>CM072816.1:98411025-99011025 GCA_036937905.1 Salvia rosmarinus
TTCTAAGCATTGCCGCACAAATAGATAATTAAATTAAGCAAATTGATAGATTTTCTACAAGCTATGTTGATTTGTTTACGTATTATGTAATAAGCATGTAAGGGATCTTCATATAAATGTCGTCTTCCCATTCAAGTAGTAGGGCACGTCCACACAAATGCATACATATATATATATACATACATATATATATATATATATATATGTGTGTGTGTGTGTGTGTGTGTGTTTGTGAGGTTTATAAATTAATTGATATCTCGTAGGTTTCAATTGAGAGAATTTAATTGAATTGAAAGCGCCAAACCATCTAGTTTTTACGAATAGTTATAAGAACTCGAAAGAACGACATTTAAGAAAACATCTAAAAGGAGTATTATAAACACCTCATTATGATTTTCAAATTTAATATCATGATTCATATCTAATTTCTACGGCTATTAGTGTGCATTGTGGGTGAATCCCAGAAAATCGCGACATTGAGTTGATGGATTCAATAATAGCTCCATTAATAAATAAAGATAGCGACACGCTATCAAAATTTAACGACCTCAGGTTGCTTGGACACAATTCTTGATGGATTTTGTTATAACCACCGTTGATCTGCGAAAAATCCTTGTTGTGGTTATTTTAAGGTTCTTGGTGTAGGTTGTATGGATTCTTGGTTGAAAAGCGTAGCAATGAATCGTTGTGCACTTTCGATGATGTCGTTGAGGAAAGAGCTTATATTCTTACAGGCATGCTTAAAAATACTTGAGAATTCATATCCATGTAACTCCATCACAATAATCGTTTAACAAACCTTTTCTTTTCTTTATTTTAATTTTCTAATATTATATTGTACCTTCTATTAATTTCATTATAAATTAGTGAAATAATAACTTTTTCATGGGATTGAAAGTCGGTACCCTTGGTTTTGTCGATAAATTTCTTGGGAATTTTTAGATTTATATTAATTAAGTTGATTCTAGCATATAAAATTAATAATGTTTGTAACAAAATCCGATTAATTTAATTTATGTGCTTACATATAAAATTAAATAGCATTGTGTTTATGTGAAGTCAATTATAAACTTAGGAATTTAATTCCACATGACTAAATGTATTTTACGGAAGAGAAATGTCGGGGCTTTAGTATTTAAAAATAAAAATAATAATGATATAAAATAAAAATAAAAGGGCCTTCAATTATAATGATGGGTCAATTTTCTTTTTAAGATTTGGGCCTTATATAATGTTTGGGCGGTTTTAAAAGTCAATTACTACATCCGGTATTTTTAATGACTTATTTATTTATGATTATTATGCTGCAGAATATATTTTGCTTAAGAATTTCTATCCATACAACTCCATATATCACAATGATCATTTGAAACCTTTCCTTTTTTATTTTTAATTTTCAGATAATATTATCTTGTGTGTTCATATTAGTCATTATAAATGATGAGAAATAATAAATTTTGACGTGATTGAAAGTTTTGAACACGGGCACTGTATTGTACCTTATAGGATAAGTTTTTATTAAATAATGGGACCTTTTATCATGTATATTAATTCTTATTTTTATTTAGATTGTCATGTACTCCTCCTGTATGTTCTAATAGAGTGTATTTATAAAATAACTCAACCAAAATCTAATATCAAGTAAATAATATAATTTCTCTAAAAATTTGTATGAGCATAACATAAATTTAATAATTGATACATATGATGAATTTATTTTATTATATTACGAGTTAGGTTTTAAATTATACAATTTCTAAATACTTAAGTTGTTGAAAAACTTAACATAGAATAGTAACTCCATATTGGTTTATGTAAAACATAAAATAAGGAAAAAAACACAAGAGAAAAGAGAAAGAATTAGTTATTATCCTTTTGGAATGACTGGTATAAAAATGAATATTCTTGAAGCCAAATCGTCCGGTGTTAGTTCCACTAATCACTTATCTTTGATTTTATAAATTTGTACATCAAACATCTCCAAGATCGATAAAATCTTGATCTATGTAATCTTCCGTTATCTATAACTTAGTAGTTAGCTTCTTATGAGATTTTTTATAATTTGATTTCTTCACTCTTGTTTTCATCTAAACTTATTAATGGTATGAGGACTTAATTTTCAAATGTTAATATGTCATATATATAAAAATATATATAAAAATAAGTGTTCAAATTGATAATTGAGGTCCGCTTTGTACAAAAGGACTAAAATGAATTGTTTTCATAAATACATAAACTAGTATTATAAAATTTAATGATGTAGCATTCAATATTTTAGGATATTGAAGCGAAACTACTATGAAAATAAAAGTAAATGTCACTTTAAACATTAAACTATTATGATATTTTCCATTATATCCTAATTTTTGATTTTATATCAATTGTTCTCCCATTTATTTTTGATTTGGAAGCTGCGTAGCTTGGGATAAACCTAATTTTCGATATCGAAAAGTTGGCGTGCATAGCCATGGTTATTTAATAATTATTTTAAACTTACATTTAATACCTTTGCAATCCGGCATGGCATGCAGTTTGAAAGAATGGATGCGGCACAATTGATCTGAAATCGTGTTCGAGTTTTAAAAATATTTTGCTAGTGTCAAATAATTTGAGATTTCAAGTTATATTACCCAAAATGAATAATTAATATTTTATCGGATGAATAATATTTTATAACATGCATAATTAAGTCGGTTTTATTAGACCATTACCACTCGAATAGATTATTAAATTAAGGGTAAATATCACTTTAAACCCCAAACTATATCTATTTTATCAAAAATATCCTAAACTTAAAAATATTTGTACTCGTTTTATCAAAATATTCGAACTTTCAATATATCTAAACCTCAAACTATTAACTTTGTATCAAAATATCCGAGTCCATTTTCATCTCCCAAAATTGGACGTGGGATATCTTAATCTCGTCAGATGAGCCACATCGGTGATCAGGAAAATGTAGGCGTGATGTTTTGGATACAAAGTTAATTGTTTAAGGTTCTGATGAAATTTCTAAAGTTTATGATATTTTCATGAAGTGACATTTACCATAAATTACGATATTTGGACTATGTAAAAACTTCTCAAGGTGTAATATTCGAAAAGCGAATATCGATTACGGTTTCTAAACATGTAATTAGGGTTTTGTATATTATCTTTTTACGACATCGAATCTTGTGATTTCGATCGATATCTTTATACAATTCCTTTCATAATTCACTAAGGATTGTGAATTTAAGGATTGAAATATTACGAAATGATTCGTCGATATATTTTAACGTCGCAGCGTGTCGATTTTTCATGAAATTTTACGGCGGTGAAGCTTAGAATTAATTTCCATCTTAATTCCTTTATTAAAGGAATATATTTATTTAGTAAGTATGAACTTCTGACCATTTGAGATGAGTCGATTTTGAGCGTTTTGAGGCGTTTTGAGCGTAGCGTCTAGAGGCGTTTTGTAAATTGAGTTTAATGCTCGGAAATTATAATAATTAATTTCCTATTAATATTTTATATAATTTCAGTATTATTAATTATTAAAATCGAATTTTCAGTTATTAAAATTTGATAATTTGATATTGAAATTTTCAAAACCTAAGTTTATAAACTTTGGTTTCACATGAAATAACACTATTAAATTATCATATGGTATCTAAACTTTATAATATGATATATATGGTGTTATTAAGCTATGAAATCAGTTTTAAATCATTAAAATTGATAACAGATTTTATGATTTTGAAACCTAATTTTGAAATTAGGGTTTTATATGCATGAATTAATGCTCTAATTTTATCCTATGCTATTATTCAATATCTAAATCATATATTATGATGTATATATGTATATTTGGATCGAGAATGGCATGAGTATCAATAATAGGTGTGATTTGTAATTTATTCCTATTTTTATATTTTCTATCGGTATTTGAAATAATAGTATATGCTTGGTTTAATTATTTTTATGGCATGTATTATATATCTATGACCTATACTATGATTAATACATAGTATTAATGTGTAACAAAATTAAACCACCCTACACCCCTAAAACCGGACGCCTCTTTAAACAAGGCAAGCTCCTCTATTTTGACCAATGCACTTACCTTTTAAACCTAGCCTAATCATCATAATCCTCATCATTGCTACAGATTTTCTCCCAATTCTTGGCCAAAATCGTGAGAGAGAGAGAGGTAGTATAGGGGACTCTTGACACCCAACTTTCATCTACTGCTCCCCTCCCAATTTTGAAATCATTTCCTCTCCATCCTCTCCCGTTTCGCTCCCAGTAGAGCTTCTCTACAGAAGAAATATTTTCTCATGCTTCTCTCCCGTTCACAAATCTTGGTACACTAACTATTGTGCTTGAAACTTATACTCTTTCAAAGGTAATAGTCGACCATAGTCACGATTTTCATCCCTCTATACGAAATTTTCGAGCATGATTAAATATGTATGTATGTGTTTGATGTTCTTATTTTGAAACCTTGTGTATTAGTATGTTCTTGATGTATTTTATTTTCAAACTATGAGCATATATGTTGGAATGAGCCTAGGTTGTCATATATGCAATGTTTGTAAAGATTTAGCATGAATAAGTAATTTTGAACCATAGTATACATGTTGTAATAATTTCAAAATGTATATAAAATGTTCATGAGAACCAGAATGCTTTTTAACCATTTTAATGATGAAATATTGATTTATGTTATGATTTAAGACTATGGTATGTTAATTAAAATTTTTGGAAAACCACAGCTATTTATTTCATGAATCTGAGCTTCTAATAAATACCTTGGTGTATAATTTTATTTTAATCATATAATGACATATTAATGCTTTAATGTATTGATTATAGGTTATATGATTTAATTAGAATTTTGAAAATCAAATGCATGATTTTTGGAAAAATACCGTGAGCATATGGTATGTATAGGTTGATGTATGATTTTATTTTTGAACATGTAATGGTGTTTAATGCTTTAGTATATTATTTATGCATTGTGTGAATTAATTAGAATTTTGGAAATCATTTACCTATTTAAATCAAATAAGCAGCTTACAAGCTTATGAGGTGATGATTTAATTAGTTCTTGATGATTATATGATGTTATATTAATATACTATAGTGTATAGACATAGTATATAATTATTGGAATTTTGAAAATCAAATAACATAAGGAATCAAAAAAACCGAGAGCTCTTGAGCTCCATATGGTGATGATTCAAATGTTTTGGTTGATGTTATGATGTTACAATGTTATAATATAATGTTTATTGATGTTGGAATTTATTTAGAATTTTAGAAATTGTTTGCTATTTATTTGGTAATTATCTTATTATTACGTGAATATTGTTACATATTGTGAAATAAATAGTTATGATGAACTATGGGTTATATAAATATTATATACTGATGTTGAGATATTATTATAAGTGTATATCAATTTTGGGAATTTTGGATGATTATTCCTATTTATTTAAATTCAGAAAATATATATGTATATATATAAATAAATAACAACAGTATTATATGAATTTCATAAATTCATATTCTGGACCATAGTGTATAATAATGCACTATATGAATTTAGAAAATTTTCAAAGGTCGATTGACATTTTAAGTTAATTATGATTATCGATAATTAATAAGGATTTAAAATCCTTTTTAAAGCAGTTTATTTATGAAAATTTACTAAATTAATATTCTGGATAGTTTTAAATTTTACAAAATTTTATAAACATAGATTGCTATGTTGAGACAAGCGTTCATTTTATAACGTTTTAAATACCAAAATACCTTTTTATTTATAAAGAGGGTTATTAAAATAGAAAATAATTATAAGTCCTTGATTTACAAGATAAATCGAGCAATAGGACTTCGTTTTCAAATCGATCAAATTCGATTTATAAAACAAAATTGTGAAATTACTTTTAAAAGTAAATCGTTGACTTTGTTGATCAATGTTGACTTAGATTGACGAGCGATTATCGTTTATAAATATGTATGCAAAATCTAATTGAGTATGATACCTCATTAGTAAGAAAAGATTTCACAAATGAAATCCATATATCGGAACGTCTTATCGTTGAGCGTATCTCGAGACGAGAAAAGTCGATCATATACGTAATAGAGGCGTATTGAATCCACTAAGGAATTCATTCACATCGATATGAAATATCGAAGTTTATCTTAGTTTTCGAAGTCTAGAGACTTGAGCGCGTACTAAACCTCACTTTTCGTAAATGTGGGCCAAATCAGCTGACGGATTTTGGAGCGAGCAACTGGGACTTTACAACGAACCATAGTCGGTGGGCTTCCTTCTTATCTAAAAGTGGGCTTTATCTTTTAAATGTGGGTCTTTTCTTACCACTAAAATGTGACTTCTTGTTATTTCAAATGAGTTTATTCTGATTACTTATTTTATTGTTATCAAATGTTTCTTGCATTACACCAAAATATTTCGTTTTTGTATGGATCTCATTATGCCGGGTAGATTGTGGAATAGTTGGAACTATTATATCAATTGTGTAGCTGTTTTAATGTCGGGTCTGTGCGGATGATAAATGCACAGCTAGGATTGGCGTGAAGGTTGGAACTATCTCTTGTGTTAACATATGCTTGCGGAGTATGTGTCTTTGCGGGATTCTGACGGTCCGGCGTCGTAGATGGGAGGCCTCACTCGGCGTTTATTATTATTATTATGTATTGTGACTATAAGATCGGACCATACACACGAAAATGCTCGTGCAGCTATGTTTCTGACTGAAAATGATTTGGTAAGCCTGAGGCATTTAACTAAAACCTGTGACTTTCAATATTGGCGCGTAATCAATCTATCAAATGTTTTCGGCATGGGTCCACTAAGTGCAATTTCTTGTACTTAGCCACGCATGTTGTTTTTAAATGTGCGGGTTGAGCTCGATGGTGATGATGGGAAAGTGTTGAGGTCGATGTAATATTCGAAGAAGCGAATATCGATTACGGTATTACGAACGTAATTAGGGTTTTGCGTATATTATCTTTTACGACCGAATCTTGTGATTTCGATACGATATCGTTATACGAATTCCTTTTCATAATTACAAGTTGTGAATTAAAGTTGAAATATTCGAAATGATTAAGTCGATATTTTTAGGCGTCGAGCGTGTCGAGCGTCTTTTCATGAAAATTTAGGCGGTGAAGCTTGGAATTAATTTCCATCTTAATTCTTTTATTAAATGGAATATATTTATTTAGTGAGTATGAGCTTCTGCGACCATTTTGAGATGAGTCGATTTCGAGCGTTTGAGGCGTTTTGAGCGTTAACGTCTGAGAGCGATTTGAAAAATGAGTTTAATGCTCGAAATTATAATAATTAATTTCCTATTATTATTTTATATAATTACAGTATTAATGATTAATAAAATCAATATTTGAGTTATTAAACTCGATAATTTCAAATTGTAATTTGAAAACCTAATCTTATAAATAAGGGTTTTATCACATGAAATAATACCATTAAATTATCCTATGGTATCTAAACTTTATAATATGATATATATGAATAATATTAAGCATTAAATCATATTTTCAGCCATAAAAATCGAAGGATTCAGTTTTATAAAATTGAAACAAACTTTCAAATTAGGTTTTTAATTCATGAAATGTGTAATAATTTTATCCTATGCTATTATTTAATATCTAAATCATATATTATGATATATATGTGTATATTTGGGACGAAAATTTCATGAGTATCAATAATAGGTGTAATTTATATTTTAATCCTATTTTTATAATTGTTATCGGTAATTTGAAAATTGCATAAGTGATGATTTAATTATTTTATGGCATGTATTATATATCTATGAACTATACTATGATTAATACATGTATTAAGAATAATTAAAAATAAAGCACCCTAAACCTACCCGTGCGCCGAAGCCATCTTACACAATGATTTCATTTTCTAAATTGCCCAATGCATGGAGAGCATCTTTAACACTCCTTAATCATCATTTCTCCTTCCCAAGGGCTGCATTATTGTGAGAGAGAGAGGGGTGCGGGGTGAGAGGGAGAGGTATGGGGGAGGACTCTTACTCGTTCACCACTACTCCACACTCACACACTTGAACACTCAAAACACAATTTCTCTCCCAAAAATCTGCCAAGAACGAGCAACCCTCCCAATTTTCAGATTTTCTCTTTCATTCCTTCTCTTCTCCACTTCACAACCTTGAAACATACTTTGTTCTTGTCATCTAGACATTCTCAAGGTAATACTATGGTCTTTAGCTTGATTTTATCCCTTTATGCAAGAAAATCAGCTTTAGTATATATATGTATAGGTTGAAAGTTTCATGTATGTTTATATATGTGTCTAATTGTTCTTGAGCATGAGCTTTGGTTATGATTAGGTTCTTGTTGATTTTATTTTGAAAAATATAAGCATGAACATGAGATGTTATATATGAAATGTTTGTAAGGATTTAACTTGTATATTCATAATTTTGAACCATAGTATGCATTAGAAATAATTTTGAAAATGATACAAAATGTTGGATGAAGGACCGAATACTTATTGATATATTCTAAGCATGTATGCTTACATTATATGATTTAAGACTATGGTATTGATTTAGAAATTTTTGAAAAACCACAGCTTAAAGTTTAAAAATAGTGAGCTACATATATGTTATACCTTGGTGTATAATTTTTATTTCAAGCATGTAATGACATATTAGTGCTTTAGAACCTTGATTATATGTTCTATGATTTAATTAGAATTTTTGAAAACCATATACTTGATTTTACAAAAATACGTGAGCTTTATAAATATATAGGTTGGTGTATGATTTTATTTTGAACATGCAATGGTGTATTAATGCTTTAGTATATTGTTTATACATTGTGTGAATTTATTAGAATTTTGAAATCAAATACTAAATTAAATCAAATAAACCGTGAGTGATATGCTCTTGAAGGTGATGATTTAATTAGTTTTGATAAATATTATGATGTTACATTACTATACTATAGTGTATAAACATAGTATATAATTGTTGGAAGTTTTGAAAACCAAATACTAAATAAATCGAAAAAGGAGCATCACAAGCTCATATGGTGACGATTTAAATTAGTTTGGTTGATGTTATGATGTTACAATGTTATAATATAATGTTTAATGATGTTGGAATTTATTTGGAATTTTTAGAAATTGTTTGCTATTTATTTGGTAATTATCTTATAATTACGTGAAATATTGTTATACATATTGAAATAAATAGTTATGATGAACTATGGGTTATGTAAATATTATATACTGATGTTGGGATATTATAATAGGTATATATCAATTTTGGGAATTTTTGGATGATTATTCCTATTTATTGGAATTACGTAAATATTTATATATGTATATATATAAATAAATAGCAAACAGTACTATATAATTTAATAAATTCATATTCTGGACCATAGTGTATAATAATACACTATACTAATTTAGAAAATTTTTCAAGGGTCGTTTGCTATTTTTAGGACAATTATCGAAAATTTCGATAATTAATAAGGATTTTAAATCCTTTTTAAAAGCTGTTTAATTATAAATTTTGGTAAAATAAATATTCTGGACAGTTTTCAAATTTTACAAAATTTTATAAACATAGATTGCTATGTTTGAGGACGAGCGTTCATTTTGTAACGTTTAAAAACCAAAATCGCTTTTTAATTATAAAAGAGTTATTAAAATCAGAAAATATTTATAAGTCCTTGATTTACAAGATAGATAGAAAATAGGACTTTCGTCTTCAAATCGATCAAATTCGATTTATAAAGCAAAATAGTGAAATACTATTTAAAGTCGAAAATCATTGACTTTGTTGACGATGTTGACTTCAGTTGACTTTTCAGTCAAGCGTCGAGTATCACGTTTATAAATACGTCGATGCTGCGTAAGATATACTAATTGAGTATGATACCTCATTAGTAAGAAAGGACTTCATAATAAAACCCTATATCGAAGCGTGCAATCGTTGAGCGTATCTCGAGCGAGAACAATTGATGTTTGCGTATTGGGCGTGTCGAATTCACCAAAGAATTCGGTCTCCATCGATATGAAATATCAAAGTTATCTTAAGTTTTGAAAGTCTCGATAGACTTGAGCGGCGTACTAAAGCCTCGCTTTTCGTAAGGTGTGGGCAAGCGGCCGGGATTTTGGACGAACAATCGAACTGGACTTTACAGCGACCGTAGTCGGTGGGCTTCCTATCTTTTAAGCGTGGGCTTCTATCTTTTAAGCGTGCTTTATCTTCAAAATGTGGGCCTTTTCTTACCCGCAAAGCGTGACTTCTTGTTATTTCAAAGGTTTATTCGACTTATCCTACAATTGTTTAACAAATGTTTCTTGCATTACACGAAAATATTTCGTTTTGTGTATGGATCCTATCGCTATGCGGGTAGAGTATGGTTGGAACTATTATATCATTTGTTGTGGTAGCCATGACCTTTTAATGTCGGGTCTGTCTTGGGATGATAAATGCGCTAGGATTGGCGTGAAGGTTGGAACTATCTGTGTGTTAACATATGCTTAAGTATTTGTGTCTTGTGCGGGATTACGGGGTCCGGCGTCGTAGATGGAGGCCTCACTCGGCGTTTATTTATTTATTATTATGTATTGACTATGAGATACGGACCATACACAGAGAAAATGCAGCGGGTATGTTCTGACGAAAATGATTTGGTAAGCCAGGCATTTTAACTAAAACCTTGTGACTTACTCGATATTGGCGTAATAATCAATATTATCAAATGTTTTCGGCATGAGTCCAGAGTGCATTTCTTGTACTTAGCCGCATGTTTGTTTTAAATGTCGGGTTGAGCTCGATGTAATGATGGGGATGTGTTGAGAGTCTAGTGTCCTTGACCGATTTACTTGAATTTTGGGTTATACCTTGAATACATATCGTCATATATGTATTCACACCTCATTGCTATACTCGAACTCCTTTATTTATGCTTTATGCTACCGGGGGTCCATCGGATCGGGCGAGTTTTGGGGTCCGATGGCTAAACCTTTTCAAAACATTATAACATCACCTCTATTACGCTCAAGCATGTTAGTTTATTCTTATGCATCTTTATTTTACCGTGTAATCCCAAATACTACTCCTAGTATTAGTGCCCTCAGTCCGGGTTGGTCGGAATGGGGTCGTGAAGTGGTAGTCGAGCACTTTTGCTCTTTGTAAACCAAGAACTTTTATTCTAAGTCTAGATCAGTCCTGGACTTCTAGAAACCTCTGACTCCTCTACACTCCATCACACCGAGCTCAACGGGAAAAGGTAGCTATTTCTTTCTAAACTCATGAAATGGAAACTTCTTCATGATGAGCAAGTTAGAGGAACTTTTGAGAAATATTATTATTATGAAAATTTTTGAAGTTGAGGAAGAAAATTTTCCAAAATTTTTTATTGAGCCAATACTTGCTCAAGTATTGAGATGAAGTGTATGGTAGTATCGGGTTGAATGATCAACATGAACAGCAATTCATTTAATATGTATATGAGTTAATCATGGTTCTTTTGAAATCATACTTCAAATTTGCAAATAAAACCTTACTTTCCGACTTTCAAAAATTTTATTTATGATGAATGATGTGTTATCATGAGACGAACTTAGACTCTAAGGAGCATGCTCACGTGTCGTGAAAGAACATAGAATCGAACTTCTTTCCTTATCGAACAAAGAGCGATAGGAAGAATGAAAGTGATGATACCCTTGAGCACGGACGGACGAAGGCGGCGAGAAGGGCGACGAGGGCCCCAACCTTTAGGAATGGCGTGGCCTCCATCATCACTTCGACACGAGTGACCACAACGCGAATCATGACATGGGCGTCACTACGGCAGGATGTGCAGCCTCGACTTAAGAACCCGAAGATGATAGGCGTATTACGTCGGCATACGCCTCGATTGACATTTTGCACGATCGCGCAAATTTCCTGCACTGCGCAGTAGATTTGTTTTAGCTAGATCTCCTCGTTAGAACTCCGATTTCGCATGGTTTTCACCTCGTACTCCTAACGCACTGATCTTCATTTGTTATGAAGAACAGAATCATAATTCTGTCCCAGAATACGATAGAGTCTGTTGAACTCTAGCTTAAGTGTTTGATATAAGACAAGGATCTTAGCGTATATTGAGATATCATTAGCTATATGTATATGTTTGGGTAAGACTAAGAAGGTAAGTTGTGGTATTAATTGTACATTATGATGTAGCCTACCTTATAGAATTGTTAGTTCTAGCCTAGTTGCTTCTCGTTATGCTATCCTTCTGTTTTGAGATATCGATGGTTGGCTACGTTAGTTTTCTTTTTTCTTTTACCGTGGCAGATGGAGGAGATCGTTATATCGCTAGGAAGGGTAGGACCTCACCCCCCGAGGCTGATCTGCACCTATAGGAATGTTGGATGTGCTGGGAAGACCTAGGTGAGTTTGGCGTACTACCTCGGTTGTGGAGGCAGACTTATGGCGCAACCCTCGATGGCATCAAGAGACTCTAGCTATACCCTTGTACAGGATGGTTATGCGAAGGTATCGGGAGACTACATCTATCGCATTCCCGAGGTTATGATTTGATTGGGATCGCCGGGTTCGTGAGTCACGACTTCGTATGCAGATATCTATGGAGCCGCCGATTGGACCTATCTCCTCACGGGGTACACTTGGCGTGAAGTCGCAGTGGCTGTACGAGGTTCGAGGCGGTTGATCGGTGATACCCTGCAGTGGGCGAGGCGGGATGTACGAGGTGGATAGGAGCGCGCCTAGAGCTTGGGAGGCCCGTGTTGCCACCAGCGATTTTGGACACCAGTCGTCCACCGCCCTCCGACCGTCAGATCCACGAAGGCGAAGAGCCCCGCCGGACGGAGCGGATGAGTATTAGATACCTTCCACGGATATGACCCGACCGGTATGTACGATCGGATCCGCCACAACTTCGACTTATCGGTGCGGATAACCCGGACCCTGCGCGACATACCGATGATGGAAGCCGGTGCGGGACCGTCAGTGCGACCTCGTGAGGATGATTCGGATGAGGAAGGCGACTCGAAGGGAGGAAGACCAGAAAGGCGGAGTGGGAAGGCTCGTGAAGACCTTAGGCGATGTTTTAATTAGAATCATTTCGTTATGACTAGCATGTGTGCTAGCTTTTCCTTTTTCAATACCATGGTTCTAGGACTTGGATTTTCTTTTGGTAGTGGCCTCTTTCCTTGAATACAGGAAGGATTCACCGGTAAGCATGGACTCATCCGCCACACTTGACCAGCAAGAACTTTTCCCTGCGCAAACAATCTGGCAATTTAGGTCATCCAGTAAAGAAACATATCTTGACTTGTGTAAACAGACAATACAGATAAAACCACACATAACATATATACTAACATGTCCATTCTAGAATTTCCTTGAAATTCAAGAAGCATATTGCAAGAAAATGATTGTGTCCAATAAATAGCTTTTCAAAATATTCCAACAATATGTCAAAAACTTGCCTGCAAATTCTCTAAATACCAGCAATCTTTACAAAGTTTTCGTTTAGTCATTACAAAGGGATGATTAATCCCCCCAGCCACCCCCTTTAATAGTCATTACAAAGGGATAAGCAATCCCCCTAAAAGCGATGGCATCTTAAATAAAGATATCATTTCAACTCCTGGCAACATATGATGAAATGAAAAAAGAAAAAAGAAGCAAAAAGAAATAACCTTTTTGTGATTTGAGACCCACCAAGCAACTCTAACTTGTAACCAACCAACACCAAGAAAAGGATCTTTACAAAGATTTAACCACTAATCACATTTTTTTTCTGATTCCAACCATTAACATGGTTGTGAATATTCTTTAACAAATTATTCCACAGTTTCTCTGTTCTGCCACTTTCAGGAAAGTGTTAGAATTGAGCTTTAGCATTCATTATAAATAAATGATTAGGACAGAGCACTTACATCTACAGGAACTGTTTCTCCAGGCAAGACCAAGATTGCATCGCCAAGTCGAATATCATCAGTGGGAACTTCAATGCAAATTGCATCAGAGCTGAGAACGCTGTCTGATGAGGCATCACTTCCAGAGGGACTAATCACAAGCCTTGATTTAGTTGATATAAGTGACTGTAACACAACCAAATAAGCAATTATCTAGAAGTGATGAAAGACATATAAACAGGATAAGTTCTATAAAATGCATGTTCGACCTGATGTTCGGACCAATATATTCTTAGAAAGGGTTGCATAGGAACTAAGCACTGGGCAGCTTTACTTCTTAACAAAAGTCTCTTATACATGATTATTTTCTACAAATGTGTAAATTTCTAACCCAAGGTCTGCATATTATTCCTCATTGTAAAGTAGAGTTGGCACTTGCCATATGTCACACAAAATCAGTATTGATTCATGCTACATATGTTTTACCAACCCATGCAAAGAGATAACACTTAATAAATCATGGGGTAGGAAAAATCTTCCTTACTGGTTAAAACTTACTAATAGCTCATTCATGTCACTGGATGCTTTGAGCCTAGCCCTCTCTTCAAGTGAACGCCCCAGTAAGATAAAACCAAGAAGCATAACCTGCATGCTAAAAAGTCCATTAATTTCAGTGAGAAACTTAAAAAACAAACCATGAAGGAGTCTGCAACTTCCATGGAGATTGGTATACGGCAATAACAGTGAAATATGCTTTAAATCAGCTGGAAATGCCAAATTCAAGTTAGCAAACCATACCGGTTCATCAAAAAATGCAGCATTCCATTGAAGTTCGGGGTTGAGAAGTGACACCTAAAAAGACCGAATTAATTAAAGAACTTCAGTTACAAATAAATATCAAAATAGAGATTAATAATTACTATTAAGAAAAAATCAACATTAATTGTATCCTTACGCACTAATTGCAAATGCGGCAATTGATCCAAACCCAACAAGGAGTTCATATTAGGAGAGCCCTTTCCAAAGCCTTTAATCCATCAACAAGCAAGTCTGGACCATAAAACAGGCAAATTTGTATGCAGAATAAAAGTGTGCCAAGCACTAGATAACAAGAGAATATAAATCTTGAACGATGTATCAAGTCCACATATGACAAAAAAATAACAAGAACACGAAAGTATAGCTGATTAACATGAAGTAACCTCGTCCAGGTCCCAACAGAGAGCCCAAAGCCAAACCACCTTTGACATACGAATTGTGCAGAATGTCCAAGAATGATCCTAGACAAAAATATATAAATGAGTAGCAAAACCAAGACAAATCAAACCAAGAAATATGAAAATGAAAACAGGTAAAAACAGAAGCTATGCTTTTAGTAAAACAAGATTGTCAATCACAGGTTTCAAACGACCACATTAGTACATACTCCATCAAAGAGTGAATTTCCTATCAGAAAACTCAAAGCTACGTAGCAGAAAAATCTGTACCATTAGCAGTCGCAGATTGCACATCTTCTAAAATTCTAGTTAATCATCAAATATTCCAAAAACTATAGCAATCGTGGACGAAAACACTTATTAACTGAGCATAGAAGCATTCCTTGTGTAAAAAATAGTTGCCTCTTGCATAGTAATGCAGTATTTGAATACATAACACAAATATTTACGTTTGATCACAAGAGTTGCACCAAACTTGGAAGCTGAGAAATTTATCATAGTTCTCACCATGACCAACATGTATACCGACGGAGTGTAGAGTATGAGACGCGTGAGCGCCGCAGCATAGCATCACCAGCGTCCAAGCAAACGCCACTCTATTCCTACTCTTCACGAGCAGCGCCTCCTTCTTCTCCACTGTCTCCCTCCACTTCCGCACCTTCGCTTCCATCCCCATCCCCGACGCCCTCCGCCGCGCGTCGAACCCACTCGCCGACACCCTCTTCGCCAAATCATCCGCCACAGCTGAATAATCCTCCCCACCTCCTTCCTTCAGCTTGATCGCGGCCGTCTCCGTCAGCATATTGACCACGGCCGATTCAACGCGCTCGTCGGCAGACAATATCGACTTGACGCGCGATGCGCACGCGCCGCACATCATACCGGACACATCAAGCAATACAGTGAAGGTGGAACTAGGCTCTTCCTGAGCTGCCTCCTCGTGCTGCCGGACTTCGTGAGGGGATACGAACTCGACGGCTTTCGAGGAAACGCGTGGAAATGCTTGTAATTTCGGCGAGTGTGGAGCAACAGCAGCGCCGCGGCGGTGGTTGAAGTGGAGAGGGAGGAGCTCATTGCGGTGGCGGTGGAGAGATGAGGTTTGAGGGGAGAGAGAGAAACGGAGGAGACTGGTGGTGGACATGATTCTAGAGAGAGAGGGGGAGGCGACTCCGGCAGCGCGTGAAATTTGATCTTAAAATGGTAGACACGTGCGACATGTGGTGCATGTGGAATAAGGTCAGATACGGAAGTTGACAATTTCTATAATAGATAAATAAATAAAACTCATGCACACATAATATCATAGAATTTAAGGTATTTTTATTTGTAAAAATAAACTATTATTAGGTATGAACTACTAAAATGAAACGATCTAAAATCGAATACGAACCATTTAAATCAAGACGGATAGAGTAAAACATTTACATTTTTTATTAATGTTGACTCAGGAAATTTTACTCTTCAATAACTAAATAGCTAAAAGATTGAATAAATCTGGGAAAAAGATAAAATTAGGTGATTGGAAGAAAATAAATCGAGGAATAAAATAAATTCAACAAGATTTCCAAAGGGCCAAGCTTGACAAAAGAGAAATAACGATGAAGAAATAACCAACGAATAATGTGAAAGATGCGATAATCTTGTGTTTGTATTGCTTTAATCATTGAATTTAGCAAAGTTTCAGTATAAGTGTTGAGAATATAATCTTTTT
This sequence comes from Salvia rosmarinus, assembly GCA_036937905.1. Taxonomy (NCBI): domain Eukaryota; kingdom Viridiplantae; phylum Streptophyta; class Magnoliopsida; order Lamiales; family Lamiaceae; genus Salvia; species Salvia rosmarinus. Next base: position 98,427,917 of record CM072816.1, read on the forward strand.
TTACAAGAAAATCTTGAACTATTTATAGAAGTACAACATCGAGGTAGTTTAGTAATTTCATATCTGAGTACGTGATGGATAATTTCGCCAGTTCATATTTAATAATTTAAACATAGAAAGGGTAATTTGTCATTTCAGATTTGTCATGTCTTCTAATTACTAATGGATGCGTTAGTCTTTTCAAAAGTTCATGCCGCTCGCATGTCTACCACGTCAACTTTGAGGCATGCAAAAGATCTTAGGTCACGTGAAGGTCGTTAGAATATTTTATCGTTTGTGTCTTGCCTCCGACTTTTGGCCATAATACATTTCGAAAATGTCTCGACGAGGCGAACAAGGCTTCACCGTGTAGATCAAAGCTCAAATTCTATTGTTTCAAGATGTTTCACCCTTTGAGTATATTTCGACATTTTCTGCCTTCATCGTCCCATGTTTCGCTACCTCAGAGAATTTTTTGCAACAATATTATAAAATTAGTATTTAATGATTAGGGAGAAAAGAATCGTCCTTATCAACGAACTTATGAATCTTTATTATAAAAGGACATATAACTTTACAATTGAATTATAATAACAGATTTAATGCACACCGAATGTGTATTAATTCTAAAGTTTGGATTGGATTATAAAATGATTGGGACCCGTGTATTCTATATTTTCTTTGCAATTGATCATGAATAATAATATTGTGATATGGTTGGATGTCATCATAACTGGATGGCGATTTTATATTCTCGATATTATCATGTCTATGTGGGTAGGTGGAATTAATAAATTATCACGAGATTCCATGTTTTCAGCATTACAAAAAGAAAGTCACGTTTTTCAGCAAGTCAAATTTTTAAAACCACGAAAATCCAAAAGGGGCAAAAGACCAATACCAAAATAATTTGTTTGTTTATATTTATAATCTTATTCAAGTTTTGTAACTATTTACAAATTTATAAATTACTAAGATAAGATTAGTAATAATAAATTTGTTGTCCTCCTCCATGACTCGCTGAAACCCACAAATTTTCAGTTTTAATAATCTAATTCACTCGTATCTATTAATAAAAAATATAGTAGGTCGAACTCGAACCGAAGCCCCCCGTTATTGGTAGCAACTTCTATTGTTGTTCGCCGAGTGCAAAACTCAATCTTGTCAAACTTTGAGAAATATCTCAAGATTCTTGATGAGTTCAGGTCCCAAAATTGGATTCTTGATAAATTCATGTCCATTGCTTCTCATCTTCACAATGGCTGCCAGGTATACCTCTCTCTCTCTCTGTATCTATATACATATATATAATACACTTGTAGAAGGACGAATTCAAGAACTTGTTTTGAATGTAATTTAGCTTTGAGAATTAAGAAATTGAGAATTTGTGGTTGTAGTTATTTGGGAGTCAAGATTCCAACTTGGTCATTAGTTATTTGACAGGGTTAGTTTCTGTTTTTTTTGAAAATAGCTTAAATTTTTTGCTATTTGCAATGCAAATCCAATTAGTTACATTACTACTTAAGCAAAACTCTGGAATGATATCCCTTTGAGAGGCTTAGTTAGTAGATAGAGCGAGTTGACGACTGAAAGATTATGTACTCGAATCCCACCATGTTTTCTAGGTCAAGCTATCTTTAGTCACGGTGTGGCCCTTTAGGGGGAAGTATAATTTAGAATAGTAGATAGAGCTAGTGTTCATTCTCCAAACAGATGAATGTGTTGCATTACTTAACACAATAATTGCACCTTTTATATGGAATTGGTAATTGTCTCCCCTCATTTGCGTTTTATTAGTAATTTGATGTTTGTCATGCTTGTAATGTCGAGGCTTCGTGTAGTTGTTTCAATCAAACACGTTTTCCCATCAACTTTCTTGTGCAGGTTCAGAGCAGAAACTGGCAGACCTCGGCCATGCTGCCAAACTCGAATTTTGCAGCCATTTTACCAGGTGAATCACTGGCTGGAGTCGTGGTGGCAAATGGATTCTTGAGCTTCTTGAACATCTACAACACTTTGTTGGTCGTTAGGCTCGTTTTAACTTGGTTCCCCAACATTCCTCCAGCAGTCGTTAGCCCTCTTAGGTATGGGCCACCCTTCAACTTTTCGTTGAATGCATCCATGACAAACTTGGCTTGCGTTATAATCTTAAAATGTGCTTGTACTTGTTATTGCATTGCATTTCCTTGATTTGTCATCTAATGATAAAATCGTTGATATTTGGTGCTTTTTCATCTCCTGCTGATCTTTGTGTGGCCAAGTAAAATTTTCGGAGTTTCTTCAGTTTCTTGATAGGCAAAATTGCACATTTTTACACATTTGTTTTCTTCCTCAGCATTAGGCCTATTCCAAGAGTATTTTGATGGTGATTTGCAGATTTATGTCATCGGAGATGTTTGATGCTTTGTCTTCACCTGCTGATCTTCGTGTGCCCAAGCAAAAAAATTCCAATTTCTTGAACAAGCGAAGTTGCAACTTTGTACACTTCTGTTTTTTCCCTCACCTCTTCCAAGAAATGCATAGTGTATCTTGATGGTGATTAGTGTATTCATATCACCATTTCTCTTAATGACTCTGCTACAATATATAATCTTCATTTCAGCTTCAAAGTCACTGTGTGTAACTATGTGAAAAAAGTGGTAACTAACATGAAAGTCATTGCTTTTCTCAGCACTATATGCGACCCTTACTTGAACATATTCCGTGGAATCATTCCACCACTTGAGGGACTCTAGATCTCTCACAGGTGCTCGCGTTTCTCCTTCTCAACGCCTCACGAGCACAGCCTCCTCTCTGCCTGCTGAGCTCCCGACTGCAGAAGCATCTCCATCTCCACGAACGAGGTCTCACCTCACTGCTTCAAGAAGGAAGTGGGTGAGAAGGCTCTCTGGAAACAAGTTGAAATCTTCCAATCGCAATTTGTAAGATGGTATCAAACTTGCTGTTTCCTCTTTCATTTTGATATGAATCTACAATCTTCTAATATGTTGGTTTAGTAAGATTCTATGACAAGTTCTTGTTTTGTGTAAATTCTTGCACAAATTTAGTAACATAACTTTCATTTACTTATGTCATGATTTTGTTTCCTTTTTCCAGTTTGAGGTGAATTTTAACTTAGTGCTGCAAGAATCAGATTCCCACATATCTTTACCACATCTTTACCACATTCGGAGAAGGCTTCTCCAATCTCTCTCTCTCTCTCTCTCTATATATATATATATATATATATATATATTCTTATCCTCTCTCTCTAAACTCCAACATCATGTTTTAGAAGCTCGCGTCTCTCTAAAAATGCCAAAACTATAACATTAGAAAAAAAGGCCCTTTGAATGGAGGAAGGAGCAATGAGGAGAAAAAACAGGTTTTCTGCTCATGACAAGAGGGCTTTGGCCATAGGTTTAGCAATTCTCGCTGTACTTTCGCCTCTCTACATCAATCGGCGATCGATCCCCGAGGCAGAGCTCGAGGAAGAACCGTTAAATTTCTCGTCGTACCTCCCCCTACTGCAGCTTCTGCTGATAATGGCCATAGCTGTCTCAGGTTTCATGGGCGCGGCTTCACGGGTTGGATCCTTATTGGATTCATCGGGCGGTGGCTCTTCAACTGGGATCGTCATCGTCTTGATCGTCCTTACCATTGTGCTGAAGTGGAAGGCCTACTAGGTTATGTAGTTCTGGTAAATTGAGTTAGGGTTTCTGGAAGTGAAAGCTTTTGCAGCTTTTCTTTTTCGTTTTCAACTTGCAAACAAGTATATGAATCTAGTGTTCTGTTTTCAGATGTTACATATAGTGTAGCTGATTTCACCACCACAGATCTCCTCTCTCTCTCTCTCTCTCTCTCTCTCTCTCTCGTAGCGCATATGAGCATGAAAAAGAATGCATAAATGACTGTAGCAAAGAAGACTCATCAATTTGTGAAGGTAAAAAATCATGACATGTATATACATATATGTCTAAACATGAAATCCACAGGGAAGTGTGTTTTTATGTTACTTTGTAGACTATGCTAATGAAGATAACAAGAATTTCCATAGAAAAAAATCTATCCATGAAGAAAATTGGACCACCCTACAGAGAGACGCATCATCATAACCATCGGCATGATGCATCTTGCCTCTGCACCTCTCTCTCTGTCTCTCTTTCTCTCTCTCTCTCTCTACATATATATGTCAATCTTCTGTGAAAACTGGAAGAGGTGAGTACTGCAAGAACATTTCCTCAGGTTCAAGCAGATCAAGATGATCCAGAATGGGAGTAAAGTTTGACCCGATTATCCTCACTAGTGGATTCGAGTGACCTTCAAGAAATCCATTAGTGATCTGCAAAAACAGAAACACATCCAGTCATTACATCTAATCATAAAAGAATAAAATCTCCTGAAAATAAGTGATATGATACTGCAACGAAAACACATGAACTCAAGAAAGATGGCGGCGAGGTGAAATAAATATTAACTAAAAGAGAGTATAATTGCAGCAGGAAACTCTCATTACTCAAACAATACCAATCTATAGCATTTGATCTTTCTCTTTCCATCATAAAACGGATATTAAATAGTACGCCATTGAGTTTGTATCCAGCAAGGTTAACGAGCATGGAGAAAGTTAAAGATCGCAAAATGGCATCATACTGAAGATTGAACTTTACACGAGTTATTCTATCGCAGTGCAGCAAGCATGATGTTTGTAAAATTCATTAGAATAACCTTACTGAACTTCCTTTGTGAAGGGAATCACGACTGAAATTCAACGAGGACATTAGATAATTATCTTTGAGATCTAAGTTTGTTAACAGTTTATTCATGAGGAATATAACAAACATATCTTCAATTATCCATACCAATTATCGTTCAGAACCGTCAAAAACTAGTTATATTCACCACAAACCTACAAAACAGTAATAAAGATTATGCTATGGATTTCTAAATTTGCTAACCTAGTAATTCAGGATCACTGGAAATAATTATTTGTCGTTGCTCATACCTGCCTACAACCGAAGATTTTGAGTAGCTTCAGCGAAGAGCAGCTATCAACAATCAATCCTAGAGCCTCATTACTAATTTTGCGACACCATGATATATCCAAACTCACCAACTTTCTTGAACGTTTGGAGACCGACAAGGCGGTGTGGGGTCCAACCTACCAAATTTAACCAGTTGGTTACAAGCATCGAAAAGAGAATAGAAAAGAAGGCTGAGTTCTCAATAAAGATACCTTTGCCATATTATTCAGTAAAAGTTCCAACAAAGACTCTCCAGAGCTTTCTATAAATGCAGCCACAGCTTCATCACTGCATGCAAGATTAGCCATGTCCAATTACTGATATAAATAAGAGATGCCAAGAACCTAACAATTGCTAGCAAACAACATAAGTAAATGAAACAGGTCCCAAATAAATGAAATCAATAAATGGAGAGTGAGATTTATCCTCTGTGTTTCATGTATTCAATTATGTTGAACAGAAAAAGAAATATCGAAGAACACTACTACCATTAATTCAGGCTCACTCCCATTTTCGACCAATACTAATAGCATAGTTCTATATGTATTCAAAGAAAGATGTTTGACTTGAAATTTATGTCCCTATTTTACCAATGTATGATTTCAATCTTAAATTAATTGCAGAGATAATACAAACCTGAATTCATTGCGGCAAAGTTTGAGCTTTTGAATTGATCTACAACCATTGGCAAGATACTCCAACCCCAAATCTGTCAAGTTATTCAGGTTCGAAATGTTCAACGAGCACAAACCAGCACAGCTTTTACCAATGGTTTTGAGAGAGTCATCAGTCAGCCGGCTGCAGTCAGTATGAAGTAGATAACTGTTAAAACATAATCGACAAAATAGATCAGCAAGAGGCACTAATGAAATCAACTTACAGGCAATTAGAAAAGTCGAGCTCCTTAAGACTTTGACCGCAAGCAGTGACTAGTCCCTGACAAACTGATCGTTTATGGTATGAATTTCAGCAACCGATATGACTTCCAAATGTTTGAACTTCTTAAATGCAGGTAGAATCTGCATTGCGTCAATTTTATGGCACTCATCTATGTATAACTCCCTCAAATCTGATCCCAATTCATCAGCTATACAGTTGATGGCATCAGAAGTTAGAAGGGTGCACTGACCCAAATTGATGGACCGCAATAGAGGCGCTGACATAACAAGGATTTTGAGCCCATCGTCAGATAAACGACAGGCGCCTCTAACGGACACGATAGTCAATCTAGAAAAAAAAATTGAATGTCTATTTAATATGTTGTTGAATGCAATATCAAACATGCATTGCCCACATAGATCAAGTTGAAGCACCTGCAAACATATATCACTGTAAGTAATTTGTTCCACCATGATAATCACGTAAACTTTAGCAGTCAGGGAAAAAAAGAACATGAATGAGTTAGAATGAATCGGGCGCAGTTAGGAGAACAAACAAACAAAACCATACATACAAAATATTTAAACCACATACCAACTCATACATATAGGAAATAAGCAGAGAATTTGACAGCCGATCCTTACTTTTGAACTCACGATTAGATATAAGTATGCAAGGCTCATAAAACCACACCAATATTAGTGGCACCTAATGGCCTCAGAGAGAATTTAGTTTCACAATGATCTATCAGTGAACAGCAGAAAATGAATGATCTACTTCAAACTTGAGTACATATAGGTCTATTGATAAATCTAATATTGGTAAGATAAAGATATACATGATTTTAGTGATAATCTTCCAGATGCCGTAAGTCTATTTGAGATTTTTCAGTTTTACCGTGAAATATTAAGTCTGCCATTGTCGGAGTTCTTGGAAGACTAGAGGTTATGCTATGGCAAGCAGCACGGGAGGCATAATGTAAGCACTAGAATTACAGACATACTATGTTTAATTCATCACCTATCACAAGATGTCTATAGAAGTATCATTAACACGATAGTGTGTAATGCATATAAATATAAGAGAACAGATATAAATCACCTGCAACTCTTTTGTCTCACACGTGCCAATTGTCTGCTGAAACTGCTCTTCAGTTAGCCACGAACAATTCTTTACGCGTATCTCAGTTGGAGATCCTTCCACCAGAAGGTTCAAAAAACTAGCATTCATTTTACCCATATCACACAATCTGTTAGCCAGTCTTACACGAAGGCTATCCGGAACCTGTTCAAGAGACACAATTCCCTCAGCACTTTTGGCAAGAGCCTTTAATGACAGATTCAGCAGCGAAGGAACAAAGGCTTCAGCAACGCTTTGTTCCTGATTGATCACCAAGGGTCTCCACTCAATCAACTGCTCAGCTGCTTGCTTCAAGGCTCGCTCTCTCACCATCTTTAGAGCATCAGCAAAAGGCCCCGGCAACTTTCCTAAGACTTCCATAGGATTAGGAGCAGGGGGCTGTTGCTGCTTCTGGCTAGAAGACTGGTCTGCACTATTTTGATCCTGTAAGTTTACACGTGCAAATTGTCTAGCAGCTTCTCTCCGATACCCCAGTATTATTTCCAAATATTCAGACCTTCCAGCCAATAATTCTGCTTGCGACAGTATACCCTCGACCTCTTCTGGAGGCTCAATCAGCTGCATTGGTTCGTCATTATCAGTGTCCGGATCTAAATCAACTAAATGACTAGCCTTAAGCGATAACCACGAATCCATATCACTACCCTTCCCCCTGTCCTCACCGGTATATCTATACTCACCACCAGCCACTAGACTGCTCTCACCAACACCATTATCCATGCTAGGTAGTCCCAATCCAAGGCTCAATTTTTCCACCCTATCAGAAAGCATCCCTGATTCTATTTGTTGACTATAACCATTTGTATACCCTATAATTTCCACCTCACTTTCATCATCATCTGATACAAGGTCAACAATCTCCTTTTCGTTATTATCAAACTTCCTATTAGGATATTGATCATACGCCAAAAGGCCCTTCTTCCTCTTGTTAGGGGATGGATTGTACACTGGAAAATTAAGATCTAAAGGTAAACCTTGCTCTTCATCCTTAAAAAACATATCAAAATTTAGGTCGTAGTCCCATCTATTGGACCCCTCAACACCACCAAGACTCGAGCCATCAAGATTATCAGGGACTACATTACCAAAAAGGTTCGCGTTTCTATCAACTTGATCCGAATTTACAGTTCCATTCTCAGCAAAATCCCTCTCTTCCTCGCCTTCGTTTCTATCTAAGTCGACATAATTCTGATCGGTCCCACTAAAGAATTTACCTTTCTTCACCTCCAAGGCTTCTTTTTTCCCATTTCCATTGACCCTCTTCATTCCAACAAAACTCACTATTCACTACTACCCTCCCAAGAAAACTCAAGATCAAAGATCACAGCCTAAACCCAAACCCAAACTAAACAAGAATCTAGGGGTTTTCCTCAAATGAAACAGCAAGAATAAAAGGGTTAAAAGAAATGCAAATCTTGCTTTTCATGATTGAAAAAAACAAACAACCCACAAAAATTAGGATCAAACCCACGAAGAATTTCACCGCAGCACTCAAAATCAAGAATAACACCACACCCTATTATCCGCCACAAGTAATAGACAAAGAGTAAACCGAATCTCCCTTCCAAAAAAAAAAAGACCAGAAAAAATTGAAGAATGAGCGACAATCCAAACCGAAAAAGAATCAATGGAACAGGAAGTGTAGAATTAGGAGGATCACGAGAGAGTAGTGGCGAGGAGAAAGATGTTGTTTTGAATGGAGTAAATGAAACGGGTGACCATGATTTAAAGGGGTGTGCCAGGGGTAGTTTAGGGAATGTGAGATCGAAAATGCTTCTGCTCGCGTTATGAATAAAGAAAGCAGCAGCAGCTGTATATATAGGGGAATCTGAATTCATTGACGAAGACTAGTGTTTGAGGTTGGGGAAAAATATTGAAAGCTAAAAGTGGAGGAAAAGGGATGCAGATTGCGGTTGAGAGAGAGAGAGGTTCAAATGTCGAACTGCCTTTTATGGCTGCTCTGCTTCTTGCTTTTCTTGGTGGATTCACATTGGAAATTTGCACTGCGTGTGCACAGCGCCTATATATTATACTTATATATGTATTGTGTAGTATACAACTATACATGCCCAAAAAACTTCTCATATATTTATTATATGATCGGTGTGATTCTGTGATATACTTATTTTTCTTATTTTGTAGGTGGAGTTATATAACCAACTTTGTCCAAGTGTTTTCCACGTATCAGTTCGCTTTCGGAAAACTTGCTGGTCACGAATTAGTTCGTTCTGCGTCCCTTCTTCCCACATTTATTCAAAAAAAAAGTAGAAAGAAATCTTGAATCACAATCAACCAATTATCATATAATCATAAATAGAGATGAGGTTGATCAAGGGGGCTTAGGATATTTTCCCCCTCATCTTTTTGCAAAAAGCCGCTCCACGTTGGTAAAGTCTCATTAGTAGAGTATGCCAATTTAGGGTCAATTTTTTTACTCAAGAATCTAACTTATTTTATATTCCAATTATACAAATACTACAAATAAAATGCAGTTCCTCACTTAAGTTTTTCTATTGCATAATTTTGCAACATACGTTGAATTTATTTATATAAATTACTAATAATCGAATGTATTTGGATTCATTGCATGAGATGGCACCTCTCGATTTCAATGTAAAATTGTAGTATTGACATGTCACACCTTCGAATCATCACCCTTGCCACATAACTATGAAATTCTTTGTACGGCTCTAACTATAATATCATTTTACTCAATTTTTTACCATGTGAACATTGAAATAAAATTCAGCGTTGGAAAATTGAAATGTATTTGGTTCGTTTTTCATTTTAGGACTGATTTTTCCATCTAGCGTTAATGTGGTAAATTACTCACATTCATAAAACACATAGAAAAATTTACCTAATTCTAAGAGTTGATGTCAAAACTACCGAATTTAAGGTGAGTGAGCTAAAATAGTCTTGGATATTCATGGATTTGATTGGAAGTTAGTGAAAATCTTACACTTTTATTATACAATGTACTTGTATAAAAAAATGTAAGAATCACAGGATAATTATTGTAAAATTAACTAGCCGTATCAGACGTTGTCATGTGTTGGTTGGAAACATTAATTTTGATATATATCAAAACGCGAAGTGCATTAATAATGTAAAGGCCAAACAATTGAGATTCGGGCTTAGAAGTGAAATTGCATTTTTTTGGTGAAAAAACATATTAGTCGATCGATTAGTCGTTATTTTCGATCGATCAGTCGTTTTTTCAATCCGACTAGTTTTTTTTTGTCAGAAAATGCAATTTCATTACAATTTTTGAACTCTCAATTTTATACTTTAAATTAGTATTTTAATTTGATAACTGAAATACTATTATAAATTTCAATGATAAATTTGAAAATACTGTTATAATTATTTTTGAAAGAAAAGTCAAGAATCTTATTATTGTGTGTACGTGTGTGGATCACATTTTGCAGGGGGCACATTTTGATAATTAGTGTAAGAATGCGTAAGTGATATTAACATTAATAAGAGTAATTTAGTCAGATTAAGTAATTTTTTGACATATAACTTAGTAATGTGGGTGGAAACCATTAACCACGTACACCTTAGCAATATGAGTAGCTTAAATTTCCAGCCTTTATTCTACTTGACAAAAGGCATATTGAGACCACGTGAAAGAAATAAAAAGTTTATTACAAACCATGCAATAAAGTGAAAAAATTACTGTTTTATATTTTGTTCTTTTTTTTTTAAACGTGCCAGTTACCTCCAGAATAGTATTACAATACATCCGAAATAATTACTTTAATATTTAATAGGTTAATGTACCTCGAAAAATAGAAATTTTATAACCTGATATGCTCATTTTAATGTAACATTTAAAATACTTGGAAATTTCTTATCAACTTGTATATACTAGTTCCTATGAAGCTCCCTACAAGTTCCCAGCTTGGAATTAGAGGGTGTATGGCTAAGCTTATTTTAGAAAGTTTATAAACTCCAATAACTTATAAGTTGTTTTAAGAACTTATAAGATATGGTGTATTAAGAGCTTATAAGATGCTAAAGTGTTTGGATGACAAAGGTAAACATGAAAATAAGAAAATATATCAGGGTTATTTTTATAGTTTTGTTGTAACTTATAAGATCATTAAAAATAAATTGGGTTTTGGAGCTTTTTTTTAATAGAGCTTATAAGCTCTTAGATCTTATTTTGAAAACTTATAAGCTCTCTAATAACTTAATTTACCAAACACATTGATTGAACTTATAAACTCTTAAACAACTTATAAACTGTTTTAAAGAACATAATGTTCTCAGTCAAACACCCCCTTAGTCAATTTCTTTCTTGTTGAAAATAAAATGCATTTAATTCTTTGGCATTAACAAAAGGAGAGAGAAACAGAACATTTTGTCCCAAACGAGAATAGGAAAATATACATAAAATTAAAATTTATTCATAGATATATTCACCATACATTGTCTAATGCAGACAAGAAGATAAATATATTTTTGGTCCGAGTTGTAGGCTTTTTTACAAACCATGCATAAATTGAGGCGAGCTAAGAATTGGCTATTGTACCCAAAAAAAAAATCTCACTTTTGCCCTCATCTATAAAGTTGGTAATATTTATGAGCTTAAATATGGTGAGATTTGGAAGACAGGTTTTTATGATTGGTGGAATCTTGAAAATTAAAATCTTATCCAAGAGCATTCTCTCTTATCTCTTTCTTGGCTATACGCTACAAAATGTCCACAACCATAAGATAGAAAGCTAGGGTTTGTGCTCTCTTATGTGTTACTTTAATATTTATTCTTTTTGAATACTTTCCTACTGCAACTTTAAGGATTTATAGTTGATTTTCTCTATACTATTAAACCTGAGGAAAATACAATTTGCCACAACTTCTTTACGGTTTTAAGGCCAGTTATGTTTGAAAATAGTTTTTGTCAGTAGCAATTATATTGATACGTCATCTATTCTGAAAATTGTACTTCATCATGTATGTAAATGCGTAAACATACGACTTTATATTAGATTATGACTTAGTTGACTTATTTCTTCAATGTTTGGCCAAGAGTTTACATAAGGAGAAATCAGTTAGCCTGGGTAAAGAAGTTCAAGTTCGAGCCTCACCAATGTTGCTTTTTGTGTTTGTAGGGCAAAATGTTAAGCCAGATGCATCTCAAGGAGAAGTTGTGCATTCTAAAATCTAACCTACATATATCATCTACTGATGAATCTAGCTATGTGAGTGTGCGAGATTTATATAATGCAATTAAAACACCTGAGCTTTTACGTGGTTCGATCGTTAATGAGATCTACGTCCACGGAGGAATGATTCCTCAATACTTTTACTAGAGCTTTTAAATGCAGTATTGGTTCATGCCTTTGTATTGATGAATTGCTAACCTTCTAACATCGGTTTTCCTTCTATTTATACGACGACTCTGTCACGAAGACGCCCGACCTCTCCATTGGTCGTGGCGTGACTCTTCCTCGGCATGCCTCCATTGGCGGAGCAGGGACCTATCGCCTTCTGCGCGCCACGTGGAGGTGGCGCGACCTGGTTCATCTTCTCCATCGCCCGGGGTGGCGGTTAAGGGGCTAGCGTTTTGGGCAATGATTATGGCTCGCTTTGGGCTCGACCGCGTGGGCTGCTACCAACGTTAGGCCCACTCGTTTGGGCTGTTAGTGGGCCCATCGGTTGGGCCATATCCCATCATAGCCCACGAATAGCCGAGGCACGCGCGAGGCGGGTGGAGTGAAAACGATCTTGGCGCCGGTGAGGTGTGGCTGGGCTGAAGTTGTTTCTTGGATGTGAGGGTCTTCTGGTGCCGATCTGAGTTGGGTTGTTTATTGTACGTCGCTTGGAGAAAGATGTGGCACCGAAGGAAGTCGAAGTCCGACCTGGATAACGCGCCTCTGCGTTGGTTACGTCGAGGTGCGATCTGGGCTGGTGTTGCTCCTGTGGTTGGTGTCGTAGTCCGACTAGGGAAGCCTCCCTTTCGGGGATGTCGAGGTGCACCCTCGGTGACCACGAATCTGGGGCTGGTCTGCTGGGATCCGATCAGGGTCTCGCCTCTCCGTGTAGGTTACATCGAGGTTCGATCTGGAGTGGAATTTTCCGTATCGGGCGCAGTCCGTTGATTGGTGTCCGGGCTCCGATCTTGACGGGGTGCGAGCTGAGTCGCCGCCATCTGGGAGACGCCGGGGTCCGTATGATGATTTCTGGGTCAGACTGGCGGTCTATCTTAGCTAGCGTCGTCATCGCGCCAGCGGTAGTTGTGCACTCGAGCGTCTTGTGCGTGTACTCCACTTCCAATCACGTGTAGGCTCGTGGAAAGCTTGGCGCCGGTTTATGCTTTAAATCGCGGAGGTGGGAAACTGTTCATTTCCTTCACTAAAAACTGTTCATCTTCTCTATACTCAGAGAGAATTTCCCGATTTGGAGTAGCTTTCGATCATCTTCTGAATTCGGCAGTCAGAGTAAAAAAAAAGTAAGTATGTCTTCTTCCTCTGCTTTACGATGCGCCTCGCCCTGTTTAGGGTCCGCCCGATCATCTCCCGCGGGAGTTTCTGGTTCGAACCGCTCATCCTCCCCTCCTGATAGTGAAATCGAGGTTAGGGATTATTCCTGCTATACCTTGTCGGGTAGGTGTAGGAAGATTAGCGCTAGGGTTCCAGCAATATCATCTGCGTGGGATGGGGTTAAGGTGAGGGACGTCAGATCGTCTGTGATCTTCGACGATGTAATAAAAATAGGAGGGGAATGTCACATTCCGGCCGACGCCTGGTGGTGTGTTCGCGCCCGTCGATGAGCATTAGCCCCGGAGGTTTCATAACTATGTACATAGACGCCTTTAGGGCGGTCTTGGGTTCCGTTAGCCCCATCTTTTGAGCCTCCAGGAGTATTTCCGAATCCCCATCTGCCAATTCACCCCGAACTCCATTAGGTCGGTAGTTGAGATGGGGTTAGCTTGTTATTATGTAGCTGAGGAGTTCTCCTTTGAGCTCTTGATGCGATTCTTTAGCGTCAGTACTCGGGAGGCATACTATCTTCGCCTCGGCACCGTTTAGGGTGAGTCAACCCTCGAAGGTGTCGGGGTGGCAAAAGAAGTTTTTCTTTTTGAGGGCCGATGGGCATCCGATCTACGGTTGGGGGATGGGTAAGGTGACGGATATAAAGCTTAAGCCCCTCGGCTGGGTAGAGGAACAGCTCAACACGCTCGGTGAAGTTTCTCTAGAATTCACCGAGGACAACCTTAATGATGCCGGGCTGAGTGTGCACAGGTCGCAGGCTCCGGGGTCGGGGTCCGAGCTGGGTGAGGGCACCCTCTCTTCTCATTCTTATAGGTTCGACCTCTGTTTGACTAACGCGATTTTCTTCTGTAATGCAGTGAAGCTTAAGCACACAAAGGAGGTGAAGCAGCCGGCCTCGTCTCGACCTGCGCCAGCTGGGCGACAGGAGCCTTCTAAAAAGAGGGCGAGGGTGTCTGGGCCCACCTCGCAGCCCGTGGTGGTGGAACACCTCAGCGATCTGTGAAGGGTCCATGACCGATCTCCGGCTCGGGCCTTGAGGTGGAGGCTCGTGCCCATGATCTTGTGAGTACCGATCTCCTGCGATCTTACGCCTTGTCTAGTCATGTTTTTTTTTTTTTTTGCGCTACTAATCGTTTGATTTGCGGGACCGCCCTTGATCGCGAGCGAGACGCGCCGCATGGCCGATGTTGTTGCGTCCCGCACAGGGTGGAGAGAAAGGCGGCGGCGAGTCCTCATTGGCGGTGCGAGGAGGAGGTGGAGGTTGCAGGCGGTGCTTGAGGCCGCCCTGAGGAGAAGGGCCGTCTTGTGCGGGAGGCCGCCGTCGGTGGAGTGCGCTCGGGAGGAGGTGGCGAGGCGGAGAAGAGGCGGCAGATCGGACGAGTGCTTTGATGGCGAGCAGGGCCCATCTTGAAGGCCTTCGCCGGCAAACTTATCGAGTCGAGTCCTTCTCCGCTTTATCTCCGACCGGCCGCCGTGATGAGGCCGCGGTGATATCTACCCACCGGAGGGTTGGCGGCCACGATGCGGTTTTGACAAGGCGAGCATGGGTGGTGAGATTGATCGGAGGCGGTGAACTTGGGTATGCCGGGTGCTTGCCGATGCAGCCGCCTTCCCGTGGTGGAGGCTTTAGCCTCCTCGGCGTCGCTCTCGACGGCCGAGGCCGTGTCCCAATGCCGGTGGATGAAATCTAGAGCTTCAGGAGCTTCTGGCCGAGGTGCGGGCCCGGGCCGAGGAGGAGGAGGAGGAGGAGGAGGAGGAGCCGAGCTCGGCGGCTCAGGTCGACCCGCAGCCGCAGCAGCAGGAGCAGCCGGAGGAACGGCAGGGGCGAAGGGGGCGGGCGAGTGGAGAGAGAGGCGAGGTTAGTGGGCCGATTGTAATAGGTTGAACCGCCGGGTCGATAGGACCACGAGCCCTTGTAATAAAATCATCGTGTCAATAAAAATATTTATCACTTTCGAGACTTGTGTTGTCTTTTTATTTATAGCATTCTGCATCTCAATACTGGGACTCGACCATGAATTCTTGGCCAGTGAAAGGGTCCAGGTGCCTGGCGAGAAGGAGGAGGAGGTGCAATTTTGGAGGAGTCGGTGCCGGGTGACCCAGTTTTGGTTGCCATGGATGCGAGCTCGGCGTCTTCTTCCGAAGCCGAAGAAGAAGTTGGCGAGGCTGATCGGGAGGTGGCCCGCCCGTGGGTGGTGAACGAGGTCTGAAGTCGAGGATCGCACGGGGCGAGTCCGGAGGTGGACTTATCTGCCGGCGCTATTCAGGGCGCTTGATTCAAAGGCGAGGCGGCTCGAATTGGCTCGCGAGAGGCTAGTTTAGGTGTCGGAGGAGCATGCGGAGTATGAGAAGGCGATCCGCGGGCTGGTGGGACCACCATATCCAAGCCGACGATCGAGTTCGAGTTTCTTGGCGGAGGTATGGTCTTTGAGGAGGAGGAGGGCCCAAAAGCAAGAAGTTCAAAGCTGCGTCGACTCCGTCGTGAAATACATGGAGATGTATGACATCATCCACAAGCGACGCATGCCCGACACGGCGGCGAGGCCGCGGCGGACTCCACGACCGATCACAAAGGAACCCGCAGAGGCGGCTACTCGATCATGCCGGTCTTTGCGGTTGATGGGCCCTCCAGGCGGATCATTGAGAGGCGGTCTTCGGGAGTAGAGCGGCACCGAGGACCTCGGGTCGGCGGGGAAGATCGGCGGTAGGGGCGAGGTCGCATTCTCCGGGTGAATCGCCACTCTCGGAATGCCGATCTTGGCGCTGCGCCGCTTGAAGTGTCCGGGGATGGGTGGCCGACCACGAGTCGACGCCTGTCCGGCCGCTCGAGCCCACGCCGAGCTCTTGAGGCGGGGCAGCGTGAGTCCGGCCTCATCGACCGGGTTGAAGGCACCGAGTTCGTCCCGGCATACACCGCCGACTGGAGACTTCGTAGAGGCTGGTGCGGCTTGAAGAAGGCAAGGCGGGCCGGGAGCCGAATGAGGTCGTGTATAGTATAGGACCTTGTATGTAGATATAAATGTATTTAGACTCGTTTGAGTGTATATTTTCCCTTGAGAGGTACAAACATAGCTTAGGACTTCGTTTTGGTCGTAAATGTATTTATCTTGTATCTGAGGTGTGTATTTTCCCAAATAAAGGGGTATAAACGAGCTCAAGCTTGGGTTGTCTTGTATATGGCTTGGTACTCTGTTGGTAGTCGTTAATGCATTTAGACTTTGTCCGGAGTGCATATCTTCCCAAATAAAGGGGTATGAGTTGGCGAGATCGGTGCGGATGTCGCGTGCATGTGAGCGTCCAACTTAATGGGTGTCTGTATGCTTTGCATGTAGGCGTCCAACTTAATGGGTAATCTGTATGCTTTGCATGTAGGCGTCCAACTTAATGGGTAATCTGTATGCGTACCTACTTGGTGGGATTTTCATCTTCGTAGGCGTCCCTTGTGAAGGTTTAGATGTGGTATATCCGAATGGATGTTCACATAGATGTAAGGCGTATGTAGTGAAATACTCATTAGAAAACAAACGTTTTATTAAACAAGTAAGCGAAGACGCACATCGGTCCAAAACAATAGGAGGGCTAACATGTCGCGATCTAAAATCAAAGCTATGTAAAATACCTCCTTAGATGAGTTATGTGCGGGTTAGGAATAAGTGCCCGGACGGTGGGCGAGCTTGTAGGCCCTTTGCCGAGGTCCTCGTGAACGCGGTAGGTCCTTCCATGTCGGATCAAGCTTGTTAAGGCGCTCGGCTCGGCTTGCTTCATTATTCCAGTAGGACGAGGTCGCCTACTCGGGTGTGGAGGCTTTACTCTCTTGTTGTAGTAGCGTGCGACTGGCTCTTGTGACTTGGCCGTTTATGGGCGCGCTCTCGCTCTCCTCGAGGGCGTCGAGGTTGGCCCAGGTCTTCCTCGCCCCGGCCTGGTCGAGTGGAGTGCGAGGGCTTGGCACGCCGATCTCGGCCGGTATGACGGCCTCGGCACCGTGAGACCGTGCTAAAGGTGTTTCCCCGTGCGCCGTCCGAGGTGTGGTCCTGTAGGACCAGAGGACTTGAGGGAGATTTTCAGCCCAGTCGCCTTTAGCTCGATCCAGCCTCTTCTTCAATCCTTGTATGATCGTGCGGTTCGTCACCTCGGTCTGGCCATTTGCTTGCGGGTGTGCGACCGAGGTGAAGCGTTGATCGATCTGAAGCTCTTCGCACCACTCCTTGAAGTTTTTGTCGACGAATTGGGTGCCGTTGTCCGAGACCAGGATGTGCGGTATGCGAGCGGCGGACTATATTTTCCACACAAAGGTTTGAATCCTTACGCCGTGAGGCTCGAAAGTGGCTCGGCCTCGACCCATTTTGTGAAGTAGTCTATGGCTACGACTAAATATCGAAGCTGACCTGGTGCTCGGTCGAATGGGCCAACGATGTCGATCCCCCACTGCATGAAAGGCCACGGACTCTGCGGCCGCTCAAATCGACCGAGGCGCTTTGACTGTGGAGTGGATCTGGCACTTTGGGCACTTCTTGACGAGCTCGGCCGAATCTTGCACGAGGGTGGGCCAGTAGTATCCCGACCTCAGCGTCTTCTTTGAAAGTGCTCGCGACCCGATGTGGCTTCCACAAGACCCTCGGTGAATTTCGTTGAGCACATAGTCGGCTTCTTCTGGCCCGAGGCATCTCAGGAGGGGTTGAAGGTAAGACTTCCGGTAGAGTGCGCCCTCATGCATGAGATACTTCTGGGATTTTGCCATCATCTTCTTGGCTTCGAGCCGATCTGAAGGTAGTGCGCCGTGTTCCAGGTAGGCCTTCAGGGGAGACATCCAATTCGGCTCTATCTCGATGATGATGCCGACGTGGGACTCCGCTATGCTTCTGGAACGGATCTCCTCCACTGGTGGACTTGTTGATGACGCAGCTAGCTTGCTGAGGACGTCAGCCCGGCTGTTTTCCCCTCGGGGGATTCGGTGGATGCTGAAGTACCTGAACGAGGTCAACATCTCCTTTGCCTTCTCGAGGTATTGTTTCATTCGGTCCTCCTTGGCCTCGTATTTGCCTAACACCTGGTTCACGACGACCTGGGAATCGCCGAAGATTTGGATCTCATCCACCCCCAGCTCCTTAGCGAGGCGGAGTCCGGAGATTAGGGCCTCATACTCCACCTCGTTGTTGGTGGTCGGGAAGGTAAACCGGAGTGCGTAGGTGACTTCCTGCATATCTGGGCCGAGGAGAAGAATGCCCGCTCCGCTGCCCGTTTTGCACGAGGCTCCGTCCACGACATCCGCCGCAACCATCGGTGGGTGAGGTCAGGTTCCTCCGTGGGGGTGGGATGACCGAGGTGGGCGTTGGAGGAGCTAATCTTAGCGGTCGGGACCGAGCTCGATAAACTTGGCTTCTACCAGAAATCGGAGAGCTTGCCCTTTATGGCGTGTGGGAGAGACGAGATATCGTGCTCGCCAAGCTCGAGGCCCACTGGCTATTCATCCAGATGACTCGAGGTTTTGACAAGACTTGCCTCGGGGGTAGGTCGGTCGGTGCACAGATGGAGTGAGCACGAAAGTAGGGTCGGAGCCGTCGCTAGCATTCACCGGTGCCGGTGCTACCTTTTGAGGCGGCGTACAGACTGTCTCCGGTCCTTTGAGTGCTCGGCCGATGAAGTAGATAGGAAGGCTGCCGTCCGACCTCGTCCGCACCGAGACCGCACCGATTGCCCGTCCGAGGCTACCAAGTACAAGGAGAGAGTTCGCCTCTTTTGGGGCGGTCGAGGTGGGCGGTCGGCGAGTACTCCCCGGTGTGTGAAGGCGGTGGTGCTCTTCCGCCACGCCAAGTCGGGGCCCTCCTCAAGATTTTAAAGAAGGGGCGCTTCTCGGCGGCGGGAGAGAACCTCTTGAGGCGGCCGGGCACCGTAAGTTTGTGGACCTCGCGAATGGTTTTGGCACTTGCATTTCGAGCACCGTCTTTACCTTGGTGGGGTTCGCCTTCAAGCCTTCTTGAAACCCAACACCCAAGAATTTCCCGTTTTACCATGAGCGTGCATTTTGGGGTTAAGTTTGAGGTTGGCCGACACGAGGAGTTGGAGGATGGTGCCGAGGTCGTCGGCGCAGCTCTCCGTTTCGACTTTTAACTACTATGTCGTCGACGTGAGACCTCGACGATCTCCCGATGTGGTCTTTGAATGTTGCATCCACCATCCTACGGTAAGTAGCCCGGCGTTCTTGAGGCGAAGGGCATCTTCGATCTGTAAAGACGCGAAGTCGGTGATGAATGCGATCTTTGGTGCATCCTCCGGGCTCATCGAGTTTGGTGGTACCCTGTATAGATCCGAAGTTTGAACATCTCGTGGCCCACCAAAGCCTCCACCTTCTTGTCAATATCGGGAGGGTAGCAATCTTTAGGCGGTGCTTGTTGAGGTCGGTATAATCGGCGACATGCGCCACCCTCCGCCAAGACTTCGGACCACGATTGGATTAGCCATCCAGTCGGGTATTGACCTCGAACAAGATCTTGGCCTTGAAGTTGAGTCACCTCGTCCATAATAACTTGGCTGCGCTCGCGCGAATATCCTTTTCTTCGCGGACCGGCTTGGTGGCGGGTCGATGTTGAGGCGGTGAGTTATGAGCTCGGGCGACACCCGGTCATATCGGCGGGGACCAAGCAAACACGTCCCTATATTCTTTCGGAAGTCGTATGACGTCTTTGCCGGACGTCCGTCGGGCCCAGGTGCCGACACGGATGACCTCGGGGATCGTCGTCGTATAGTTGGAGGTCTCGGTCGGTCATCCGGGTGTCGACCTCAGGGGCTCGGTAATTGCTATGCACCGGGCGAGGCCGCATCTTGAGTTGAGAGCCGTAGGCATTCTTTTGTGGCCGTTTGGTCCCTTGGATCTTGAGCACTCCCACGGGGTGGGAATCTTGACGGTGGTGGTAGACCGAACAGACGGCCTGGTGGCGTCTGACCAATCTCTCCAGGGATAATGTTGTGCGGAGGGAGCCGGACCGGGAAGAATCGGATGGCCACAGTGACCGACACAGGAGCCCGCCTACGGTGACCGGAAGGGTAATGACCCCCTCGGGCTGGACTGCTTCTTGAGTGAAGCTCCGTAGCTGGGAGGGCGCGGGAAGCACCTGAATGCCTCCGACCTCAAGCTTATCCAGACAGCTCTGGAAGATAATGCTGACGGAGGCTCCAATGTCGATATAGACCCGGTGGACGTTTTTGTTGCCCACCGCAGCCTGTATGGTGATGGCGTCCTGGTGCGGCATGATCTTGGGCACGGGGTCCTCCTTGGAGAACGTTATGTTCTCGCCATCCCGGAGTCGCTTGTTCTTCGGCTCTTCAGGGGCCGGCCTCCGGGCATCGTTCTTCAGGGACGACCTCGTCGTCCCGAGGGGCAGTCCGGTAACAACGTAGACCTGCTCCATAGCGTTGGGACCTTCGTCCTCGTCGTCTTCGGGTTGGGTCGCCGCTGGGGTCGGCCCGCAGTTGTTGCCGCCTCCATTCCTTCTGCGCTTCCTGTTCTTCGGACCAGCTCGTCCGAGGTATTTTTTGAGGGCTCCACCTTTAACGAGCTCGTCGATCTGTGAGCCCAGGTTTCTGCAGTCCTCGGTATCATGACCATACCCTTGGTGATAGTCGCAATACTCGTCCGTGGACCTCTTCTTGGATCCCCCTTTCATAGGGGCAGGCTTCGGGAAGAGCTCGGCGTGGAGCTCGAATATTTCCGCCCTTGATTTGAGCAGGGGAGGCGCTCTGCCGGCAGGGTTGGGCCGAGGTCCGAGCCTAGACTCCAGCGGCCCTCTCTTGATTCGGTCGAAGGCGCTCCTGCGATCTGCGCCTCGACTTCGGTCGTCGGGCTTTTTTCTCTCGGACTTCTGCTCGTCCCAGATCTCCCGCTTCTTCCGATCCGACTCGTCTCCCTTGACAAAGTTGTCCACCAGGTTCCAAAGCTTACTCGCCGTCTTTGGTTTCTCACAGTGATTTCTTTGTTCAGTGGCGGGTCGGATCCCGCTGAACGCGTTGATGATGTAGAGATCGTTCTTGTCGTCGATTTTGAGCGACTCTTTGATGAACCTCGAGGCGAAGTTTGACATCGTCTCGCCCCCCCTGGCGGATTGTGAGTAGGTCGGAGGAAGGCTGGCTGGGCGGCATCTTCCGATAAGCGCCACTGAGGCGATCCATGAGGTCCCGGAAGCGATGTATCTTTGTTACGGCGGGCGAGGTGAACCAACGCCGTGCGTTGGAGATCAAGACCTCGGGAAGATTTTGCACATGTGAAAATCTTCCATTCCTTGATCGCCATGTTGGTGGTGTAGGCAAAAGGAAGTCGGAGGGTCTCCGAGGCCATCGTGAGCCGCTATATTGGGTGCCCGTGCCGGCGGAGGGGGGGCGTGTCTAGAATCTCCACGGAGAAAGGGAGATGATTCTCCGTAACGGTCGAACCCCGGAGATCGTTGCCATCTCTTCGGAGGGTGGGGATCGATAGCGGCCATGTCGTCCTCCAGGGAGTTCGACTCGCCTTTCTTCCTTCGTTTCGCTCGACTCTCCGGTCGGCATGGCGAGGTGGAGCGGCGGCCGTGAATGGCGAGGGGGCGGCTGTTGGTGGCGGCTCGCCGCGGTGGCGGCTCCGCGAATGATGTCGGCGGCTCGGCGCGATGGCGGCTCCGCGCGTCGGGGCGCGATGCGCGTTCTCGGCTATCACGCCGAGGTGAGCGCTGACTGTTTCGGATGGGGGAGCGGCCTCGGGAGGCCGTGGTGTTCAGTCCGGGGGCCCTAGAGGGACCCGCCCCTTTGGTCCTCTGGTTGAGGAAGCTTTGGAATTGGCCAAGATTGGCGTGGAGGAACTCGGTCACAGCTCGGCCGAGGACCTCGTGGGACGAATGAGCTGTTTGCTCGTCCTCGTTGAGGTCGACATCTTCCCCCACGTTGGGGAGGCGGTCCTGGGGGTGTATGGAGACATTTTCCATGTGGCCCTCAGGAGTGTGACCGCTCGTGGCGTCTGCGATCTCCTTTCCGCGACGCTGAGCGACCACCTGGTCGTCCTCAGCACGGTTGTTGCCAGCGTGGGCGGCGGTTGTGCGTGTTCTTGCCATTTAGTCGTAGAGGGGAACGAAGCTTTCTTGTTCGAAGGTTCCCACAGACGGCGCCAATGATGAATCTAGCTATGTGAGTGTGCGAGATTTATATAATGCAATTAAGAACACCCAGGCTTTTTACGTGGTTCGATCGTTAATGAGATCTACGTCACGGAGAATGATTCTTCAATACTTTTACTAGAGCTTTTAAATGCAGTATTGGTTCTGACGCTTGTATTGATGAAATTGCTAACCCTTCTAACATCGGTTTTCCTTCTATTTATCTGACCGACTCCCTCGAAGACGCGCCCGACCTCTCCATTGGTGGTGGCGTGACTCTTCCTCCGCATGCCTCCATTGGCGGGCGGGGACCTCTCGCCTTCTGCGCCACGTGGAGGTGGCGCGACCTGGTTCATCTTCTCCATTGGCCCGGGGTGGCGGTTCGGGGCTAGCGTTTTGGGCGATGATTATGGCTCGCTTTGGGCTCGACCGCGTGGGCTGCTACCAACGTTAGGCCCGGCTCGTTTGGGCTGTTAGTGGGCCCGGTCGGTTGGGCCATATCCCATCATCTACAAAGACAATGATAAATGTAAGCCCATCATCAACTATTTGAACATGAACACGAAGATGAACACGACTAATTCTCTTTGTACCAAAACATAAGAAACTAATCAAGAAACAAAATGAATTTCATTGTGATTCTTGCAAACTTACATCCAAGAATGTATAATCAATCAACAGAGAATGTGGGAGATATCTAACAAGGAACTAAAATTTTTTGAAGTATCATAATCTTGCTCATCTATAAATCCCGAGGACAATCAATGTGACATATTCAACTCAAATTCCAAAGCCATAAGCCAATGCAATCAAACCGATGACCGCGGTAGGCCAAAGACGAAGCGTTCTCAACAAGCCAAGAACGCTATATGTATCATTCGCCATTGAAGCATCTGGCGGCTTATCTTGGCGAAGTCCCTCAACACGAAGCTGCTGTTCGACTTCCCACCGCTAAAACACGCGCAAAAGTACGAACCGCCGGCGTGCACCGACCTCCGTGTGGTTCTTGCTTTGAAGTATCTCCATGCTCTTGTTATTTTCATCAAGATGTCAAACGCCTCTGCCGGCGGATAATTGGTGGCATCCAGTAGGCGACCGGTGATCGGGCGGTCGAGGCCTCGGCGCCACGATTGGGAGCGAAGTTTGGGCAAACTCCGAGTCGGTGGTCTCTTAGCATTTGGTCCGCCGTATGCTTTGAGGTATTGGAGGCAATGCGGTGAGGCCTTATTGCTGTACAAGGACGGCAATTTAGTCATTAACCGTTGCCACTAGCTCATCGGCAGGGTTATCCGTCACTTTACCTGCTTTTCAATCAGAAGGACAAGTCAATTTGAGCCCATGAATTATGTATACAAATTCCACTATGGGAACAGAAGAAAATCGCGAGCAACAATCTCAGTTTCAAAGAACAACCAATAATTATAAGTGGATATCAAGATGACTGTAAAAATGCAAGTAAATCTAAGACGCGAGAACTGTGAATTCCACCCTTGGAACAATTTGTGGCACATGAACACCTGACATACGCAACCACACATCATGCTACGAACAAATGCACATTTTATTAGCTTTCATCATCAGCCAATAAAGAATGCAGCCTGATTAATCTTTATACATGATTCAGTTTCTTTTATGTCTTGTCCAGATTTAGCAATGGCTTCTGCTCAAAAGAATTTTGGGAGTTCAAAATTGATGAAAGTGTGCTAAAGCCTTAAATATCAACAAAGATAACTACTTAAAAAAGGCAACAAATAAATATGAGTACACCAAATAGCAATACACAAAATTGAAGTAGTATCCATCGCAAGATCTGGCTTCTCGGATCCAGTCTTTTTAATTATAATTTTATAACAAAAATTTTAAAATTAAAATTAAAAATAAATAATAATTTTAGCTGTGGAGGGAAGGAATTGTTGCAGTTAGGGAGTTGTTAAAGGTTTTATCAGTTGGCTTCTGATCCGACCGTCTAACTAAAATCTCCACCGACAACGTCTTTTGTAATTTGCTCCCCTCGAATTTACAGAAAATCGGAATCAACCCCTAAGGATCTTTATATTAAAAAAGAACATAACAAATATTTGCTTATAAAAATGCTTACATCACAAAATTAAAACATACTGAGGTGGTTTGATAATAAATTTCAAGGGCGATTTCGTCATTTCAGCTCAAGCATTAGAAGCTGCGGCGCCAGAGCAACTGGATAAGAGCCATCAGCTATCTCGTCCACAACCGCCTGTCGTCGCGCCAAAATGACGATCGCCACCGTCTCCGGCATCATCACCGCCGTGGCACACGGTAGCACCGCCCATTCTCACTGATTCCAGCTTTCTCACGAGCCTCGAGGTCTAAGCGGCGCACGTTTAGCTCCAGCGCGAGGTGCGGATTGCCACCGCAGAGGAGGCTTGAGAGCAGACGATCGGTTTCTCTCTCTCTTGTTCTCCTCCATTTCGTCTCTCTATCTAAAGGTGCGCTTCGTATGCGCTTTCGCTGCGTAGTAAGCAATTTCTGTTTGTTTGTTTTAAAAAAATATAATTACAAGTTCGTAATCGAAATTTATGCTCAAATTTTGTTATGCTGAATTCTGTTTTTGTAATACAATTATGTGAGAAATATCGCTCGCAATGCGAGAATGTAACTATGTACACGAACTTTGTGTAATGTAGGATTGCAGATCTAGGGTGTAATTCATTTGGTTCGGAAGATCGGCTTGATGAGGTAGAATTAGGTTTTAGCTTGAGTTTATTAGATGAAAATTAATCACTAACTAATTTCTGATGAAATCTGATT
Organism: Salvia rosmarinus; assembly: GCA_036937905.1. NCBI lineage: Eukaryota > Viridiplantae > Streptophyta > Magnoliopsida > Lamiales > Lamiaceae > Salvia > Salvia rosmarinus. The sequence continues at coordinate 98,453,324 of CM072816.1, forward strand.
GCAGTTCCTTTGTTAGAAAATGATCACGCCAACTTAGTCCGAGCATTAGATTGACGGGGAAATAAATTATGTTTTAGCTTGACTTGATTAGTTAAAAGAGTTAGTCATGGACTAATTTAGATCGAAGCTGGATGTGGATTCAGTTCTCTTTTATGATTGTGATTTGTTTATATTGCTTTGGTTTTGCTTCGATTGCTGCTGGCATCGTAATTGTGGTTGGAGCTTTGGACCAACTGCATTTATGTTTTTAATCCTTTCCGATGATCTGAGCAGTGTTTCTTTGGTAGCTGCAGATGCATTGGGTGCGAGCGCAATGGATAAATATGTCAAAAAGTATGAACAAATCTTTTCTCGTTATCTATGTCTGTTATTAGCCCATTTGGGTAGACTATTTGTTTTCTTAGACTTGACACTAGTTGATTGTTTCTGGAAGTCATCAGTTTGCCGACAAGTACGAGGAATTCATTTGTGAAATTTAAATTGGAAACAGAACGAAAACTTTGAGTTTGATGGAAGTGATTCTTCTTCATTATCAGAATATCTGTTCTACCTTAAGCTGTAATTGTAATTGACAGCAGCTAAACGTGTTGGACTTACGTGGAAACTCAAATAAGAAAAAGAAAAAAAGAAAAAGCGGAAAAGAAAGTGAACTTGAGTTTGACGGGAGTGGTGTTCTTCATTATCAGAATCCCCATTCAAAATTCTACTGTGATTTTGACCACAGCAGCTGACGCATGTCGTTTCTTAATGTGCATGATTCTTGAAGTCCATCTTTCCTTCTTTTTTCCCTATTTTTTCCTTTTAATCTGCTAAGAATTATTCACCCACAATTACCCAGGAAAAGGCTTGATCCGCTAGAGGCTTATATACCTGCTGTTATATTGACTGAGTTTCAGATCAAGGAATTAGGTAATATCCTGTATGTCTTCTTTATCTTCTCGTTACAGATGGAACCGAGAAAATTAACATTTTCTTCTGTAATACATGGTGATTATGTACCCTCACTACTACATTATGGCTATAGTTCTGCCATCTGTGCTCCATGTTCATGAATATTACTGATGTTGTAGGGCAATATCTTGAAGATGATCAACCTAAATTTCTTAATTGCCGGAATCTCTTGAGATCTGGTCCTGCTGCATCTTTACGCATAAATATTCGAGCAGTAAGTGATTTATAACAATACTCAGTCTTCTCACCTTATGTTCAGGTGTGCATTTTTACTCATCTTTTTGGTTGGTAAATTAAGAGCTTGGCCCTGATAAACGAAGCCAAAAATCTTAGTTTTGCGCCAGTTTATATGATTTTATCATGATAAATGTTCGATAACACTGTGGGTAGGCTTCAATATTTCAAACTTCTCTGTATTGTTAACTGTAGGTTGCACAGTATGCCTCTGATGCTGGAAATGGTAAATATGCATTCGATGAGGTTGATCAGTGTCTAAGGTATTGTTTCTGTTAGCTTAAAGATTAAAGCGTTCTTTTTTTCTGGCAAAACGAGATTATGCTATATTGTCCTATCTGGAATTGTGAAATTTATTGGTGAGATAGTTAGAGAGAGATTGGATAGACTGTTTTATAGGATAGTAATCACCAGTTTTTCAGTATTAAATGATCGAATGATCTAAATTGCAGTGTATGTGTATAGACTTCTTGATGAAGGAATTATTAGACATTAAGTAAGGGTTCAATTACTAGCTTCGCTCAATTAAAATCCCATCGTTACCTGCACGCACTTCACCCACCCATGTGAACTTAACGTTCAGTGACCCACTATGCCTCAGCTCAACACAACAAGGTAAGAGATGAGTTGAAGTGTTGGATGTCCAAGTTTGGCATGAAATTAGCTTCTAAATGGTCAACTTCATCCTTTATCATAGTATACATGTCCTTATATACTTAGCTATTTGTCAATATGATTTGTAGAGCACTGGAAGAACTTGATTCTCTTCTTCTGCGGGCATCAAGAAAAGACTCAGGCTCCTCGGTTGAAGCGATGAAAGCTAGAATTGTTACCGCACTCAATGCACTGAACAGGTACTCGGTTCCATCTAATGAAAAACACAAAAAGCAATCCAGATTGAAGCTGCTGCTCAAGCATCGGCATAGGAGATGGAAGAAATCGAGATTCAAGTCCAAGATCTAATATTTGTTTTTTCCTGCACAGCCTTCTGAAGACCGTTCCAGCTGAAGTGCTGGACAAGGGGAAGGCCATGGCAAATGCATACATGAATCCAGGTGAAAATACATCACCCGAAGCACTCGACACTCAGTTAAAACAATTGGAATCGATATTGTAACCTACTGCTTTGGTTCTAAATATTGAGTTTCCAATAATTCTTGGGGTATGGGGACTGTGACAGTGAGAATTTTGTATAGCCTCTTTTAAACTAATTTTTGCCTATAGAAGATGTGTGTGTGTTATCCACTCACATTTGAAACTTCTGATATCAACACTTATAATCAAAGTTGAGAAGCGACGACGGATTATGGCAAACGGCAGATTGGAAGTTAAATTAATTGAAGCTCACAAAACTAACCGTGCAGTAATCACACGCAACAGAAAATTAATTTATAATCACCTAGCAACCCTAATATGTCCCAAGTCCTAAGAACTCACTATATACACCAATGCAGCAAACGGTGACAAGACATGCTACAATTGTGACCGAGAAAAATCATGCTCTAATAATGTCTTATAATTTTCGGATGTATCAAGTCGTTGCTAAACTGCTGAAGATCCGTTTCAAGCTCGGGCATGCCAGACGTAGTGTACCCATGCTCAGTGGAGATATCTGTTGAGTAGAGAAGAATGTTCAATACTTCCAAAAATTATACCGTGTGTGCACATGTGCGTGTGATAGCTAAAAATAGGCACTACCTTCGGACAAAAGCGGACATCAAGTGTCTCCAGCAAACTGCAATGAGTTATAGCAGTTTCGACAGCTTGCTCGTCAATGCTACAAGACTAGTATATTCCCGCATATACATAAACAAAAGCACAAGAAAAAAGTTGAGAAAAATATCATAAAAGCAAGAGCTTCTAAACATGACAAGAGAATAGTCACAAGCAAAAGGCACATCACATAAATTAAAGCTATTCTTGTCAGCTAATCAAATGGAGAACAAAACGTTCATCGGGTCTATGTGCTATTGTGAAAGATGAATCTGGTGAAATTGTGTAGTTTTTTTTTTACTTCCTATCATCAAATATTTCAGAGATGTGCACTTTATCAACCCCCAATCAAAACTCTTGACAATATGATCATCACAGTTTCAACAAATTTATCCACAAATCTAATAATTTTAAACTGGTTGAGTGTAATAAAATCATACCTGAAGAAAAAGACTGGTTAATCGTGGACAATCAAGCTTCAAAATTTCCAACGAGTTACAATTGCTGAACAATTAATAAAAGAAGTTATTAAAACTCAAAAGTCACAGGACCAGAAGCAAGACATTGTTTAGTGTGAAAGACATACCTCAAGTTTAGAAAGAGCAAATTACAGCATGATATATCAACTTCCTTCAGGTTTGATGACAATGAAAGATTTAAGGACGATAGATGGAAACATCTTGCTGTAGGAGGAATAACCACCTTCTTAATATTTGGACACCCAACACAGTTAAGATTCTGGAGCAGGCGGTCAGGTTCGTGCTCATGCAGAAGAATATTTTCCCCAGAAGAGCCATCAAACATCTCATGTGAAGTGAAGACCTCAGATAGTCCATTGCGGTGAAACCCCCAATCCAAGTCATGCATATTGACGCAACCATTCAAGCTGACATGAGTTAAATGCCTACAACCAGCAAGCAACTCCTCTATCGCCGACTGGCAGAGGGTCCCATATGACAAGTCCAATTCGCAGAGGTCTGGGAGAGCATTTCCTTTGTAAAGAGGCTCCAATGATGTGTCGCTAAGATACTTGCATGCTTGCAATTTCAGAACCTATAAAATTTAAGTGCAAGTTAACATGATTGTACAAGGCATACTTAAACTTCATAGTACAAACATAACAACCGCTTCAACTGATCTCCAGGGAAAAGAAGGAAAAGACTGATTGCTTGGTATCTGAGTGCATAAAAACTAGTGGTTCATCTAAACCAAAGGAAGAGGGTGAGGGACTCAGATGCAATAAAGTACCTTCAAATACAAACAGGAGTCAAAAACAGGTTGCAGATTAACCAAAAAAGTGTATGATAAATCGAGGTAAGTCAAGTTGAGAAGGCAGCGTAAAGATAAAAGTCCATCAGGACCAACAGAGGGGCATGACATCAAGACCAGTGATTCAATAATCGGGCATGAAGATGCTGTCGCAGATAAGAAATCATCCTTGAGTTGGCTGCGCAAATCAACAATGGGAAGAAAGTCAAATGCATTTCAAAATAGGAAGTATCAACTTGATCTGGCAAGAAAGGTTGCCAAAAACACGAGGTAATTACTATGTGAACTAACCTGCAGAAAGATGCATCCAAAGATGTAAGAAGAGGCAATTGATGAATGCTTCAGATAATACACCACAACCCTTTAATTCAAGCGATACCATCAACAGTGCTTCAACATGGAGCACATTCAATTTGGGGCATATTCCCATATTCAATGACTTGAGACCAACCTGAAATGAATGTTTAAAATATATGGAGGATGATAACCAGAAGGCAAAAAAAGTGTGGGTTAAGGCTTTCTCAAATAGTTACAGAAGCATTTTACAAAGAAATTTACTAACTGAATGCATTGATCAGTTAAAAGTAATAGAGATTAGATGAAAAGTAATCAATAAGATGATGACTTACAGGTGAAAACGATGCTCTCTCAAGATGATCACAGCCATCTAATGAGACTTGCTCAAGGTAGGGACATTTGAGTTCAAGAGAGGTTATAGCACGGCAACCACCAAGTGAAAGACTAACCAAAGATGTACTGTGGAAACTCACTGTCGTCAACCTCTGAAAAACAGTAATGGACAAAATCAGGTAAGATGACAAATTGTAGAAAGAATCCTTAGAATATAAGTTCTAGTAAAATTATGAAGACAAACCTCACAATTGTCAAGAATTAATGATCTCAACATGGGACAGCCTCCTCCACTACCCAAAACTTCACAAATCGAATTCGTCAAAGATTCACATTCAGTGAGGTCCACTTCTTGCAAAGAATGGCATTGCAGGGCCAAGGTCGTTAAGCTTTCTTGCTTTTGCAAAACTAATTTCTGCAATTCAATGAATGAAGTACACTCAATCCTGGGGCATTAATTACAATAAATTTAAAGAAGAAAGCACTGGTCACTGTGAGGAATCATAGTTTATATTGAACAATTGTTTTATGAACAACGACATACTTTAAGTGCATTTGATGTAATACTGATTCTTTGGAGAGAGGGGCAATTAGAAACTGTGATTGACGACAGCACACTGCTCCTTAAATTTAAATCAATAAATCTGCAAAGTTGCAATTAAATTAGTCATTTTCTGCAGAAAAAAAGAGATGACAAAGTTCATGTGCAAGAGTGGGACATACTTTCGACAGTGTACAAGCCTTATGTTCTTCAGGCGTTGCAGATCCAAAGATACTGATGTTAATAAACTGCAATTATCAAGCTCCAGAACCTATAAGATGCATAGGAAGCATCACCAAACTTGATAACATCTAGCCTATTATATCATATATCATCACAATTACAAATTGTTGAAATACACAAGACGAGAGGGTATTCAAACCTCAAGCAAAGAACTAGAAGCTATAGCAACCATTGAAGCCGATGTTATACCCTCACAGCTATGAAGTTTCAGAACTGTCAACATATTAAGCCTCACAGACTTCAAAGGATAATTTCATGTTAGATGGCATACGTCTGTATGTACTAAATGGGATTGGATATACAAACAACAAGAGTTAGGGGGAGGCAAGAGGGAGATATAACTTACTTCAAGAGAGATGTTTGGGCAGTATGAAGCATCAAGAATATGGAGATGTACACAATGTTGAGCTATTCCTTGTAGTGTCTCATCACTGACACATGAACAATTGGACATGTCCAAAGACTCCAAGAGTGGGCATGATGTCACAGCTGAGCGGATTGCAGCATCTGAAAGCTTGTGACATGAAGCTATATCAAGCTCGCGCAAAAGGGGACAATTGAGAACTGCATGTGGCATGCTACTGCGCTTCAGAGACAAGGTCTCGAGCTGGGGACACCTGAAAAAATTATGACTTATAAATACTGGAAGACTAAATGAGGAACTTGAAAACAGAAATGGAGTTATGTAGCACCTGATAGAGATGCGAACCACACGGCATTTCACTATCTGAAGATCACGCAATCTATCATGATAAATGGGGGTTTCCTGAATGCCATTACCTAACGTAGCATCATTGATAGTTAAACTCTTCAGCATGTGGCTATCTGTCAGTGCTTGGAAAAAGGCTTCCCCTAACTGGCCTTTGCCCAGGGTCAAAACCTCAAGATTTCTGTTGGAAATTCAAAAGATTTAAAATGATCTAAAGTATACTAACTTACGGATTTATCAGATAAAATCAAAATCCAATTTACCTCAGTGAAGAGATAGCTTTCATCACTAGAGGATGGATAGCAGGGGTACCATAAATATTCACTGCAGTAGCATTGGGATATCGATGACACATGTCCTCAACTGAAACGTGAAAAGAAAAATCATGAAAGTTAGCTTTCTTCATAGGACCAAAAACTGAGACATCTAGATACAAACAAATAAGTTAGTAACCAAGAAAAGGAAATGATTGAGTCATACATTCTCGGCAATACTTTTTTGGCACAAGGATTCTTCATTAGAGCATAAACAGCAGATATATAACCAAACAAATATTGAGCAATCAGAATAGACTTCAGGTTCATGTCCCAGGAAGGAGATAATTGCTGATCGGTTTTGTAGTATAGATCCAGAAAATAAGTGTCTTTCCCCACCAACCATCATCAGCGACTCTCACAACATTTGGTAGTGGATGCTCTACAGATGACAAGTGAACTCAAATTCGGGTTTACTTTGGGTTTACCTAAGTCTATTCCTCAAGCAGATTTATTCAACAAAATTTTCTCATAATGCATGAGGTTTGAATATGAATTCTACTTAGTAGTGAAGAACATATAGCAGCACATAGATCTGTCAATAATTTTCTTTATGACAAGGATAATAACTAACTATAACGAGATCTCAGTTAAACAATAGCCTAGAAAACTTGTGAAGTCAAACGTAAGTTACAAAACCTGCTTTTGCCATACATTCAGTCCAATTTAGAATATGAATGAGGTTTGAACATGGATTTACCTAGTAGTAAGGAACATAAAGCAGCACATACAATTGAAAATAGTTTTGTCTATGAAAAGGATAATAACTAACTTGAATGAGATTTCAGTTAAACTAAAAGCCTAGAAAAAGTGTGAAGTCAAAGTTAAGTTACAGAAATTGTTCTGCCATACATTTATCTATTTAAGAGAGTAAATACTGTCATATCAGCCAAGTTCCTTAGGTTCTCTAAAGAGTAGCATCAGTTATTCAATAAGTCAAATACTTCAAAAAGTATATACAAGATTAATGAAAGATTCAACATAGACTCAAATTATAATGTGAAGCTTGAAAGCACGTCAATAATATTTCTTTAACAATCTTTTCCACATGTTCACAATACATACATGTTTTGCCCATTTGAAAGTATCTACAAGTTATTTAATGCCAGTTGGAAAAAAACAGATTTATAAAGCATTTAAGCAAACTAAGAGATCAAAGTAATACTCTACTGACATTGCTGCACAGATATGTAGCAGTTCTCAAAATTCAGGTAGCGCCAGAAATCTTCATGAGAACTTGCATCTCTCCACTGCCGGCAAACCCTTGCTGCTCGGCAAAGATCAATGTGTTCCAAGAAAGAGAAAACCTACAACAGTTTGCAATATATATATAATAAGCATCAAAACCAAAAGTAGCTAAAAAAAAATTAAACCCATGAGCGTCATTAGAAATACTAATTATTAATAACACTACCATATGCAATAAGTCATCAGTCAGATCCATTCGAACTTCCATTTCGTCCATCTCATCAGCATCAATATTATTTGTTGCATTGTCTCCGCAAATAGTGGAAGCAGGCAAATCCCCATCATCAAACTCGTCTTGATGGGGATAAAGATAATGAAATTCATTTTCAAAGTGAGTGCCCCAGTCCCTGAAATAAACAAAAGCCAAGTTCATGGTTTTCCAGCACATGCAGATAGACCAGCATAAAACTAAGGTATTAAACAGTGCTACACTCTAAGGTTACTAGTAAAGTAAATGTAAGGGCATCCAGAGATCAGCTTTTAAATGTTTTTAATGTAAGGGCTATAAATTGCTCGGGTTGGATAAAAACATAAGTAAATATTCTTTCTTCGGGTCTATAAAGTCACAACCACATTAAAATAGATAAAACTGCAGCCGAAAAATAGATTTTAACTTATCAATTGATATATCAACCAGTAAACAAAATACACAATAGATTATTTGCACATTGCACCTAGGAGTGGGAGTTCTTACAGAGAAAAAGAATGAACTTTGGGACGTTTATTCTGTGAATCACGAACACAACTATCTCTTCCCGTAGCAATCATTGCCGTGGAAGACGAAGGCTCACCACCTAATCCCAAATTTAAATTAACGTCCACTATCGACTCCCGACTTCCACTAGCGCCATCAGCACGTCTAGTCTTTGCGTCAGTCAACCACAACAGGAAATCCTCACTTTTTTTATTCAATTCGCCATCAAGATCAAACATTTCGCTTGTCTCCTTCTCGTCAGCTGGCTCGCCATCCACCCGTAGCCCTAAACCACTACCATTACCATTACCATTGCCACCGCCACCACCACCATTGTGAAAGTTAGCCCAAAACCCTAATTCCGAATCATCATTATCCATATCCTCGATCGCATTCCCCAAAAGGCCCTCACTCGTTTGGTTTCCCTCCTTATTCCGACAACAAAAACAACATAAACACGTAGCAACACTGTCTTCCTCTTTCTCTCCGAAGCATAAAAATGCAAAGCAGCAAATCCTCATACACACCGAAAAATCTACACACTACTTAACTAACCCTAGCTAACGATCCACATCTTTGTCTCCTCAATATCCAAAATATCACCACAAAACCCTAAAATTCACCAAACGCTAGGCAAAACATTTCGAGAAACAAACTTTACCAACAATAGGTCCTTATGTCACTGATTCCGCTTCACTCAAGCCGAGAAACACGAAAAATGTAGACAAGAAACCAGAAGCAAACGTATTTGTGATAAAACTGCATTTACAGGACAAAACAGATCGGATCGGAAGAAACGAGCGCAGTGAAGAAGCTTTCTTCTTCAGAATTTCTTCTTCGAGAAAGATCGGCGGCAATGAAGATTATTGTTTCCTTTTCAATTACTTTCTCTCTCTTCCTTTCCTCCCCGTCTCTGCGCTCTGCATCTCTCTCTCTCTCCCTCCAGCGGTAAAGGCTTTATCTTTTGTTAGAAATTAGAATAGAATTGGGACTCGAACGAAGTTTTCGGCACTCCTGAATTTTTTTCATTTTGTTTTGTTTATTATTATTTGCTTTTTTGGTCCACGAAGACGCCGTCGTTTGGTGCATTGGGCTGATGAGTTGGATTGGCGGGCGATATTTGTTTGAAGCCTGGCCTGTTTTAAATTCTTTGGGTTATTGGGCCGGATTTTACTTAAATTATTACATTATTTGGGTTTTATCTACGTTGTATAATAAGTAGAAAATTTTATCCCAAAATGCATGAAGGAAAAAGATCAATAAAATAGAAGTTATTATTAATGATGCGAAAATTCCAAAATATCCGCACCTAAATAATTAAATTTATTGAAATTGGTGAGTTAAATTCAATTTTATGATATTATTCTTTTTATATGGTAAATCTATCATTTCATACTACTGACTTTAATATTAGGGTAATGTGCTTGGTATGTTAATAATGATCGGGAAAGTATGTAACATCTCATTCATAAATAACTAGATCGAAATATTGAACTCTATCCTATCAAAAATAAAAGCCCATTTGAAACAGTTTAATACTAGAGTGTATAAATTTATGATAAAATATCACAAATTCATATTCATCAGCGCCTTCTATTTTGAATTCATAGCGCAAAAATTTATCTCATTTTTTCTAAGTAAATTTTTAGTTAACATGAATTTATCTAGAAAAAAAACAACAACTATAAAACATGTTTGATATCTACAAAATAGGGTGTCAGAGTGTTGGTGTATTTGCGCCTTAATTAACCGACATTGTTAATGCGTAAAGAATGATTTGATGAAGGTTTAACGTTTGAATTAATTGTAATAGCCCTCATGATGAAACACGTGGGCCCACAAAGCCTAATCAACGGCTGAGGAAACATGATAAAACAAAATTGGACGGCCCCCAAAAATCATGATTTAATGCGAAAGGACTATGTATAGGTGGCCGACATAATAGTTTTTTTACATAATAATCCTTATCTGAGAGACTGTCTCTCCCAATATTTAATAAACCAAATCCCTTTTTCTTATTGAAGCGTGGGAACAACGGGTACATTTTTGTCCTAAGTGGTGAGAAATCTCCATAAATAAAAATGTCCCTTATATATATATATATTTATGGAATAGTTTAAATAAAAACTTATTTTTTATAAAAATTTAAAAATCAATATATTTAAGTACAAGTTAATAAATTTTAGTATAAAGTTAATGCACTACAATATATTGATGAATAGAGTTATCTTTTTGGTACAGATAACTCTTTCTTTTTTCTTTTTTTTTCTTTTTTTTTTATATAAAAAAAAAAAGAGTTATCTTTTACCAGAACTTAAATATACATTAATTTTATATATAAAATGCATTGATTTTTAGATTTTTAAGGAAAAAATAGACTTTTATTATAATTCAAGTATATATATATTTTTGTTTTTTTTATGATTAAAATTCTATCAGACTCTATCGTTAACTGTTCCAACTTATATAGCCCGTAAGAGAGATTTTTTATTATTATTATTATTTATGTGTAATTGATGATTAAACTTAAGTCAATTTGTCAAATGATTATATCAATTGATAAATCTTTTTTTTACAAATATTGCCCATGTATGAGCACTGATATTTGATTTATTTGGTTTCGTCATATAATGGGGCATTTGAGTCTGTATATCTTGTCTAATCAAGAGAATAATGGATTAGTTTTAAGTACAAAATTATGATAAGGATCAATTCCACGCAGAACATTAGGTCACGTTATGTTATATAGCAAACAGACTCAATATTTGATTATCGTTGATTTTTAATTGTTTTTACTGAATATACGATTATAATGTTGGAGTTAATATCTATGTAATTAGAGTTTTTTCAAGAAATATGAATTTATAACTTTTAATAATCTTCAATATTATTTAAAAAGAATCGTTAATGTTCTTGATGAAAGACATGGATAAGTTGTCATATATTTATTAAATATGATGTGTTCTGGTGAACATATGAGATAAAATTAGTATTCCTGAATAATATTAAAACATTGGGATTGCAAAAAAAAATGTTTTATTTCAAGTATTTTTATTATTATTATTATTATTATTTCTTCTCGTTGTTGAATTGTTTTATCCGTTTTCATTATATTGAATTAAATTGTTGCTCTCGAAGTTGCACAATTAATATTCTTGAATAACTAATTGCTTTTAAAGAGCAATTCATATTTTAGGTGTTATATGTTTATTTCTAACAGAAAAAAATATAATTGTTTATCATATTGACATTGATTTGCTCAATTCATACTTGTTAATGACATTGAAATTAATTTACAATATCTTATTGCATATAATCCTTGAATGATTGTAACAATCTTAAATGACAATATTCTTATTGTCGGCTCTGGAAGAGATTCATTGATTCTCAAGATGAGTATATAACCAGCTATAAATGATGTATCATTATATCTAATAATCATGTTGCATTGAATTTCAAATTCAAACATCAAAGTTATTATCAAGACATGAATATTTAGGTACAACTCTTTTACAATTAGTGCGTGATCATATACCTCTAGAAAAAGATTTTCCATTTGCCAAGTCTTTTATCACTAGTCAAACGTACCTCTATGTGCTTTATGAAATATTACATGAATACTCCGTCGAAAATACATATATATAGCTAATAATTGTAGAGCGATTTATCAATTGATACATTGATTTTATAATACAACTCAAATTATTGTTGGCATTAGGGATATATATGAAATATGAATTAAAGCATGCCGCAAAATTATTGTAGATTTAATTATGATAGATTCACGCACTATAAACTCGAAGTTCAACAAGTTATTAATTATCAAATGAGTGACAAAATATCACATACATGTTGTATATGCACCATAACGAATGAGAGTTCATTGTGGAAGAAATAAATTTGTTGATACTCATCGATGCTAGAAGTATGAGAGACTTATTATCGATTGGCGCTAAAGATAAAAATTTTGCGGAATACAAAATCAAATAAAGAAATTAAATTACTCCAAATACACTCGAAGAGGATCGTCCTGAAGAAGAGAAACCTAGTATATTTGCACGTGCACCAAATAATTATAACATTGGTGGAGTGACCAAATAAAAAAACTATGAGAAATGATGAAAATATAAATTTATTAGAGTTGTTATGAATATGGGAGAAACATATTATAGAAAAATCATAGTTGTTGACAATACTATTTGCCTCAATAATTGACAGTGCAAATTGAAATGATCATTTGGTTCCATAACAAATGACAGTAGAGTTTTAGAAGCACTAGATAAGAATCAATTGTGGCAGATCTGAATTAAGTAAATGTGAATAATGAGGTGGTGAGAAATAAAGCTAGATTATCACCTCAATGATATATGAATTATTTTAACTCATGTCAAAAGACGAAGTTTGAACAAAAGAATAAGGTAAAATTACGTATTGTCTCGACTTACAGATTGAGCATCTCTCTGATGGAGTATTTTAAACTAGTTGACCTACTTGAAGAAGGTTTTCGAAGAGCTTTTATATGATTATATCTTATCCTTTTCGCTACCTAATAGTTGTCCAATCACTTGAGGTAGATAATGACCCATTTATACCTAAAGAAGATAATGGAGATATTTTAGGACCAGAAGTTCCTTACTTTTGTGCCATTTAAACACTACTTTATTGTTGAGGATAGATCTAACAATTGTGGCATGAGACGTTAGGTTAGTCTGGTATGACAGACATTAGCAACCTGAGACCAAAGAACACGTTAGAATCCTCCTAAGAGCACTGGTGAGGGTGTCGATGAAGGGGTCTTTGATGCTCAAGCTAGTAATCAGTTCAAATAATCAATGGCAGGGTAAGTGAAATTTTAAATAATTGAAATATCAAACAGAGTCGAAAGAATAGGAAGAGTCTGGCTGATAGGGGTGATTCGGATGGTGGTAGCGTTGAGCAGAAGATCACTCAGAAAATATGATTGATCGTCCTGGTTGATCGGATGAAAAACAAACTAGTGAATTCAGAGTGTAAAGGTCGAGAGAATGAGCAATGGAAGTAAAGAGTTGAGAGATCGTGTTAGTGTGAATGATTTGATGTTTTATTTGATCTAAAAAGGTTATATTTATACCATGAGTATTTGGAGGCTAGGGCTTCTTTTGGACGTGTGTTCCAGCCCTAACCACTCCGATTTTCTAGGAGCATATATTCCAAGATTCTACCCTGACTTTCTCACTAAGCATCCGTCTTTCTTATGATTTTGACCTACCCAACTCGTTTGTCTCTACTGTGTGGGCCCGAATGTAGGCTTTTCAAGATTTGGTTATAGGCCTTTTGCTTGTTGATAGAAGGGTTTCTCAACCTGCTTGATAGGGTTGACCTATTGGACAAAATTTACCCACTTCATTTATAATATCACAAAAATTAGTTATATGTGTTATGATATGAGATATATTCTTCATTGTCTTCTATGATAATAATAATATATATTGTATTGAATAAATAAGTTATGGGTATGGTATGTTACAATGAAGCTTATGTTATCTAACTATTTCAACCCACGTGAGCTCTAGAAGAGCAATAGTGATAATCTAGCAAATTCATTCACTAAATATCTTCGTGCATAAAAATATTCATGATATTGAAAAGCGAATATTGTTATCTTAATGGGAAGTGACACATTCTAAATAATCTCGAAATTGGATATTAAAGGACAAGCAATCCTAAAGATCAAATGATTATACTCGTTTTCTTACTAAGTTTTTCCCGTTGGGTTTTCGTAGTTAAGATTTTTAACGAGGCATTAGTGCAATACATGAACAAATGTATGTCATGTACTATTATCTCTATCAGATTTTTTTCACATCATTTTTCCACATAAGTTTTTTACGATGCATGAATCTCAAAACAATGATGTCCAATGTGGAGGCTTGCGTGAAGACAATGCCGCATGTATCACGCAACTCAAAGAAAGATCTTTACTGATAATCTGTCGGACTTATTGACAAAAACATTACCAACACCAATGTTCAGAAAGCTGGTACACAAGATCAACATGTGACTATTCAAAGATCAATTTTTTTTTCAAGTGAAAGCAGTTGTACTCTTTTTCCTTCGACCAAATTTTGTTCCATTGATTTTTCTTAGTAAGGTTTTAACGAGACAACATCTTTTTCTTTTCGAATAAATCATTCTAAGGGGTTGAATCCTAACTCTAATTTTATATATCCTTGTAAATAATGACCTTTGGTCTTCATAATAACAGATTCATTACTCTCAGTATGTTTATTCTCTTTTATTCTTCTCTTCACTTTATAACACATAAGTATTTTTATTTTTACTTTTGTATGATAGTATGCTCTAATTAACTTTTAGCTTTCTACAATATTCTATGTATATTATATATTTGAAATAAATGTATTTAGTGTTGTTGTAAATGAGTTAAAGTTGAGTAAAGTGTGACATAGAACGTGTTTGAAATGATATCGAGTTTCCAAAATTATGTTTCAATATTGTTTGACTAGCAATTGTATCGAAATTTATTATTTACGATGTCTTTATCTAGCTAGCTGGGCCCACTTCATTGGGCTCGATAACCATTTAACACGGACGAAGCCCGGATTCCGGAATATGAAGCCTAGAACCAATGATGTTTTGAACTTTGCTTCTTCTTCTTTTTTTCAATGTTATTTAATTTAAACCCAAATAGGATACATGATTTAAATTTAGGGAGGGAAATTAAATTACCCAAATCGATAACATGTATGTCGTATATATCCAATCTCATAAAAACATGTAGAATGTACCAATTACATTAAAATATTATAGATATCACATTTCGAAAAAAAACAACAGGAATCTCTGAATTCAAATTCTAAAAAGCAAAAGCTGAAAAGCAAAAGCCTGAAAAAGAGAAAGACTCTGAATTCTGAAAAGCAAAGAAAGGAAAGAGGAATCTTTTGACCACACTAATTAAATTTTGAATTTTAAGGATTCTCTCCCTATTTATATTACAACCCATCCAACATATATCACAAATCAAGCTTTCGGTTTTAGCATTACTCTTCATTCTCAAATTTTCCTTTCGTTTTAGCATTGGTTTTATATTCAAAATTTTCAAATTTCTTTCTGGAATCCAGATCCAGCTATGTCTCAACAAGTAAGTAATTCAAATTTTGATGTGTTTAGGTTGATTAAATTTTGATTTAGGTGAAAAAATGGATCGAAAATTATTTATAAAGCAAAAACCGGTCGGTATTATCATAATACTAGTCGAATTTTTCATAAACCGGTCGACCGGTTTTACGAAAAATTCGATCGGTATTATGATAATACCGATCGGTTTTTTACTTTATAAAAAAATTTCGACCGATTTTTGTTAATTTATTGTTGTTTTGATATTTATTTTGTTTAGATTTATTATTGTTAATTTTGTTTAGATTTATTATTGGTTCGTTAATTTTGTTTTGTTAATTCGAATGTTGTTTCTATTATTGGATAATTCGTTTAAATTATTGCATAATTGGTTTAGATAATTGGCCTATTGTTAGATGGTATAATTTGTTTATTATTAGTTATTTATAATTATTGGATAACTCGTTTAAATTACTGGATAATTCGTTTAGATTTGGACTGTTGTTAGGTGTTATTATTAGTTTAATTCGTTTAGATAATTCGTTTATTAGTTTAGATTTGGACCGTTGTTATATTTTATTATTAGTTTAATTCGTTTAGATAATTAAACTATTTATAATTCGAATGTTGATTGTTATTTATAATTGTTGGATAATTTGTTCAGATAATTGGATTGTTGTTAGATGGTATCATTCGTTTATTATTAGTTCTTTATAATCATTGGACAATTGTTTAAATTATTGGATAATTTGTTTAGATAATTGGACAACATTATTATTAGTTTAATTCGTTCAGATAATTCGTTTAGATAATTCGTTTATATTATTTTAATTCGTTTAGATAATTAAACTATTTATAATTCGAATGTTGTTTGCTATTTATAATTATTGGATAATTCATTTAAATTATTAGATAATTTGTTTAGATAATTGGAACTGTTGTTAGATGGTATCATTCGTTTATTATTAGTTATTTATAATTATTGGATAAATTGTTTAAATTATTGGATAATTTCGTTTAGATAATTGGACAATATTATTATTAGTTTAATTCGTTTAGATAATTCGTTCATTATTAGTTTAATTGTTTAGATAATTAATCTATTTATAATTCGATTGTTGTTTGCTACTTATAATTATTGGATAATTCGTTTAAATTAATGGATAATTTGTTTAGATAATTGGACTGTTGTTAGATGGTATCATTCGTTTATTATTAGTTATTTATAATTATTGGATAATTCCTTTAGATAATTGGACTGTTGTTAGATGTTATTATTAGTTTAATTCATTTATATGATTCGTTTATTATTAGTTTAATTTGTTGAGATAATTAAACTATTTATTATTATTGGATAATTCGATGGTATCATTTATTATTGTTTAGATTATGTTAGATAAGTCCCCTTTTAATTATATTATTTCATCTTATTATGAAACTATTTGAATGTTCGTAATGTATTTGATTGTTTCGGAGTTAGAGTTTGATTCATATTCGATTGTGTTTGATTCATTTTCGATTTGTATTTAATTTATTGTAAGAGACTTTAATTATATATAGTTGAGACTTGAATTATTTAATTAGACTTTGATTAGATTGCTATTTTTTTCTTAATTGTAGCGATAATTTTAGTGTAAATCAATAATTGTCCAATAAGTTATCTTTGTTTTAAGAAATTACGTATTTTCAATTATGATGAATATAGTAATTAATTATGATGTAAATGACTAATTAATTCATGTGTTTTACCTTAGTGCAAATGAATAATTTGAATATGAATAATTAAATCAATTCTTGTTTATTGTTTCATTTTATTACTGTTTATTGATTATCCATGGATAATAATTAATATTTATAATTATGTGCCTTATATTTTTTTTATTGTTTCATTTTATTACTGTTTATTATTATCGATTAACTATTTACGGTTTAAATTACACGATTCTTACAATATCTGTTTATTGTTTATGGTTTAAATTACTTAATTATCCTCGTGTATTGTTTATTGATAAATTATTCTTATATTATTTAGTGTTTAAAACATGATCATATATTTTTTAGACCCGACACAATTAATGTACATTCGAGAGTCATCACTTATTATAGAGTTGAGTATTTAGATTTTGTTAAGAGGAGGTTGCTTAAAGTTGGTGGTCGACCATTACTTGATAGATTCTTATAAGGATGTTTTGGTCACCTCATAGATTATAAGCCAATGAATAAGTGCGCTATGGTTATACACCATGCTGTTTCCCGTCAGATAGAGAGCTTAAGCCAAGAGATGTGGTTTTATATTAATGAAAGGATGCATTATTTTTTTATTAGAGATTATGTGCTTATGACTGGCATGCAGTTTGGGTCGTCTTCATTTGATACATCAGTAGAGTATGACTTGCGACACTGTGAGGTCTATATGACTTTTTTTGGTGGCCGAAAGATGACAGCTGCAGAACTATTAGATAGATTCTACAACGCTGACATTAATGACCAAGATGGCCATTTATACATTCGAGCTGCACATGTTCTAGTGCTTTATGCTATGGTGTTTGCGTATGATGCTACGAAGACCTTGGCTGACTGGGTTTGGGCTTTAGTTGATGATTTGGATGCTTTTGAATGATTTCTGTGGGGTGCATAGTCATATCAGATTTTGAGGTACTATTGAGCATTGCAAATCTACTACGATACCATTTTCTGATCCCTTTGGGTGTTATATGTTTGGTTGCTTGAGGTCATACGAGTTGGGCGTTATAGCGGAAAGAATGTTAATGCCACCGCATTCGAGATTCGAAGGTGGGCGCCCGTGGTAGACTGAAGTTGCTAGATTCTGATCCTATTTGAGCGAGATGTATTAAATATATTAGTTTACTAGTTTATTTATAAATTATATATATATCATGTTGTTGTATATTTATTTTTCGATTTACTGATATGTTTTAATTTATTGTATTATTGTAGAAAAATTATTTTACTAAGATCACCGCCGACGAGACGGAGCTTGTCTCCTCTTACTTGCAATCCATCTCATACCCTTTTCCACTCGGTGTGCACTACGAGGAGCCGAGCAACCCATTGAGAGAAGGATTGCAGTTCATTCATCGACCCGTCTGCCCCGTGATGGAGAGTTATGAGCCGGACGTAGAGGCTCCACCTTCAAGACCTAGCCAAAGGACATCTTCGGCTGAGTTCGTTGAGATTGCGGTTGCTGAGGAGCCGCAACGACAATCTGTGGATAGCCGTGATCTGTTGAGAGACGGGATACAAAGAAACGTGCCAGGCAGCCAACTTCTCCATCTTCTTCATCGAGCAGTGGTGGTGAGCACCACGGGCGTCTTAGTTCCATCGATCGTCGTTGGATCCAGGAAACTATTCGGGAGAGTGAAGACAGAGTAGTGCAACACATCAAGAAGTCTATCGAAGACAAGTGGTTTCCAAATATGAAGAAGTGGTTTGAAAGTTTCTTTGATAAGACTCGATGTGATTGCGCAATTAGTACTGATACTTATACACCCGCACCTCGTGCCATGCATCATCATCCGACGACGACGAGAGATGAAGATCAGGAGCAGCATCCCAGTCCAGATGTTCCTAGTTCAGATGTCCCTCGAGACAGTGGACATATTGAGCCGGCTGAGCCAGCACTACAGACGCCATATGTCGCATATCAGCCCAGTGATATCCCCTTCCCCGTCGCTACTCTCTCCAGATCCATGGTACCAGTTCTGGAACTGCATCTCATGAAGGGTCGGCTCGTCATTCCATGCATTGACTGGACCTATTTAGTGAGTTGACGCCTCAGAACGTCATGAGACATACTTTCGAGTCTATGCAGCAATAGTTGGAGCAAGAGGTAACGATTAAGTCTCATATTTAGCAGTTTATAGTATTTAATTATATTTGTCATGTTTTTCATTTTACAGCGACTCATATGCTTAAATGTTTGTAGTTGGAAGTTCGAAGATGTGAGCAGACACGAGACCGGTACCGCACCAAGTCACCATATGTTAATAGCACGATGCCACGTCCAATTCGAAGATGTATTCATAAAGTCTGGCGTTTCTTGACGAGATCGAGTGCATCTGTGGTTATTCGGGGTACTGATAGGATACTCAATAATCGATTTTTCGTGAATATCGAAAGAGTAGATAGGCCTTTTGATGTAAAGGTAAGTACTTTTATATACAATATAATTATGTTTTGAAGTACATCTACTTATATTGATATGAATACCTAAAATAATTTTGCAGTCAGTCGATCTATTCATGATGCATTTGAGGATGAGACTGAATGCCGAGGTCGACTTGTTGGATGGGCTGGATTCTAATAACACAATCATCCTTGATACCAATTTTTTCGTAAGTATTGTGTCTTTAATACAATCAATATATATTATAAATGTGTAATAAAAATCTCAAATAATTTTTAGTGTTATATATATATAATAAAAATCTCAATTAATTTTTAATGTTAAATAGTCGTATCTGAAAAATTCGTGGATTGATACATACGGAAAGCTTTCGTCCATGGTTCAACACCCGAATGAGGAACAAGTGATGATTACCCATGAAAACATTGTTATGGCATGGGTGCCATCACCGCAATGGGCTGCAGTTGTTCTCGGCTATGCCGGTGAAAGATCATGGTTAGGTGCCACACATGTAACCTATTTAATACAATAAGTTGCAAAAATTGAACTTTTCCTTGTTTATTTTCTCTAAATATTATCGTGATATGTCGCGTGGATATGCACTCGGGTCATTGCGTGCTTTTTGACTCGCAATGTTGGAAGATGGACAAGGATCAATGGGATGCGGGGATGTTGGACTTCATGTGTGTGCAAAAGTTATTGCGGCATTTCGTTTTACTCTAGATGGTTTAATATTAACTACCACCGCATACGAATGGAACAATAATGCGATTATTATACCATTGCATCTTGAGGTATTTGACGAGCAGCGATGCGGTCTTTGGTCCATTTGCGTGCATGATTGTAGAACGCCTTATTTCTGGTTCACCGAGCATCGAATAGGGTATGAAGAACGTTGTAACATATAGAAACAAAATAGGTTGTAGTATATATGAGTTATGTGAGCCATATAAGAAGTCGAAAGGAGCGTCGACTAGCAAAGCGTCGACTAGCAGAAAGTAGCATCTACTATGTAATGATTTTTTTAATATTATCTCATGTAATGAATTCTTAGTTATATTATCTTATCGACAATTGATTAATTTTAATCTTAATCATTTTAGAATATATTAATCTTCAATTTCAATCTTCAATTTAAATCTTCTATATTATCTTGGTCAGATATTATCGGTATTTGATTAATTTCAATTTCAATCTTCAATATTATCGGCAATGGATTAATTTCAATCTTAATTATTTAGATTTAACAATTTCAATCTTAATTATTTAGACTTAGTCATTTAGACTTAATCGGTTTTTAGCATAATTTCAATGGATTATATTAGAATTATTTCAATGGATTATATTAGCATTATTTCGACTGGTTTTATCATAATACCGACCGGTTTTATCATTATTTCGATCGATTTTAGCATAAATTCGATTGGTTGTAGCATAATTTCAATGGATTGTATTAGAATTATTTCAATAAATTACATATATAAAATATAATGACAATTTATCATAGTAAATTACATTAATCACTTTCTTGTAGCTCAACACGTTATGGACACCTTCTTTTCGTGTGTCCCATTTCCTCTGATGACTACATCTTTTGGTACTCGACATCGGTGCTCGAGGATTCACTTCTTGGGTAGTATTGCGTCTTCAGATGCCTCTCACCCCTGGATGGAATTCGACTCGATCTTGGGCGTCCGACATGCGTTACACAGAGGGGCATGACAATCCTATGAGCTATTTATTACGGTACAACCCATCACATAGGTTTGGAAGAGGATTCCTTTGTGGTGATCGTCTCCACTAAAGTTTCTTTTGTGTAATAGGTCTCCACGTAATCTAAGATTGATTCACCGATTCATTTGTCACAAGACATAGTTAATATTATAAGCGCTAAATTTATTAGATATAAACAAAAAATAAAAACATACTCAACTGCATCGATCACATGTGAACACGATGCAAGCCATCTAGATCAAATTCATTACATGGGTATGTTTGCTGTTGAAGATCGACCACATAGGTTACGTAAGCCATCGACAATCTTGCACCTTCGATCCGCAATTCTCCTCCGAGTGTAACGATGAATTTTTGCCATTTCTGCACTAAGCTTTTGTCGCATCACTTCACTCGGTGTCATCACTTCGTTGGGCGGCGCTCGTCTATCAATGAACCATCCTCGATAACCAATCGATTGCTTGATCATCGAGCAAATTGGAAGGCGTCTTGCCCGACAATCGCTTGTTGAATGACTCGGCCGCATTCGATGTAACGACTACAGGACACTTTGATCGAGCCCGCTATGTGGTCGACATTAATCAACTTCGATAGAGCGGGGCTCGTGCTTTCGATATGAGACATAGCTCGTATTCATATTCTCGCCGGTATGCATATGCAACTTTGTGGTACGTGCTCGCCACATCGCCACCATGATGTTTAATCTTACCAAGAAGATGATAGTAGCACAAGCCGTCAAAAGCATCAGGAAATACAGTAATTACAGCGTTTGCTATGGAGACATATGCGTCTGAGACAATCAATAGGGAATTGCTGGCACCGAACATTCTGCGAACCCGCGAGAGGAACCAAATCCACGATTCATCATTTCAATAGGCCCAACACATATGCCAACGGAAAACTTGCTCATTGGCATCGCCGTCACAAAGAAGAAATAAAATACCTTTATTCGACATTTTAGGTGAGTTCGTCAACTCGATCACCGATCTTAGACCAAAGTAGAAATGTCTCGTAGCTGATGCAAGAGCAACAAATAAGTGTCTGAATCTACCATCAGACCCCACATCTATATATGTGAATGTTCCTGGATTTGCTTGCTGCAACATATAGAGATACTTCGGCAACAACTGAAATGATTCATCATGGTTACCGTATATCATATCAATACCAGTATTCTGTGCTCGTAGTGCGACATCGTAGCTTATATGGATGCCAAAATCATGCTGCAGCTCCGCCATAAGGGACTTTGGCTTCATTATTTCACCATCGTTTCGCATTTTCCTAGCAAAAAATATGGCCACCACTTTTGCATGTGCCTTAACTGGAGCAACTAGACTCCAATCACGGTGGCATGTATGCTCGTGAGTAAATTTATGGACTCCCCAGGTGACCCTATATCGTGTGGCATGTAATTCAAAAATACAGTTGTCTGAACACTTGCATCGAAATGTAACGCGTTTTGTGTCGAGGCAGCTCATTGTATATTACGCTCGCTTTGCGATATGCCAAATTTCCTTGACAAGACATAGATCTTGTTTGCTGTAGTAATATGGATTTTGGCTCAATTCTCCCTCTCTTGTTGACTGCAGATCACGAGCCACAAGTGATGCAGAAGTGTCCAGTCACTACAAGAAAGTTGACTTTTCGCGACACGAAAAATGTGTCGTTAACATTTGTTTTAATGTCGTAAAAGCTAACTTGCGACATTTTCTGCATCACTTTAGATTGTGTAGCAAAAGGTCGTGTAGCATTTTTATGACACTTTGTTTTCAATTGTGTCACATCATATACGACACTTTGTGCATCGTTAAATTAATTATCGTATAAAATTCGTGACATATTATGTGACATTAGTCGTAGTGACGCATATTAGTTTGCATCGCATTACACGACATTAGCTGAAACGACACATTCTGATTTGTGACACTAGCTTACGACATTACAACCAATTTGACGTATATTTTGTATGACGTTTTCTCCATTAGTGTCGTAACATATGACACTTTATGCATCATTAAATTAATTGTCGTATAAAATTCATGACATATTATACATCACTAGTCATAGTGGCACATATTAATTTACGTCACATTACACGACACAATTTAATTGAATAATTTTACTATTGTATTTCTTTTTTACGACACATTTTAATTAAATGGTTAAATGTCACAATTTTTGTGACAAAGATATTAAATAATGAAATAATAATATAAAAAGAAAGCCATAGTAATTCAATTATGTATAAAGTTCAACACAATTAAAAAAATATTACTAATTGTCAAAAGTGAAAATATCAAAACTTGAACTTATCAACTAGAAATTATTCAAAAATCTAAATAAAAATTGCAAGAACACAAATTCCATGATGACAATGTGACACTCATTAGCATTTATCCTTCCTCTTGGTCCTTGTAGTTTTCCTTTGCACTTTTTCTTGGACAGCCCAATCGAGTTCTTCTCGAGATGTGAAAATTAATTCTTATTCTTTGAAGCAACAATGTTTCTACATAGACATTTCAGTGTTTCGCTCCCAATAACTTCTTCAAAAATTTGCATCATTAGCATCAATATCTTCCATCAATTCCTCAGACAACTTTTGCTTCAACTACTTTAGTCAAACCTAATTACAAAACATAAAATAAAATAAAAACAATCACTTAGTAATACTCATGACTGCTCTAATAAGATATGAAAAGTCAAATGTATCCAAATATTCGCAACAAATGAGTACCACAATTCACGAATCTGACATCAAGAAAAGAATCTTATCACAAAAATAAATATTTTAAATAAAAAAAATCTCATATAGACATTAAAATATGATTTATCCACAAAAGACTTACAAAATTAGAATTAAAATTGTATGAAAATAAATAAACCAATAACATAATCCTATAGCAACTTCAGAAAGAATCTAGCTACTAACCGCCAAGGGAGCTTGAGCGATGAAAATATGGGCCTCGTCATACGTTGACATTATCATTGCATACAATTAAAGCACATGTTATTGCCTTTTACAGGATAAAATTTGCTTCTATGTCATATCGGGCATCAAATATTGACAAACTTTAGAATATTGTGCAATGGCATCGCATCGAGAATCAAAGGAAAATGACAAGAAATATACTTCCTGTAATGCATTTTCTTGGATGCTAAGTACAAAATCTAATTATATATTATGTAGTCTAATTTTTGTTTTATTATTTATACAAGTCTGCCATTACATCATTTAAAAGTATCTTGGAATCCAGAAAAAGTGCAGGATCATTATGGACACATTAACTCTAAAAACAAGAATACCTCATCTTTTGCCGCCTCATCTTCCTCATCATCATCCCCAGCATCCTGGACAAATCTTTCAGAAAGCCATTCCTTAGCTGATGTGACCAAAGTGTAAAATTCTTGAGATGCAGTCATGCGGAAGACTCAAAAAATATAGATCACGATAGCATCTTTCATGATTGAATAGAGAAGAAACATCTTCACATTAAATTCCTCCCAGATTTTGCATTCCCTAGCACAAAGACTTCCCACTTTATTTTCATATAATTAGTCTGATAAAGTTCTGTGCATAATACTTAAACTCATCCAGTTGCTCATTGCTGAACAGAAAGAAAACTCCAAAGAGCCAACTTGATTTGTAACATTTTATGAGAACAAGAAATCATAAACAGACATTCCAGTGAAGTTAAGGGAAATTTTATGTCTTACCTCTTGTTCAAGCTTTTCTTTGAGAGCTCTATCTAAGATCTGCTGTTTGAATTCCTTTCAAACTGAAAAAATATGATAAGTCTTCAGATATAGAGAATTTCATCAGAAATTTATTGGCAGTTTGTTCACATTGTTAAGTAAAAAGGATTCAGATATTCGGGATCGCAACCACCTTAGACGCCATCTTATATATGGTATTGCACAAACTAATCTGTCTAAAGTCCCCTACACACCTCGGTTCCTTCTTCTTTGGAATAAGAGTGATCAAAGTTTTATTACACTCTTTGATGCTCTTCTTGCCATTTAACACCAGCAACACCTCCCCCGTAACTTCCTCAGGTCATAAGTTTTGAATGAAACGTGCATTAAATCCATCAGGCCCCGTGGCCTTTTTGGATGCATCTGACTAATAGCATTTTTAATTTCTCTCAAAAGGAGCTTCTAATAGACCTCTCTGTGCAGCAGTAATCCTCATCTTGTAACTCCACCAATCTCATTTGCATTCGGCTCAGACGAAGAAAACAAGTTTCCAAAAAAACCCTCTAATTATCGTTATAGAGTTTAGGAGCACTAGCATACACATAACATTAACAAAGGGGAAAAGAATTAACACGAACACAGACCTTTAAACTCATCCATAAGGATTGCTTCCAAGGCTTCGATTTCCATGTCCTGCTCCTGCTTATAGTCTGAAAAGTCTGTGTTTCAATAATTTTTAATGCTTATATTTTAGGCTTTAGCTACTAGAGTATCTATAAAATGATTTCTCACTTCAAGCAACCCTTAACTCTGGGGCATGACAATCAAGATGACAGAGTATGAGCTTGACGTGAATGGTGATTTTTTAAGATAACTAGGTACATTGTTGGAGTCTATACAGATTCCACATTAGGAGAATCATAATACAATTCAAACAGTATGGCCATGTAAACATAAATAGATTTATAAAAGTCAAATTATGAATCAAAACTAGAAATTGTAATCTACCATCAGCACGAGAAAAAATAATCTAAGACATACCGACGTCGCACAAAGCAGAAGAGCATCGTCGAGAAGGTTGGCGTGTCAGTGGTAATTCTCTGGTATACTCGCATTACTGATGAGCTGTGTACACCCACTTGTGGTCCGCCGATATCTTTGCATCGCTAGGGAACTACATTTGGTTGGGAGAGTTAATCTGATTTGAGACATTGACTTATATCCAATTTGAGTTTGTAGGTTCAAGTTTTTACAAACTGAACTCGCTATTGTCAAGATAGACAGCTTTATTCGTGTAAAGGCAAGAATCTAAAGCAGATTGAAGTTAACACAAGATAGATTTTGTCAATCATAATCCAAAAGAAAAACTAATTCGTCCAGTAAACTAGATGCAAATCACAAACTCTGTTTATACATATGATACTCAAATAACTCATAAACAAAACAAATCTCACCATTGATGAATTTACACACGATACTCGAATAACTCATAAATTGCGGTTCACTTCAACAATGAAGGCAAGTGCTGTGAATGTACCTGGTATAAATCTAGACCTGTTCGTGTAACCAATCTAACCATGAGAGAGAAAGAGAGTCAGGGCTGAAGCAACGAGCGGCGACAATGAAGCAGGGGGTGGAGGCGGCACATGGTAGCATGGACAGGGAAAAAGGGTTTTAAATTTGGGGATATTTTTTGAACGTGAACTTGAAGTCTGAATGTCTTGAGAGAGTGGATAATTATTCCCTATGATTTCTTTTTATTTTTCTGATGGTTGTTATTGAAATTAAGAGACCAATTATGTTATATATTCTATTCTATAGTTATCATTCTGAATTTTTTATGTCACAAGATTAGCATAATGTATAGTTTGGTTGTTAACTTTCAAGATTTTTATTTATTTTATTTTCGTTTATTTATAATTATAATCTATTCTATTAAGTTTTAACAAAATCTATTATATTAATAATTATATTTATATAATTCATACTTGTATAGTTATAATTATCTATAAAATTTTTATTTCAAAATTAACTTAGTAATAGTAATATTTATATAATATATGGACTATATTATTAGTATCATTCCTTATTATTTACTTCACTCGATTACTTTTCAAAGTATATTCAAGTATTTTGATTATATCTTTACTTATAGTTATTTAATTATATAATTTAGATGTAATTTATAGTAGATGGGTTTTCCCAACTATATATAATTAACTCATAATAGTGTATTATCTGTTGAATAAATATTAAAATTTTATTGAAATAAAAAAATTATATGTATAGTTCTAATTTATATTATGGAAACTACTATCGATAATTCTACTTCTATATCTATAAATAAAATATGATGGATTATAAAATTATATTTACATATGTATGTATAAACGTATATATTTATATTTTTTGCGAATGTGTTCGAGACGACAACCCGTTGAATTTCTTAATAGAAGATACTCATAGGAACGTCAGAACACGTAGTTTGAAACAAAAGATACATGGAACCATACTTACATTTCTGACAATCTTTTATTTTTACTAATAAATTTGGGATTCCCTATTTAGAAGTAGATACAATGTGAAAAAAATTCTCTCATATCATATATGAGATATTTTGATTGGTGCTTTGAGATTATTTCTTTTTTGTAGTTTCATTAACAATAATTAAGAAACAATATAAAAATTTCGAGTTCAATTACAAATCAGAATGCAAAATAATAGTTTCAATAGATGCATTTGATCACTAACGATCAAGAATTATATTTAACTTGTGCAACACTATTCTAAATAATGCAAATTGTGTATATATTGTGCAAGACTTTTTTTAATGGATTGTATAATTATAATATTATATTGAGGTCTCGCAAATAAATTGTTGCAATTTTAAGATATAAAAATGATTGTCGCATGTGTGTAGCTAAACTACAACACATGATACAAGACATAGAAATGAATGTCGTATTTGTGTCGCTAAACTACAACACAATATAAAGATGATGCAAAATTAACGTAAATATACGACATTTAATGCAACATTATTCTAAATATGTGGTATAATTATGACATATTATATAAGTGTCATAAATATATTGTCACAATTTCGAGACATAAAAATAAGTGTCACATTTGTGTCGCTAAATTACGACACAACATGTCGATGACGCACAATTGATGTAAAAATACGACACTTGATACAACACTATTCTAAATATGTAGTATAATTAGGATATTTTATTGAGGTGTCGTAAATAAATTATCGTAATTTTGAGACATAAAAATTAGTGTTGCAAATGTGTCACTAAACTAAGACACAAGATTTAAATGATGCACAAACGACGTAAATATACGACAGTAGAAGCCTAAGTGTGGTAATTTTACAACACATACATGTAATGTCGCATGTACGTATGTCGCAATAGGTCTGTTTTGTTGTAGTGAGTGGAATAACTAGAACTAACCAATTGGTTAGTTCATTTGCATCGATCTGGATGTCATTACCTGGATTGTTGCTGGGATTTATCAACGACATCAGTCTCCCAAATCCGTCTTCTCGGCGGATCCAACCTGCAAAATCAAGAAACGTAAATTTTTTAAACGTTTCCTCATATTCGTCCTCCGTTGCGTCTGAATCGGTCTCGATCTCCGTTGGGTGGCACTACAGCGGTAGGTTCTCATTGTGTAGCTCATAAACCTGAAGCAAAATTTTGATCTCCTATATAAGAATCACCAAACCAATCAGACGACGCCAACCTCTGGATTTGTTCGATCGACTCATCAATTTGAGTGACCGGTGCACTATTTCCATATGATGAAGTGTGAGAAAAATCGAATGGAGGAACGTAGGGTTCTTGTTGTGATCCAAACTCATTGTTCGTAACAGTGTGAACCACATATACTGTAGGATATGATTTATTTTCGCATAATTGAGTCAATTAATTGTCTGTACTCAATAGAGATTTTACTAATCGACCATATCGAGACATAGATATATAAAATAATTGGAAATTTGTGCTTAGAAAATTTGACTGCATCAAGTGAGTGATATTGTATAAGAGGTTTAATATGGTCTGATTAGGAATTTGAAGAACGTTCTCAACATCGTCATGGTAGATACACCCATCGAAGTATCCCCCGTATTTGACATTTATCAATTTCCAATTCTCCATCTGTAATACCCAATTTACGGCTTAAAATTTGAAAATAAAAGAAGGAGCGATGCGATAAAAGCGAATATGAAAGTGAGCGTCGGTGATTGACAATTTGGAATAGATCGAAATTTCCTTTAAAATTTGAATAAAATAATTTTAAACAATAAATAAATATGTTTTTAAGTGTATAGAGGATATTGTTACACTTAGAAAATTAAGGAAATATTTTCTCTAATTGTTTTCATATTTTGAAATTTATGTGTTCATGTGATTAAATTATGAACTTAGCATGAGATCACTTTATATTACGTGACAAATGTTATTTTATTTTACATATAGAATATTATTTAGCCAAGTATTACACTAAAGAAGAAAAAGAATTATTTTCCTTATTTTAATGATGATTCTCGAAACTTTGTACAAAATAGGATTAATTTGTGATCACATGATTTTATTATATGAGTTGTCATGTTTATCTTATATTATATGATAAGATAATTATCTTTAACACCCAAGCATGAGGTGTAAGTGATAAGGATGAAAATGACATTAGAGATAAGATAAGCTTGTTAATATATTTTATTAAAAGATAAGATAAGGTCATGAATAATTAAGAGATAATGTTTATCTCTTAGAAAATGTAGAAATGTGTAGAATATCATAGAAATAATATTTTAAATAATAGTTGCATGATTTTCAAAATTTAAGTATTATTTTATGTAAAATTAAAATCATGATTTTATGTGATAAATGTATTAAATAATTTATTTAAATTATATACTTGATAAATATCATGATTCTAGATCAATCTTATCTCCTAGGAAGTATAAAAATTTCGAAATTAAAGAAATAGGGTAAGAATGGAATTTTATGAAATTTAATTCCTAGAAACCTAATTTTAGAAAAATTGGGAAAATGCTTAGATATGTTCCAAAATTTATTTTATGATATAATATCATTATATTTATGTAATTAATCATAAAAATAATATTGGTTATAAAAGAATAATAGTTTGATAATTTATCCTTAATTTTGGATTATTTTAGATAACTTTACTAAAGTATATGAAATTGATCTTAATTAATTTTCCTATGATCTAAATTATTATCTAAGATCAATATTATGTCACATAGTTATTAATTGGAATAAAATAAATTATTTAGCATATATATATATATAGAAGAAAATATTGATATTTAAGTGTAAATTGGATACAAATATCATACTATAATTAATGAAGGATGATGATTATGATCTTATCATGTTATGAGTTGTAAAGTAGAGATAGTTAGCAATTAAAACAAGTAACCTATTGTGTTGCCTCCCTAATGGCGAAAATTGCCACAATATATTATAAAATTTGTAATTTAATTATTTTAGGACAAGTGTGATGCAAGTTGTATAAATGATTCAATGAACCTATTAAAAGATAAGATATGATAAGGGTTTAGATAAGATTTGATAAGGATAAAGATAAGATTTTGTAACAAGTGTACATTAGATATTTTAAAATGTAATAATTAAGATCATCTCATAAATCCTATAAATAGGAGATCACCCTCCCATAAGCTCATAACCAAAATAGGAAGAAATAGAGAGAAAATAGAGAGGAAAAAGAGTGCTCTTCGATCGTAGAGAGAAATCGTCGCCAACGTCAATCGAATCCGATTAAAGGTTAGATTTCATACAAGCTTCATATATCGTTAGAATTCATGTTATAAGCTTAGTTTATATGTGTGTTTTCAAAATCGGAGACTTGTACCAATATGCTTAGATATTGTATTTATATGATGTTATTAAGCATGTAGTATGATTATATCATAAAATTAAGCATGCTATTAAATTTAAAATATGAACCGAAAATTTGAAAGTGTGATATATTGATGATTTTGATTTTAATTGTTGATTTGAGTATGAAATAATAATCTAGGGTATTAAATAAGTTCTATATGAATTTATATAAATTTTTGGAGGCTGTAGTACCTAAGTTCAAGAATTTTGAAAATTATAATATATGATATGATATTGAGATATAATCCATATTTAAGTGTTATCGTATCATATTAATGATGTAGATTCATAATATATGGTTGTGTGAATTTATTGAAATTTATAAAATTATTTGGACCTAAGTCGAAAATTTGAATATGACTTAGGTAAATTAAATTCAATAGCTTGCAATAAATAAAATGATGTTATAAAGATGCTTATGGATAATTAGGTGTTATGTGATTTTATTGGAATTTTGAAAATTGTTTGCTTAGTTTAATTAAGGTTTTCAAAACTATGAGTTATGTGTATTAATGTTATAAATTTATTTTATAATATACAATTTCATAATATGATCCAAATTAATGTTTTAGACATATTATGATTTTATAGAATTTTGAACAAAAATTGTACGTCAAAATCAAAAATTACATAAGAAATTGAAAAGTCAAATGTTGACCTTGTGTTGACCAAAGTCAAAATTGTTGACTAATGGTTGACCAAGTCAAAATTGTTGACCAAAACGTTGACCAAGGTCAAAGGGCATAAAATTGATAAAGCGAGATCTATGTGACGTAAGATTGTGAAAGGCGAAGCAATATATATGGAAATTGGTTCGTATATGTGAATATATTAAATGCGTATAATTGTTTATGTGAAGGATCGAGAATATGAGGATATGATTGGGAATCGATAGAAAAAGGGCATACATGTGTAAAATAGTAGTTGTACTTAAGAATACATGAAATGGCGTTGAGAAAAGTCGATTTAAAGTATAACAATCTGAGTATGTTGATCACGATAGTTAAGTAATAGTGTTAGTGATAAAGTTGATATTAGTATGATCGTTGGTTCGGATCGATGATTCTTGTGAGCATAATGATATGCTAAAAACTCGTTTCTTACGTTGATAAGGTCGACTCGAAGGAGAGCGGAGGCAGAGAATAGAAACTAGTGACTTAAGAAACCTTAAGTCCTCGAGGTGGGCTTTCTTGCAAAACTTTTATGAGCTTTTTGGAAAATGTTTACGGTTATTATTACATTTCTTGAAAAATTTTGAGATACGATATTATCTGCGGGAAATGTTTTATGATTTGTATATGTCCATTCGGGTTGCATAGAGGCATGCGGAGATTCTGGTCGGATCTGAGTGGAGGTGTAAGTAGAAATTCCCGCTAGGGTTGTGTACACGTGTTGGGCCTCACGAACTGGGCGGTCATGCTCTGAACTGCAGGCGGTTAGTTGCGTCCGGTGTAGGAGGCCTCCCTCCGGTCGCGTTTATCCATGCCGACTTGGAATATACATTGTGGTTGTGATGATAAAATGGTGGCGATCGACTTTGAGAAATGAAAATGTTTTAGTAAAAAAGGTCTTTTCAACTAAAACCCTCAGGTCTTACTATGGTGAGGCGATCTGATATTTCGTAAAATAAAATGTTTTGGCATGTGTCCATTGGTACAATTGTACTCGACCTGCATATTTGTTTTAATTATGCGGGTTGAGCGGGTGATAAACCGGCGGAGTTGGCGGAATCCTTTTGATAAATAGTATGGAGCATTTTGGTTCACTTTGAGAATCGTCTTCACATGCATGTCTCACACGTTATTCATTGCCAAACTCTTGAGTTCCTTATATTTTGATATTATGTTAAGATCTTGAATGCTTTGTTAAAGGCCTGTAATAGCTCTTTGTTTTGCCGGTGCTTTTGAACAAATCCTTTATATAAGTCGTTTCTTTTTATCATTCGAGTTGTTTCATTATTAGCATCTATGTTCCTTCACTGAGAAATAAGTTGAAAACCTATTCTTTACGATTACTTAATCCCAAACCCCAAGTAGCATCAGGTAAGGTGGTGGCGAATAGGTCATTAACCATCTATAACAAATAAAAAATAGGGTAAATATAGATTATACTAAATGAAAATCCAACTGGATATCAAACGTATTTCAAATTACTTAAAATAAAACCTATGTATTACTTACATCAAATTGCGTTGATCCCGAAATATCTTCACTTGCACTTGGTATCAAATTGTATGTGTGCTTGTGTGTCTTTAGGGGTGCTTAAACGGGTATCGGTTATCGATTAACCGATAACCAAACAAAAAAGTCGGTTATCGATTAACGATAACCGATTTTTTTGATTTGATTCGATTATCGATTCCCATTGCAAGTGAATTTCGGTTATCGGGTATAACCGACATTAACAACAGTTATACCGATTAACCAAATTAATTAATTAATTAATTTATTTATTTATTTAATTATTAGGTAAAAATTATTTAATTTAATATTATAATTTCGTAATATTTGAAATAATTTCGGTTATTTTCGGTTAATTCGGTTATTTTCGGTTAATTTTTGTATTTTTATTTTTTATTTTTTAAAATTTAATTTAATTTGGTTAGCAGATAACCGAACCGACTAACCGAATGGTTAATCGATTAACCGATTAACCGATTGGTATCGGTTCCGATTATCTATTTTGGGTTAATTCGGTTTCGGTTAACCGAAACCGAACCGAATCTCACCCCTATGTGTCTTGATATCGAATTGTATGTGTGTTGTGTGTTATGTTGATTTTGTTGTTCTTTTATAGATTGTAATTCATTCAATTATTGAACGATGGATTCAAATATATGAATGATGGGAGAGTGCAATAAAAGTGTTCAGTATCAATTCATATCAATTATCACTGCATGTCAGATAGTAGTGGATAGTAGTGAGTGATGCAGCGTAATTTCATTACCAAATAGTACCGATTCACATCAATTGTGGGTGAAACATATCACTGCATGTCAGATAATAGTGGATAGTAGTGAGTGATGCAGTGTAATTTCATTACCAAATAGTAGCGATTCACATCAATTGTGGGTGAAACAGATTAAAATTACATGGTCTCAGTTGACATTAATAGTAAACTAGTATCAATTTCGCATCAATCAATAGTACTTCACGTGAATAAAGCCTGTAACAAAGCTATAAATTATAGAAGAAGAATCATATTTCAAAGCATATATCAGTAAAATTTTACATAATACCCCCAATAATATAAATTTAATAATTAAATAAATTAAAAAATAAATTGAAATATGTTCATAACTTAAAAATAGTAAAAACTTTGTATAAAACTCATCAATAATTTCATAAATATCGATCGAGAATTGTATAAAACCGGTGACCATTATTATATTGAGATTTAAATATAAAAATCGATCGAAAAATCGGTCGAACAAATATAATACCGATCGGTTTTTCATAAAACCGATCGATGTTTTCATAAAACCGATCGGTATTATAATTGTAAAATAATTTAATTTATAGTATTATAAGTGTAAAATAATTTAATTTTCCTAAAATTTAAAAATAAATTGGAATTGTTTGAATTGTATTAACCGACCGGTTTTATGAAAAAACCGATCGGTTTTTTATAAAAATTATTAAATTTATATTTTTTCAAATTTTCAAATAACTTAATTTTCCTAAATTTAAAAATAAATTAAAAACCGGTCGATTAAAAAAAACCGTTCGACATAAATAAAAACCGGTCGATCGTAATTTTTAATTTGAATGAATATTTTTCCAATTTGAATAAAATCACTGACATTTTTACTCCAATTTTATTTTATAACTATCAATTCACACTGAAATCGAAAAAAATAGACTGAAACACATTGAAATCGAAAAAATCAGACTTGAACAGACTGTAAAATAAGGGTAAATTCGACCATTAACTAATAAATGAGTATCTGCTACTTGTTTTTATGACTTTGGTTATATCATACATGTCTGTTATCAATTTGGTCATTTATTCCTATTTACTCTTAAATTTATGCGTATAGATTTAGATTAAGTTGTGTAAGAACATGACGATATTTTTTGAATCAAAGTCATATCTAACTACACGATATGTATCCAATTAATTATTTATTTTAAGTCAAAGCACAAGCTAAATAAATATAAATAAATGTAGAAATGTAAATTACAATGTTAAATAA
The DNA here is from genome assembly GCA_036937905.1 of Salvia rosmarinus. NCBI lineage: Eukaryota > Viridiplantae > Streptophyta > Magnoliopsida > Lamiales > Lamiaceae > Salvia > Salvia rosmarinus. The sequence continues at coordinate 98,488,694 of CM072816.1, forward strand.
AACTGGAACATTTCGAAATGATATAACATAAAAAGATAGCAATTAAAAAATAGTCATTTTGCTATGGTAAAAGGATAAAAATTAGCTACACCATAATTATGTAAAAACTAGCCAATATTATTAATAATATAAAATTTGATACATGAATAAAATAAACGTACAAAAAAAAGATGTGTTCGTGTATTTGTGTAACATTTCATTTTGAACTGTTACATGAATGTAATAGTGACGGCGACAACAATAATTTTTTTTTTTTTAACTTTTGTTTCTTTAAGGGTAAATATGTATATGTACACTGATAGGATATGGCCCAACCTCTCAGACCCACTCAGCAGCCCAAACGAGTTGGGCCTAACCTAATGTTGCCCTACTCCTACACGCCCGAACGATGCCCCCAAACCACAATTAAAAGGCGGAGTCGAGGACACGATAATGGGGTAACGGTGGAAATCATGGGCAATTATGGTGGAGATCATGGTCGGTTATAGGAGGATCATGATCCCGCCAATCAAGGGATTCGTGACAAGGTTTACGTTTATGTATAAATAGGAGTTAGATTGAAGGTAAAAGGTTAGCAAATTGCGAATACTAGAGCTCTTTGAGATACTCATTGTAATACGATTATAGTGAACATCTTGAGGACCATCACCTCCGTGGGCGTAGATCTTTCTCTTGATCGAACCACGTTAAAACTCTGTGTTCTTTATCGCTTATAAATCTTTCATACCGACGAGCAGATTTATCATTGGCGCCGTCTGTGGAAAACTCTTGAACAAAAGTCGTGTTTTCTACAATCTAATGGCAAGGACACGTCAAACGCTTAGTATCGCAGCGATGTCGGTAATAACCGTGCCGAGGACGATCGGTGGTCACACAACGCCGGGAAAGGGATTGCGGACGCCACCAGCGGTCACACACGAGGGCTACATGGAGAATGCTTCCATACACCCTCGGGATCGCCGCCCAACGAAGAGGAAGATGCGACCTCGATGACGGTGAGCATGGAGGTTCACCGCCCCACGAGTCCTCGGTCGGAAAGTGTCCGAGTTCCTCAACGCCAACCTCAATCAATTCGAGTTTCCTCAACCGAGGACAAGCGGGCGGGTCCTCAAGAGTGCCCAAGTGATGATTCTGCAATCGAGGTCGTTCACCTCTCCGAAATAATCAACGTTCACGCGGCGATAATGACCGTCCCAATACCAAGGTTCATTCGCCTCGTACCTCCGCGAGCCGTTCTCCACTCGACGTGATACCCATATGAATGGGCGGGAAAGAAGGGAGAAAAGGCGAAGTCGAACTCCCTCGAAGGGACGGCGACGCCGCTTATCGATCTCTCACGCCCCGGAGAGGGATGGTAACGAGCCCCTGATTCGGACCGACAGACGAATTATCTCCTTTTCAAGGGAGATTCGGATACACCGCCACAGCGATACTGGGGCTCGAATATTGCCGATACGATGGCCTTGGAGATCCTTCCGACTTCCTATTTGCCTATACCACCAACATGGCGAACCGAGGATGGAAGATTTATATGTAAGGTCTTTCCGAGGTGCGATCTCCAACGCCGACGTTGGTTCACTCGCCGCCGTAACAAAGATCCATTGCTTCAAAGACCTCATGGATCGTTCAAATGGCGCTTTTACCAAAAGATGCCACCAACAACCTTCATCCGACCGCTTATAACCGCTGAGGCGGACGAGACGATGTCGAATTTCGTCTCAGTTATTCATCATGGAATCTCTTAAAATAGATGAGAGTAACGATCTCTACATCATCAACGATTCAAGAACGGATCCGACCGGTGCTCAATAAAGAAATCACCCGCAAATGTAGAAGGCGACTAGTAGTCTTTGGACCTTGGTCGACAACTTTGTCAAAGGGACGAGTCGGACCGGAAGGAAGAGAGATCGGGATGAGCGGATGAAAGAAGGAAGCTGGAGGATCGGGCCGAGGTCTTTGAGCAGCCAAGTGCGTTCGAAAGAATCAAAAGGCCCAGAGAATCAAGGTGGGACCTCGCCAAACCTCAGTAATAATAGCGCCTCTATTCAAATCGGTATGAAATATTTGAGTTTCACATCGAGCTTTTCAAACCTCCTCCTATGAAAGGAGGATCGAAAAAAGTCAACGGAAAGTATGAGACTACCACCGTGGTGCGGTCACGATACTGAAGATTGCAAGTCCTTGAGCTCACAGATTGACGAGCTCGTCAAGGAAGGAATGAAGAAGTACAACGCCGACTGGGCGGGTAATAAAAAGCGCAGAGGAAAATGGAGGTGGTAACAATGCGGACCGACCTCAACGGCACCCGACCGAAGACGACGAGGACGAAGGTCCCAATGCAATGGAACAGTCTATGCTATAACCGGATGTCGGTTGGTACGACGAGGTCGTCACTTAGAAATGAAGTCGGAGGTCGACCCCGGGAGCCGAAAACAAGCGACTCGGGATGGGAGAACATCGTGTTCTCCAAAGACGACCCAGTACCCAAGATAATGCCTCACCAGACGCCATTACTATACAAGCCGTGGTGGGCAACAAGAATGTACATCGGGTCTACATTGACATCGGAGCCTCCGTTAGCATCATATTCAGTAGCCGCCGGATAAACTTGATGTCGGAGAATTAGTACACCCGCACCTTCCCGCCATCGGAGCTTTACTCAAGAGGCGGTTCAACCGAAGGTGTCATTACCCTTCCTGCTTCTGTAGACGCGCTCCTGTGTCGGTTACAAGACCATTCAATTTTTCCTGGTTCGAGCTCCTCTCCATACAACATTATCCCGGGAAGAGATTGGTCAGATGCAACCAGGCTGTCGTCGCTCCGTGTACCACCTCACCATTAAGATACCCACCCCGGTGGGAGTGTTAACATTCTGGGGTGACCAAACGGCGCCTAAAGAATGCCTACGAGTCTCAACCCAAGACGCGGCCTTACCTCGTGCCCAGCAATTCTGTAACCCTCCAAGTTGCCACCCGGGATGATTTGTTGAGAATCTTCACTATACGACGATGACCCTTCCAAAGTTTTCAAGGTTGGCACCCAAGGTTGATCAATATTCGCCAACAGTCATGCACTTCTAAGGAATATAAAGATGTATTTGCATGGTCTCCATTGGATATGACTGGGTCTCGCCCGAGCTCATAACTCATCGCCTCAACATCGATCCCGCTTACTAAACCAGCTCGCGTAAGAAGAGAAGTTTTGCCATGAGCCAGCCAGTCATAAGAGACGAGGTAACCCAACCTGCGAGGCTAAAATCAGACGAGGTTAAATACCCAACTGGATGGCTAATCCGTTGTAGTTCAAAAGCCGTGAGGGGACGACGATGTGTCGACTATACCGACCTCAATAAACACCGCCTAAAGGATGTACCCTCCCGACATTGACAAGAAGGTGGAGGCAAGGGCATGAGATCTTGATTTCTGATTTATATGCGGATACCACCAAGTCCTGATGAGCCCGGAGGACGCCCAAAATGCTGTTCATTATCGACTTCGTGTCTTCGCCACGGAAGATGCCTTTCGGTCTGAAAAACGCTGGAGCTACCTACCAAAGGATGGTGGACGCGATCTTCAAAGATCACATAGGGGAAATTGTTGAGGTCTATGTCGACGATATAGTAGTCAGCAAAAGGCGAGAATCGCTGGCGTTGACCTCGAAACTATTCTTCACTCCTCAGTCGGCCAACCTCAAGCTTAATCCCCGGTTCACATTCGTGGTGAAGACGGGTAAATTTCGGGATCTTGGGTTTCTCAAGAAGGCTGAAAGCCAATCCTACCAAGGTGAAAACGGTGCTCGACATGCGGTCCCAAGAACCATCCGTGAAATACACAAACTCACCGGATGCTGACCGCCTCGCCAGATTCCTATCTTGGTGCCGAAGCAGCTTTCCTTCTTCAAGATCCCGAGGAGGCTCCAGATTTCACCGCGGGAAGAACACCAGCTTTCAGCGCATCAAGGAATATCTCACGACCGCCGACACTATCCGCCCAAAGCAAGGTGAAACTCTATCGTTATATCCGCCACCCCGGACGAGGCAATCGGTCTGCAGATTGGTGCGAGATGAGATAGACGGCAACTCCCATCTACTTCATCACCGGCTCTCAAAGGACCCGAGACGAGGTACACCAATCTCGAGAGGTAGCTCGCTTCGTGAACGCTAAGCGACGCCCGGCCTTACTTTCAAGCTCATTCCGTCTGTGTACTAACAGATTTACCTTTAAGATGTCTTATCAAACCGGAGTCATTTGGACGTATAGCTAAGTGGGCACCGGAGCTCGGCGAACACGACATCTCATACTCCCCTGTGCCGCCATAAAAGGACAAGCCTTGCGATTTCTGGTGGAGGTCAAATTCACCGAGGTCGCTCTACCACCGAGGTCACCCCGCCTCACTACGGAGGAACCGTCCCCTGCATCACCCGCTGGTTGTTGGCGAGATGTATGTGGGCGAGCTTCATGCAAGACAGGCAATGAGCGGGCATCCTCCTCCTCGCCCGATAAGCAAGAAGTGACACGCCCCCGGTTTACCTTCCCGACCACCAACAACGAAGTGGAGTACTAAGATCGATCTCGGGACTACCGGCAAAGGAATTGAAAGTGGACAAAGTCCAGATATTTGAGATTCCAGTGCGTGGTAAACCTGTGTCTTAGGCACATACGAGGCTAAGGAGGATCGAATGAAGAAGACTGAGAGGCAAAAGAGATGCTGGCCTCATTCGAGACACTTCAAGATAATCAAACCCGAGGAAACAGCGGAAATGACATCCTTAGTAAATCGCTTCGTCATCGGCAAATCCACCAAGAGAGAAGTTCATTCCGAAGCATTGAGGCGCCCACGCCGTCGTATATCTAGGTCAACCAAACCGATGACGCCCCTAAAAGCATACCGAAGTTGGCACACTACCTCGGGATCGGCTTGAGGCCAAAAAGATGATGGTGAAATCCTGCAAGTATCTTATGTACGAGGGCTCTCTACCGGAAGTCTTACCTTCAACCCTCCCGAGGTGCCTTGGGCTAGAAGGTCGACCACGTGCTTAATGAGATTCACAGAGGATCTTGGAAGCCACATCGCTCACCGGGCTCTTTCAAGAAGACGCTGAGGTTGGGATATTATCGCCCACCCTTATTCAAGATTCAAACCAACTCGCGAAAGTGTCCGGTGCGCGCCTTCACTCCACGGTCAAGCTACCCTGCATCGATCCGAGCAGCTGCAGAGCCCACGGCCTTTCATGCATGGGGATCGACATCGTTGGTCCGCTCGACCGAGCACCGTGTCGCTTCGATATTTAGTCGTTGCCATAGACTACTTCACAAACGGGTCAAGTCGAGCCAGCCGCCGAACCTCACGAGCAAAAGGATTGCACCCGTGTGTAAGAATATAGTCCGCCGCATACCGCATATCTCGGTCCGGATAATGGCACGGCCTGTCGATAAAAATTTTAAGGTGGAGCAGCGAAGAGCTCCAGATCGACTAACGCTTCACCCCGGTCGCACACCGCAAGCCAATGGTCGACCGAGGTGACGAACCGCACGATTATACAAGGAATAAAGCAGAGGTCGACCGAGCTAAAGCGATTGGGCTGAAAACCTTCCCCAAGTCCTCCGGTCCTACGTAACGACACCCCGAACTTCGCATCGGAGAAACACCTTTCGCTTGGTCTATGGAACCGAGGCCGTCATACAGTCGAAATCGGCGCACCGAGCCCACGCACTCTTCACTTTGACCCGGATGGGAACGAGGACGACTGCGGACCAACCTTGATACCTCAAGAAAACACGAACTCGCCTTCATAAACGGCTAAGTAGATGCGGTCGTCGCATTCATTACAACAAAAGGGTCAAAGCCTTCAGACCGCAAGTAGGCGACCTCGTCTCACGAAATAATGAAGCCAGCAGAGCCGAACGCCTTAACAAGTTGGATCCGATACGGAAGGCCCATATCGCTCACGAGGACCTCGGCAAGGGGCTACAAACTATCTCACCTATCAGGTGCGCTATCCCTAAACGACATATTCTCATTTAAGGAGGTACTTTACATAGCTTCGATTTGGATCGCCCTTATGTTAGTCTCTTAATTGCTTTGCCAAGCGCGATGTTATACACTTGTTCAATAAAATATTTATTTTTCTAATGAGTATTCCATTTTATTGATATGCGAACATCTATTTGGATATACCGCATTTAAAACTTCACGAGGGCGCCTCACGAAGATGAATAACCCACTAAGTAGGGTACTCACTAAGCTAGCCGCACTCGTAGATTACTCATTAAATTGAACGCCTCCAAGGCAACGCATCTGGACTAATCATTAATTTGAAGTCTACATGCACGCATCTGATTACTCATTAAATTAAAAATCTACATGTAAAAGACATTCGATTCGATCTCACCAAATTATGTCAGACAAGATAAATACATTTACGACCAAACGAAGTCCTAAGCTATGTTTATACCTCTCAAGAGGAAAACGTACACTTCAAAGCAGTCTAAATACATTTATACCTACATACAAAGTCCTCGCACTATATACACTCATTCGGCCCGGCTCCGCCGAGACTCACCAAGTCGAGATAGTTCAACAAAATCCCTGTCGGCGATGAATACCCGAAGAACTCGGTGCCTCCACCCAATCTATGAGGACGGCACCACTCGGCCCGCCCGGGTGCGATCGACCCGACGGGTGGATTCCGCCCGGGATGCGATCCTGCACTCCGAGGCCACACCTCGACCCCGTGAGCCCGACGGGTCGGGACCATGCCTCGCCCTTAGGCTGCCGCCTTCCACGCCGACGCCGCGCGTCGGCGCCCTCCGACTGCCGAATCGCCGGCCCTCTAAGCGCCTCTTCAGTGGACCCATTAGACGGAGCACTTGGTGTGATCTGCATTCGCCTCCTCTTGAGCTCTTCAATTATTGGACCACGGCCACTGTAGACGCTACCGCGGGGCGGGCATGCGTCTTTGCGAACGATCTCGTACATCCGCATGTATTTCGTGATGTAGTCGGCGATCTTTAAACTTCTTGCTATTTGCCCCTCCTCATCCTCGCATGCCATGCCCTCCGCCAACAAGCTCGAACTCGATCGTCGGCAGATATGGTAGTTCCACCATCCGACGGATTACCTTCTCATACTCGCATGCTCTTCCGAGATCCGAGCGACTCCTGCATTGTCACCGAGCCGCCTCGCATCGCATCGACCGTCTCGATCACATCTGCAGATAAATCGGCCCCGGACTTGAGTTGTGTAATCCTTAACTTTAACGCCTCATTCTCGAAGGAGGCGGACCACTTCATGCATCGACCTCATGCAACTTACATTTGGGTTCGACCGACGATGCCGAGCCGACATCCATCTTGGCGAACTCGAGTCACTCGGCAGACCGACTCCTCCAAAGGCCACCTCTTCATCCTTCTCGGCTAGAGCACCCTGACTTCTTTCACTTTGTTAGTAACTCATGATCGAGTCCAAGTATTGAGATGTGGAATGCTAGAAATAAGACAACACACGCGCATTTTAACAAGATATGTCTATTATTCAAAATGGAAGTTCAGTACAACACGGTCCTATCGACCCCCGCAATCACCTATTACATTAGGTCCACCGACCTCGGGCTCATTCACGGACTCTCCGACCTCCCGCGCGCGCGCCGCCGCTTTCTCCAAGCGGTGCCGATCTCCGAAAGGATGTTCGAGCTCGGTCCCCGCCGCCTCGGTTTCGGCTCTCAACTCGACAAGGAATGCTCAAGCTCCACGCCTCATCTTCCTCAGACCGAAGTTATAGCCTCCGCCGTGAGCGAGGCGAAGATGCCAAGGCATCCACCACGGGAAGGAGGTCGCCCAGGCGATTATGCGGGCATAATTCATGCATACCTCTCGAGGTGCGACCTCAACCCAACCGTGCTGGACCTTATCAAAATCGGTCTCTCGGCGCCGAGCTTCTCTAGGTGGACAGATATCACATGTGGCCTCATCACACGGTGCCAGTGTCGAGATAAAGGAGGAAAACTCTCCAGACTCGATAAGCCTGTGGCGAAGGCCTCAAGCATAGGTCCTCGCTCGCCAAGAAGGCGCTTGTGCTGCCGCCTTCTTCTCCGCCTCGGCGCCTCCTCCGAGCACTCTCCACTGCACGGGCCACTCGAAGGCCCGGTCCTTCTTCTAAGGGCGCCGGCGGCCGCTTTGCCACGTTCGCCTTTGATGTTGGCGCCCGCCTGGCGGCGTCAACATGGATTCAAGAATGCCCTCGAGCGCAGCGGCGCCGATCTTTCTCCATGGCCTCGTATTGCGAGGCGCCTCAACAACAAGACCGGCCATGCGGTGCATCTCACCGCCATCGAGGCCGCATCCCTAATATAGAACAATTAGCAACACGTAACAACAAAATTACAAGGAGAAGAGTAGTGACTTATACCTTTGGGAAGGATAAAGGTCTTTGGAAGCCGGCACCTGAGAGGCGGCCATGGACCTCGATCTCAGCTGTCGGGCCGAGGTTGCTCGAGGGCTACCAAGAAGTCCTCGTGGCGCCCACCACCACGGCTGCTGGGTGGACTCGCCGCCTCTTCTTCCTCGGGCTCCCTTCGATCGATGGTGCGGGCGGCCCGAGCTCGCTATATCGACTTCTCCGCTAGGTCAATCTTCATCGTGATCTGAATGAGAATTTCGTAGCACAACGAAATCGGACGGGAAATAAAGATAGAAGGTTACCTCACCCAAATCGGACTCGACATCGAGCTTCGACCTATAGACACTTTTCAAAGATTGTTGAAGTCATCCTCAGATAATTGATCGATGGGATCTCACCCATATCGCTCAACATCTTCTCCATAGGGCCTGGGGATTGACTTTCACGTCCTTCATCGCACCGAGGCCCCACTCATACCTCGGATACCTCTCAACCCGCAGAAAGAAATATCTATTTTGCCAGTGGGATACCTTCGAGGGGGACACTATCTTAAAATTCAGGCAAGGTGATAGATAATACACCCCCCTATAGACTTGATGCTAAAAAAACGCATCAAAACTTCAAAAGAAAACTCCTCGCCTATGCCATAACAGGCCAAACCTAGCCCAACAACCGACCTAATAGAATTCGAGGTCAGTTGGCATATGGGGATCCGAAAATACTCTTGAAGGCTTTGGAAAATAGGGGCAAAAGGAAACCTAAGCCCAACTATTAAACTATCTACAAAATGGTAATAAACCTCCGAGGGCCATCGCCTATCATCGGGTTTCTGCAGCACCACCATGCATCCTCCGGGATGTGGTATTTCTCCGCAACCTCCAAGAGCTCCTCTGTCGTTAAAGTTGATCTCGCACCAATCACGATGCCATCCCATACCGATGACACGGTGAAACCCTGAACTAAGTCCTATAGATTTACCTAAGCGATTGTGGCATATATAATCCTCACATCGAATCTGGCGTAACTCAAACCGAACCGTAATTATCGTGGAGAAGAGGAATGAGAAGATGAAGAATACATACTTACTTTTTCCGAGCGAGATATCCGATTTCTTCAACAAAGTTTGAAAGAGGAATTGAGAATTTTCTGGTATGCTCTGCCGAATAAAGCGTCAAGAAGAAAGTGAGCGATTTACTCTTTTGGACCTATTTATAGGACATATGGCGCCTAAAATCTGTCGCTTCGCTTATCACACGTGCTCATCTACGATTGGATGTGTGATCGATCGACGCCGCTCAAGCGCCCAACCACCGCTGGCGTATGACGTACTCTATGGAAACATGACCGCCCGATCGATCACGTAATGATTACATTGAGCTCGGACATCTGGACTACGCCCATGTCCTCCTAAGACCGGCGAAATTCTTCGGTCGGACCTCGACGCCCTCGACGACATCGGACCCGACGTCCGCCACCGCTCACGTAATGATTACATTGAGCTCGGACATCGGACCACGCCCATGTCCTCCTCGCACCAGCAGGTATTTCAGTCGAACCTCGACGTCCTCCAAAAAGCAGGAGCCATACAGTCGCACTCGTCTCAAAAGCCCACCCAAATCGACCTCGGTTCCTCGTCAACGAACAACGCCTTACAAGAGTTTCTCCTTCGCCTCGGACCTCGACGCCCCTACATAAGAGCGGCCGCTCAAACCAAACCTCGGTGTAACCTATAAAAGATTCGGTCATAATTGCTTCAGTGCGAAGAGACAAGAACCTTCAACGAAACTTCACCAAACAACATCCCACCCTCGCAAAGCACATTCTCCGCTCACCCGGCAAGGCTATTCCTCGACTTTTCGGGGGCTATGATAGGATATGGCCCAACCTCTCGGCCCACTAGCAGCCCAAATGAGGTGGGCTAACCTAATGTTGCCCTACTCGGTTACGCCCGAACGATGCCCCCAAACCCAATTAAAGGCGGAGTCGAGGACACGATAACGGGTAACGGTGGAAATCATGGGCAATTATGGTGGAGATCATGGTCATTATAGGAGGATCATGATCCCGCCAATCAAGGGATTCGTGACAAGGTTTACGTTTATGTATAAATAGGAGTTAGATTGAAGGTAAAAGGGTTAGCAAATTATCGAATACTAGAGTCTTTGAGATACTCATCAGAATATGTCGATTATAGTGAACATCTTGAGGACCATCACCTCCGTGACGTAGATCTTTCTCGATCGAACCATGTTAAAACTCCCGTTTTTATCGCTTTTATAAATCTTTCATACCGACGTAGATGCATTTATCATACACAAAAAGTAGTTATGTTTGTATATGTCTGTAGTTGTGGATAAAGTTTATTTTTGTTATAACAAATAGCCATTTTTCATGTGTTTATAGTTGTGGTTAACGTCTATATAGTTTTGTTATAACGAAAGGTAATTTTAATAATTACCTCGTAAATAGATCATAGGCTTATATATAGCAAAGTAAATGCATAAAAGGAATAAAAAGTAGGAAAAAGTTGAGAAATCTAAGGTTGCACAAACCAGAAAGTGCCATGCAACTCAAACATGATTAAGAAAAGCAACTGAAGTAAAGGGAGAAAACGACAAGAAAAATACAAAATAAAAAGAAAGCAAATGAATTAACAAAAATAATAATATTGTTACTTACTATACTATCTTGGTGCAAAAAGCTGTTCGTGGATAAAAGATTTTGGCGATCCTCAAAGATTACAGTTGTAAAGGAAAATAAGTGGGGACAACTATTTGGTTTGTAAGGAAAAAAAATAATATACGAATATATTTGTCCTCTCATTTAAGCTTGTGCTATTGATTCACTATCGTGATTTTAACAACTGTGAAGTCCCACTAAGAGAAAATTACAACCTTTTGTAATTATAACACATAAAAACAAAAGGCCATTATCACCATAAACTCTATTGTGATTTTTGCCTAATTTTTAATTCTTAATTTTCAACCAAAAACCATTTTGCGTAAAAAAAAGTGCAATAGAACCTGATTTATTTTCTGTATACTATAATGAAATTAATACACCATATTGATTCTATATTTTACGTGATCTTTTCACAATTTATTATCTTGTTTATCTACATTCTTCATTATATATATATTCCTATTATTAATAATAGTTATCTTCCTATCAATTACACATCATTTTTTTTACAAAATCTTATCAAATGAAAAATATATAAAATGATGCTTATATTCTCTCAATCAAATATCCATATTTAATCGACAGAATAATTAAAATTAATATAATTCAAATTGTTCCGTCAATTTAATTTAGTCTGATAAAAAGTTTATTTTATTTAATCTGAATCGATATTTTATGTGTTAGATGTCAACAATATATTCGAAGGAATGATGACTTTTTGAAGGATTACAAAAAAACATGGAGATACTGTCCTAAAATGTGGGGCTGTTACTAATTTGGAGTCTTAATTATGGTCGAACAAGTAGCGGAAGATGACTTTAGACACGTTTAATGTTAGATATTTTCAATATTAGGTGAACCTAACAGATATTTTACAAAACATATTATTACTGAAAAAGCTGCCTTTCTATCTTTTTTTAGGGAACTAATAAATTTACATACTATGTATGTACATAATGAGGGGTTTTTGGTCATTTGATAATAAATTTTACATACTATTAATTAATTCGTTTATTTCGGTTTGTAATTTACATATTTAACCACATCGTTAATTTAGGAATGAATATGTTCAAATCCCTTGATTTTCGAATCCCTTGATTTTCGGAAATATGATACATACAATATTTTCAAATTATCTACAAAAATAATTATCAACAGCTAATACAATTATTTTTATCTATTTATCTATTTCTTGTGTATTTACGTTATCTATATCTTGTGTATTTACGTTATCTATTTCTTGTGTATTTACTTTAATAATAAAATATGATACATACAATATTTATCTATTTCTTGTGTATTTACTTTAATATTTAATTATTTTGACATTAAATGAATATTCAATTAATCAATAAATTTAAATATTATTAAATAATCAATAAATTGAAATAAGTACACGTGTAACAACCTTTTAATTGAAATATTGGAAGATAAATATGATTATGTTGAAAATATGATTAAACTTCATCAATATGGTAATTGAAATACACGATCTTATCTTATTCAAAACTTGGATAAATATGAATCTAATTTGGAGATGGAAAGATATAAAATCGTATCTTACAAGATTATAGCAAATTTTCGCTACTCCATGATAGCCCATGCATATGAGGCTTTGAATTTTGTAAACAAACCCTAAAATTTTCGAACCACTATAAATGAGGATTTTGCACCATGATAGTCACAATTATAACACATTACATTCGAATCATATGGCACCAAACACACCAATGAAATCCTCACCAAGAGGATCCATGAAACCATACCCTCTACGACGTAGACTATCAATCGAATGGTCCGACCTCCATCGACGCCTTGCCTAGAGATGCCGTACATGGGCATACGAGACGAGAATGACGACTTGAAGAAAGAAATTGACGATCTCTTTGTGAGAATGCTTAACAAAATGGATGAGGACAAAGTGCAAGAGCTGTTCTTTGAGGTATATCCACTTCAAAACTTTACGAGTTATATCGCATGCGATGGCCGGACGATCCATTTAAAATTCCAAGAGCTTTTGGAGATATATCATTGAATGAGGAACGCCTAAACCTATGATACCTATCATAGACTTAGAGTCAAGTTCAAATGAGGATTCCAAATCTTGAACGTAGACCTAATAAAATAGGATTTCTTTTCACGGCTTAGTAATTTAGTTTCTTGTCTTTACTCCTAGTTTTTTGTTTTCAATTTTCGTCTTAGTTCATTGTAAACTAGGACTTAGTTTGATGTCTTGTTTATTTGAATGCATTTCGCTTTTATGTACTTGAATTTTCCATTCGTTTGATAATACTTCTTGTTTGAATGAAAAAATGAATCAAAATTCTATAAACAAGTCAAATTGAACAATCAACTAACAAAACAAAGCAAGAGGAAAACTAACATGTTTAAAACCACTAGTCTACAATCAACTAAGACGAAAATTGGAAAACCAAACAAATTAAGAGGAAAACTAACAAGTTTAAATCCACTCGAATAAAATAAAATTAGCGGTAATAACAAGTTATAAAAAAAAGGACTAGGGTCTGGGCTTAAGAGGATTCGAACTGTGACCTATGATTAAAACCTCAGTCCTTTGCACACCTTGTCCCAAAAGTTGGCAAATGATAAACTTTCCAACAAAAATTCTATTTATATCGCTCCAAACAATTTGAGAGCCGAAAAACAAAGTAAACAAAAATTATAGCTATCTTTTGTGTGCCTATTAAGTAGTACAATATTAAAAATCTTCATATAATTTTTACTAAAAACTTTAATCATTATCTTGTCTAATGATTAGATTTATTGGAAAATGTTTAATATTTTAACTTTTAATTTCAACAATCGAGATTGCATGAACCACAATTGAACTTAACGGTGAATAACATTAAAAGAAACTGAAATTAATGATTTAATATATATTAGAGTAGAGTAGTCATCGTTGTTACAAATGATCCATCAAACAAAAAAAAAACAATGTTCAACTAACATTGTTTTAAAAAGATGATGACAACATTAAAGGAGCATTCATCCGACCCAAGCATCCTCCCCACCGCCGCCGCCATAGCAAGATATTGGAAGTCCAGTTTGTTCAATCCACAATCAAGAAGATTTCATTAAGATATTTGATATGCCTTTGTCCAAAGACAAATGGTCATTGTTGGTGGACTTTCATCCTATAAAAAAAAATTAATACAATCTACATGCATATGCGGCTGCCACTGCCGGACAAGGTGGCAAAGGACTAGGGTTATAATGCACAGGTCACATGTTCGAATCCTCTTGAGCTCATTCACTAGTCCTTTTTTTTAACTTGTTGAAGATTTGCTTCGCGATTTTGTTTGAAAAATGTCAGTCGTATTAATTATTTCTCGATTTTCTGCATATATGGCTAGAATTTTTGATTTTGTTACCTTATACATATTAATGATAAATAATTAAAAAGGAAAAATCGTAAATACAATTAAAAACACTCGATCCATAATAGTAACAAGTAACAAATAGAAATAACAAAAACACTAAATCCAAATCCAAATCCAAAATGCAAGTTAAAATTAACTAATAACGAAAACGGGGCATAGATATATTATACACCACTTTCTTGTGTTCCTATGTTACTCCTGGTACGAGGCCGATTCCTTTCGACAGCACTTTTAAATCGGTGTTGCCTTGGTCTACCTCTCGGACGACTCACATTCGGATCAAGGACTACAACCTCGCCAGATGCATCAGCAATAGGTTCTCGCTCTGAAGTCCAATTAGTGAGCGCATTCTTCATTTCTCTACACTTTTGCTTGATAAATTCCATCCTTTCATTAGGCTAGTAGGCCAAATCATGCACTCTTGAAATTCTCGCCCACTTTGAACGATTTGTACCTTCGTCATATGAGGATATCCACCAAGAAAAACAATACTAGCATGTGGTGCAGTAAACATCCTTACGCCATCTTCTTAATATGTATCTTTCATTAACATGATCAATGTCTTTGTAAGCTAAAACTTTCAAGACATGAACACATAAAATTCCTTTAAATTCAAACTTACGGCAATTGCAACAAATATATTCTCCAATAGTCGATACTCCACATTGAAAGTGTAGCGTCTATGGTATTCATTACCAAAATGCATGTTTCAATACTTCATACCTCTCAATACCTCCTACACCGTCTAATCCATCGAAGATACCTCTTTGACATTGCAATTGCAAATCTTGATAATTTCTTCACGGAATATATTGTACACGCTCAATGTGTAAGCATTTGCAAATTGCGAATCCCATCTCGTAGTGAATGGTCGCTTTACCGCCAACACTTTGACCGGTAATCGCTTCCATCTCTTTTGAATTTTATCACCAAAGCTATCTCATATTGTTCCACAAACATCTTCAAACTACTTTCTAATTGATATAACCATCAAAAACGCATGCATTGACTCACTTCTTTGTGTCGACACCATTCCACCCCAAAATATGTGATTCAAGTAAATAGGGCCCAACTCTCACGCTCTTCATAGAGATCTTTAAGCCACCGTTAGTCTGTAGACCATACTGACGAGGAAATCAGCCCACTCAATTCAATTCTATAATGTCGAGACTATCATATATAATCGAGTAGAACTCTGCGAACATTTTCTCCTATCACAACACCTTTGAACTTTAGAGGATCTTGGCAAATATGCCATAAGCAAAACGGTGACGGTGTGGGGCATAACTTCTCACGGCAATTTTTATACTCGCATTGATCGGTCAATATTGCAAGAGGATGAACCCTTCCATTGCTTCTAACCAATTACTAAAAACCATTTAAACGAGTGCGCATGCTCATGTGTTAACAATGCGCATCCTAGTAAAATAGTTTGATGATGGTGATTAACTCCGACCACAAGAGCTAAAGGCATCGATATTGGTTAACGGGTATGTGGTATCGAAACTAATAACATCATGGAAATCATGATATCTTCGCTATGCTTCGAGGATGAATCCACATCACATTCAAGTCTCGAGTCATCACCAATATCCATCAAATGGAAAAATCTAGCATCGGTTGAATGCAATTTGATAAATAACTTACGGATAGCGTCTGCATCTCCGCCACCGAGTCTCAATCTTCTTCTCATTGATAAAGTTCCTACAATCCCTGGAGTTGCTCCCACATTCAAGGACCTCCGGCGAACTTCAATCAACTTTAGGTTCTTACAAACTTTGATGCCTACAATGTCGTTAGCCTCTAATTGCCTCTTCATATTCAATGACAAACTCCTATGACTCGGCATGAAATTTGACATAGTTGGATACAGTTCGTGATTGTGGTCTACATGTACCGAAGACACCTCCCACTTTGCAAAATCACGTTTTATCACATTAATATGCGCACGACAATCCATTTTTTTCGTATGTTTCTTAAAATTCATCTTTCCGGCACGATCACAAGAAATAACAGTGTACTTGCTTGTACTAGAAATACTTCTACAATACACACCAAATCCTAGTAATTTTGCGTATGAATTGTATGCCATATAAAGTCTTTCTATAGAACCAAAAATCATACCCGATTTCGGACCTTCATGCACCAACTCGTCGAATGCATCTTCGGGGGATTCATCTTCACGTGAATCGTGCAACTGATTGTGCCACTCATCTTCGGGCGGGACGTCCAATTCATCTTCGTCATCGGATCCAAATAACTCATTCAAAATTTCGTTGGCGTTGCTTGGCCATCGAAGATGCATTCTTACTTGTTACTAAGATATTTTTGCTTTGAAGTTTTTGTCTACGATGTTTTTTCGTGTATGAATGTTAATCACGATTATCTTATCAAATATTCATTGTTGCGATTTATAAGGAAAATAGTTAAGTAATAGGTAAAGATATGGCTATACAAATCAAATGAGATATGGTGTACAAATCAAATGAGATATGATTTATAAGGAAACAATAAAACCCTAAAAAACACAAAACAAAAAAAAAAGGACTAGGGATTGGGCATAATGAGATTGGAACTTGAGACCTATGGTTCGACACCCTAGTCCTTTGCCACCTTGTCCGCGAAAGCGGCAGCGTTAGGATATTGAAAATAATTGAACTTATCAATTTGTGAAAGGATTTACTGGGTTTGAGGGTTTAGGGTTTAGAGTCTAGGGTTTAGGGTTTAGGGTTTAGGGTTTGGGGTATACCAATTTCAGAAAAATACCATCAATCACACTATTATCTTACAATTTTGATACTATAATATAGTATTGTACCAAATGATCAAACAATGTTGTCACTATTATCTTATAATTTAAAACTATAGTATATCAATTTCCGAATAAATACTAACAATCACACTATTATCTTACAATTTTGATACTATAATATAGTATTATACCAAATGATCAAACAATGTTGTCACTATTATCTTATAATTTAAAACTATAGTATATCAATTTCCGAAAAAAATACCATCAATCACACTATTATCTTACAATTTTGATACTATAATATAGTATTATACCAAATGATCAAACAATGTTGTCACTATTGTGACTATTATACAAATTCATTATGTTTGTTTGTTGTTAATTTATGTTTTTATAATTGAACAATTTTTTACTATGTACCTACATTTATTAATTAATGGAAGATTGTGGTAAACGATTATATTACTTAGTTCATACTTTAACTAAGATTTATATTTTTTTAAAGGAAATCAGCCCACTTTAATTCGATTCAAAATAAGAAACTAAAATTTATTACGAAAGAAACTAAAAAAGGAGAAAAAATAAGAAATAAAATTAAAGAAACAATAAAATATAAAAAACACAAAATAAAACTAACGAAATAATAAAATATAAAAAACACAAAACAAAAAAAAAAGGACTAGGGATTGAGCATAATGAGATTCGAACTTGAGACCTATGGTTCGACACCCTAGTCCTTTGTCACCTTGTCCGGCAGTGGCAGCCGCGTTAGGATATTGAAAATAATTGAACTTATCAATTTGTGAAGGGATTTACGGGTTTGAGGGTTTAGGGTCTAGGGTTTAGGGTTTAGGTTTTAGGGGTTTTCGAAGCTTAATGGTTTAGGTGTTTAGGGTTTATGGATTTGTTACAAATTTCATAATTCTCATTTCATTTCTTAAATTCTTTCAAAAAACTTAAATGAATTATAAATACATATTTTCAAATTATGAACAATATGTGACATGATTCTCACAATATAGAATTCAATCAATTATCTAATTTTTAAGGTACATTACACTATTATCTTATAATTTAAATACTATAGTATAATTTAAACAATGTTGTCACTATTACATGGTGGTTTTATCAAATTTTCTAATTCCTTCAAACGTTTTAAATGAATTAATAGTTATTAATTTAAACTAGCGATCGAGACCTGTTCAAATCCATCTTAGATAAAATAATCAAACAATGTGATCAACGTGTGGTACTATTCACATTATTTTGTAATTTTTATACTACAATATACTTTTATTCGAATAATGTGGTCAACAAGTGACACTATTCTTACAATTATTTTTAGCATCAATTTCACTAATATCTTATAATTTTATACTACAATATACTTTTATGAAATAATAGAATATGTGGTCAACATATGACAATATTCTTACAATTATAGTTCTTTCTAATCAATTTCTAACTTTTAACATCAATTTCAACAATATCTTATAATTTTATACTATATGACACTATTATCAAATAAACGAACAATATTGTCACTATGTCACACTATTCACACTATTATAGTGATATGTTACACAATTCTTAATATTAATTTAGATTAATTGTCAATAATTTATAATTTTATAATTCAAATTAATTGTCAATAATTTATAATTTTATAATTTAGATTAATTGTCAATAATATATAATTTTATAATTTTAAACTCGTTTTACAAAGTGAAATCAAATTAAAATCTTATAACAATCTTTAATATAAGATGCATATTGCATATTTTATTATAAATCACATGTCCAATTATGAAAGAAAACTAGAAAAGGAGAAGAAATAAATAATAAAATAAATAAACACTATTATTAGTGAAAAATAATGTTTTTTTCACTATCTTTTTCGTTGGAATTATTATCAAGAAGTAAAGAATTAGCACCCCTCCAATATGTGAAATCCATATTATGTTCAATCCTATAAATTAAGGAATGAAATATATGAATAAAAAAATGTTTAAAATGAAAATAAAAATTGAGACTCAAAATTAGTGGACGTGAAATCCACGATTTATCATGTTCAATTCTTGAAATTATGTTCAATGATTGGAATATGTTCAATCCTAAAAAATGAGACAAAAAAAAAACGCTGCACAAAATTTGAAATATTTCAAAATCCATATATTCCATCTTTGAAATAATAATGCACCTATTTTCAAGGAGTAGTGCCTATTATTAAGGAAAGAAATCGATGACTAATTTTAGTGACTAATTTATAGGAGGGACAAATTAGTCATAAGATTAAAATATTAAAAATCGAACCGGTTTAAAAAAAACGATCCGATCCGGTTTATATTTGAGGGGTACTATGTATATACATAGTATGTAATAATATCATTTTCCCTTTTTTTAACATCAAGAAAAAACACCAATATATGTTATGCGTATCGACATTTATTTCTATATATGATTCTAAAATAAATGTATCACTCTGATTTTGTATTTTACATAGATTTTTCATATTTTTTTCCAATAACAATCTCCTTAATAATTTCACATCGAATTTTTATGAGATTTCACCAAATGAAATCTATATTAAAAGAGTATTTGTATTCTACCCACCAAACATTTACATTTATTAGATGTAGTCGTTGAGATTAATAATTTTCAAACTACATCGTGAATTTAATTTTGCTTATTTTATTTAATTTGACCAAATAAATATTTTTGTTAATAAGTTATTTCTATAAATTTAAATTGGCGATAAAAAATAAATTACATAAAATTCACAGACATAATTCAAACAAAACGAAAATATATGAAGCTAATATATAGAAATTACAATACGAGATCTCAATTAAAAAAAATATGATATATATATATATATATATATATATATATATATATATATGTTTAATTCCTTTGTTTTTTTTCAAATGTTAGCGCATCCATTGGTAACCCTTACAAAGCGCCATACAAAATGTATCATATAACTATTATTATATATTTTTTAAAAAGGAACCGTAACTTATTTCCTGTAGTTTTTGCATTTAATATCTATATCTTTAATTTTTTTTACTTAAATATGTATTAAATTAATATACTACAGTCCAAAATCATATCTGTATACGATTAATGAGCAAATCGACCCATATTGACTTTTGATAAAATTTTATGAATTGAAAATCTAAATAAAATGATACAATTTGAACATCGATCTTTCATAATATTTTACCAATTGAAAACCCAAGAAAAATGAAATAATTTGCACAATTTATTTTTAAATAATAATAGTTGATTTAAGTTAGAGGATATTATTATACGCGTTTGAATTGAGAACATGTAATTAGTGGGTCTCTTACGAAACTAGGCTAGATGGGAAAACTATTAAGGTATTATATAAATAGAACGAAGAGAGAAGCTTATTACGTTATTAACATCGGCCATGTAATGTTTCGATTTTACTGAGATATATAACTTATTACTGTAATAACTTATATTTATAAATTCAAACAGATCCTAAGAATATATATGTTTGGTTAATTAGCGGATATCACCATACTAGTTTAAAACGAGAATATATAGTAAATTATTTTTTAAATCGGGTTTGGGATAGTTACGTTTCTTAGCGGGTTCGAACTTTAATCAAGATGCCTACATAAATTTGTTCCTATTATTAATGTTTACTTTGTAATATTCGCATTGTTATTGCGACAGATAAGTAATTATTATAACAAATCTTCTAATGGGTTTGGGTGATTAACTAATAATATTATACAAATTTGAGATGAGAACGGGTAGGAAATTAACTTTTAATAAAAAATAATTATAAACCACGACGTAAAATAGTTCCAGTTGAAACTCGTCTGATTACGCTAGCTAATAATATTAGAACGAATAGAAAACAAATTAAATTAAAACGACAGGCTTAAAAAAAAGTTGATACCACAAAAACTTCCCCCGCACCAACATCGTCAATTAAGAGAATAATGAGAAGACTGGTTTCCAGCAATTTGGGCGCAAGAAATCCGAATATGCAGTTTTGTGCCAGTTTTTGCAGCTCCCGAAGAGATCCGAGCAGACTAAAGGTTCGAAGTTGATGGGTCGACGCTCATTCCTACATAAATTCTGCCAAAAATACTCCTATTACTCATATACAATGTAAAAGGTGGACCATGCGATTTACTAATTCTCCGCTAAAATATTATACTCTCTAGTCACTTGGTCCCCTAATTTCTTACTTGAGAATTTTCAGTACGGATTTTAGTGAAAGCTATTTTGTGTATTTTGAGTGGAGTAAGGATCAAACACAATGTAGTGTTAAATTAATTAGTGATGGATCATGGATAGGAAAAAGTTTAAATAAATGGTCTTATTGAAGGTAATAAAGTTAATGGTGGACTATGGATGATAATAAAAAAGAGTATTTTGTGATATAGTTTCCATAAATAAAACAGGAAAAAATTTGGAGTACATACCAAAAAAAAAATTAAGAAGAAAAATAGAGTACGGAAATAGTATCTATTTGAACACTTCTATATACACATAGACACTATTTTGTCCACTCAAAACTATCCCTATGTATGGGCAATATGCAATTAATAAGCTAGAGATGGAGACTTTATCGATTCCATCTATCAAATACAAGCCAGTATTTTAAAGCTCATCATATCATTTTTTAATTTATTTTTTGATAGACATAGCGTTTTAATATTCTATGAAATCTAACAGAAATCTTCAAAATGGAAGAAATTCGAAAAAGTACGTCGATGCATGAAACGAATGTCGAGGACGTATGTATTACTTTTTGCATGGCACGCTTACCTCCAAAAAATACTCTGCATGGCATTGTACTACACAAAAGTAAGAAGGTTGATTATCTTAATAAAAGAAATTAAAAATAGTGCAGTTCACGAGATATCATTATCTTATCATTACTTTCCTAAGTAATTGTTATAAAAATGCATAGCATTTCCAAATATTGCAGATCTTATTACAGGCATAGGCCAGCAAATTTAGTTCGATTTTTTTTTCCAAAATATTCATTGATTTAGATAATTTGAACCAGTTAATGAAATATTGAAGTAACCGAAACAAGAAATTCAATTATAGCTATTAGCTAGATATTAATGTGATTTGAATTTGTGAGCGACTTTGATATCTCTCGTTCACGAATTCAAAATTCCATCGACCAGTCCACTCGAAGCTAGCAAACAAACTGATTGGACCCTTTCCTTCATGCATCTACTCAGGATATTGTTCAAGCTTTTCTCTACTTTTAACGAGAAAGTTAAAGGGAAAAAGGAAAAGATATATAAAAATAAAAATCAAAGTTGAAGCTATAGAAATAGAGGGTGGTGTGTGGGAACCTATTATATTTTGTATTTAATTTTATGTTTTGGTTGCATGAAGCCATCGGGGCCATAAAAAGGTCACAAAAAGTTTTTTGATCCTTTTCTGCGAGAAAACAGGAATCTGATACCCATCTATCTAATCACAACTTTCTTTGATTTGGTTAAACTCCAAACTCAACATTTCTTAATCAATATATACTAAGATAAGCTGGATGTGGAGCGCTTTTATCTATGTCGGGAAATATCTTTGACCGATTTATGGAAATTCTAAGAGGTCATACGTTAATTTGTTATTTTTCTTTTTTCTTTTTCTTGAATGTAAATTGTATAAATCGAGACAAAATGATTGTGGTTTTGTATACGGATAAAGAGAGTACGAAAGCTAGAGACGAAACATGACCAATTAACTAAGATTCCGCTTAATCCTCTAAAAAAACACCTAAATTTCGATTGATGTGTAATAATTATATCCAATATTGCAATTTTTAGAGACAGTACTACACATATGAATCTATTTATATGTAATTAGTAAAATAATTACAATTTACAGGAATTTAGTTGATTTTTTTAATTGATATATGGGACGTTTTCTTTTGCGCTTTTTGTGTGTAAAAACTCACAAAAAAATATATTTGACTTAATAATATTATGTTGGTTATAACTTTGATTGAATTATAACTTTTTATCTTTTCTGTACTCGAATAAATGAAGTGTGGTGTTTTCCTTTAAACACATTGTGTGCTGCCAATTTGATTCACACCTCTATTATATATTAAACCATTTGTAGCTAGGCCTAATTAAATATGTATATATGTTAAAAAGAAGTTTGTAATGTTACTTTAGCATTGGATATTAAAAATATAATGTACTAATTCAAAGTATAAAATCTTGAATGATCAAGAATTTAGAAACACATCATAATTATA
Source organism: Salvia rosmarinus (assembly GCA_036937905.1). Taxonomy (NCBI): domain Eukaryota; kingdom Viridiplantae; phylum Streptophyta; class Magnoliopsida; order Lamiales; family Lamiaceae; genus Salvia; species Salvia rosmarinus. The sequence goes on from CM072816.1 coordinate 98,512,200, forward strand.
ATAAAAGAAATCTTTTGAAGTGTCAAAATTAGCAGATCATATGCCCTTTGATACTTTACAGCCAACCTTTTGTAATAATTGGGAACTTGAACTGTATTGATTGCGACTAAGGATGATTGTCAAAGACAAAAGATAAACCCATCAATTTTGGAGTTTTTAGAATTCGATATATGCCACAACTTTTTATTGAACCCCCCTCAAATAAAACAAAAATATCACCCAAAAAAAATCAAAATCAAAATTTCCTCGAGAAAATAATTTCACGAATTCAAAATCAAAACTCCTAAAACCTAAGTAAGAGATAGAGAGAGATCGATGCAGAATATATAGGGGAGCTAAAATATGGGATATCAGGAGGGCTGCTGCCAATTTCTTGAAAATATTTTCTGGCCAGGAGCAAGGATAGCCATTGGATCAAACCGGGCTTTTCTCTCCTGAAATCTGGGCCATTGATTTCCAAAGTGGCGCTTCCATCCCTCCACAGATTTGTAGTGAGGAAGGTACAACTTGTAGTCAACCCCATTGTTAGTGCAGCTTTGAAGAATCTCTTGATTCTGTACAACCATTTGATGCACAGATAAGCCCTTTTGGTAAGGCGAGCAGAAGCGCAGCAGCGCCACCAAATAAAAGATCTCCCCTTGTGGAAGAGCTACGGATTTGCGACTATCCCACCTACACAAACTTACTCATGTCATCTTCATAATTAACTAAACATACTATAAGCTTGAATAATAATTATGATGGAGCAATTTAGTGATTAGTTCAAAACAATGGAGAAGCATTTTTTTAAAAAGAAGAAGAAGAACAAGAAGGGTAATTACGTCATTTTATAAAGATTGAGGTATCACCAGCTAGTGGGTTTGTCCAGTTAATACCTTTGTCGTCACATTAATAGTATAAACACTACCTGAAAGCAACATTACTTCTCTTTTTGTCCATAAATGTAAATACTCGTGGATCTACATATACATATATATAATCAGAGTTATTCCATACGAAAATAATAATAATAAATAATTAAAAAGTGTGACATAGACTGAGATCTAATCCAGTTTCAGGTCATATCATCACCCAAAAATAAACAAACAAAAAAATTATATGACCTATATTATTGAAGGATCCTACCCACCCAATAAAATTCGTCCCAACAATTTTGTCAGCTGATCAGATAATAATACATCAGGGTTGTCCGTCTCATATATTAATACAAAATTAATAATCACATGCAAAAAATTAATTTTGCGACTGAAAATGTTGGACGCCTCTAAGTCGAGCCCAACGCATGACGACGGAAAATGAAGGGAAAACGCATGGTAGTAGCGATGGTGGCACTTACTTGGAACGTAGCAGAGGATAGACGAGCATTGGGCCACCAACGCCATGCTTCAAAATATTCTTGAAAACAACGCGATTGAAATCAGCAATATCCCTTTTGGACACAAACAGGTTGAGCCATGGGTGTGGGGCGCCCCCCCATATACCTTTCGCCTTGGCCTCTTCCTCCACTCGCTTCACACGCAACAGGAACTCCATGTACCCCACATCCGCCTCGAACCGCAACCCCTTCTCGAATCTAAGCCCTCCGATCATCCTCTCCACTTTCTGTAACCAGTTAGCAGTCGTTATTATAGATTACCAAATAAAACAAAAACAAAAACAAAAACAAAAACAAATGGTAATTTGGGTTTGGGTTAGGGTGTGGGGACCCGTGGACGTATGAAATTACTATATTAGCCATAGGAGATCTTGGCATTAACGAGGCGGAGGTCAGAGGCGAAGTACAGTGTCAATCTCGTAATAAGGACCGGATTCTGTGTCCACTTCCATACCTTGATGATGTCAGAAAATCCAATGGAAGATACATACAGCGCAGTGTGGACAGTTTTCACCACCTCTATTTCGTGTCTGCCCCGCGGCGATGGCGGTGGCGCCGCCGGTGCACTACTAAGTACACGTGGCGGCGGGCTTTTTTCACTATTGGGAGGGGGAGTGGGGCCATTATTTTTGCTTCGATGTCGACATCAGAAATCGTGATGTGTCCGAATTAGACCTAGGTCAAAACTAAGTCACCTTCTAGTTCCTACCCCTTAGTTTACCCGTTGGCCCACAGCTTCTAAAATCAAAACTACCAAAATTTAATAAAAAAATAATTATTTAAATTTATTTATTAACTTATTATTATTAAAAGTTGAAAATTGCAATTTAAAAGTAAGAGGGATATATTTACCGTATCAACTGTGGGAGGCGAGTCCTCATTTTTGTAATGCAAGGCCACCTCAAGGCAGTAGAGAACCGGACCGGCTGTGGAGGAGATACGGGTCGAGTTGAATGAACCGTACCGGTCCAAGGGAACTGATGGCCAGCCGTTAACCGGGTCGTCACTGTTGACAAAGACGAAACCTTCGACGTAATCTAAGGAGTCGCCATCAGGCCGAGTCACGAGCGACTCGGCGTCGCGAGTGAAGTCGCCGAACTCGGTGTAGACCACCCTTATCCACCTCACCTAATTATCAACCAAAATCACCACATAAAATAATAATAATCACCATATATATTTATTTATTTATTTAAATTATAACATATCAATAGATGTTGATATTGATAACATATTTTTTCAAGTATAGTATCTATCGTCTATTTACATAACGTGTACCATATCGGGTGCAGGTTGGAGCACAATCCGCGCCCGAGTTATAATCCCGAACTGCCCGAGTCCACCTAGCACGCCGAAGAACAGTTCGGAATTCTGACTGCTCGAGCACACCAATACATCGCCGTTTCCGGTAACGACCTCCAGCTCCGTTACGTTTTCCGTCTGTGGTCCGTGGGCAAACGCCTGGCCGCTGACGCCGCCGTTAGACAGCGTGCCACCGACCGTCAACCCCAAGTAATCCGTCCAGGACCGCGGCGTGACGCCGTGCCGGCGGACGCAGTGGCGCAGCACGTCCTCCCACAATGCGCCGCCGCTGACGTCGGCGCTCATCGCCGCCACGTCGACGCGGATTTTGAATTCGAGCGACTTGGTGTCGACGACGAGGCCGCGGTGGGCCAGGGATTGGCCGTTGACGGAGTGACCGTTGCCGCGGGCGGCGACAGTGAGATGCGGCGACCTCGACGCCAGACGCACTATCTTAGCGACGTCGCCGGCGTCGGAGGGGCGGATGACGGCTAGGGGTTTGGAGAATAGTATGCCGCCGAAGTCCTTGCCGGCGGCTGAGACGCAGCCGGCGAGCTCGGATCCGATGCGGAGGTCGGCGCCGGTGAATAGGGGGAGGACCTCGCAGTCGGGGGAGTCCGGCTCCGGCGAGGAATCGACGTCGTTTTCTTGGACAAATCGCTCTATGTAAGCTATCATGGTGGGGAGGGAGAGGGGAAAAACGGTTGCCTTTTCTTGAAATGGAATGAATTATTGGGACTTAAAGGGCTTCAAATATTGTTGGGATTAAGTAGAGAGAGGTGATATAATAAATGGGGAAAAATAGAACTTTGGAGTCTGAATTTGACGTAAGATTTATAGGAGTAATAAATAAGAAAAAGAGAAAAAGGGTTTTCAATATTTTCTTGGGTCTGTGTATGTTATCGGCTCATCTGTTTGCCACTTACTTCTATTAGTATGTAATAAGAGAATACTATATTTCAAGGTATTTATAAACTTTGACAAATCAATACCCATTTTTAATTATATATCAAACTAACATCTATTTTCAATTATCATAATTATCAACTTTGATAAAGTAATACCCATTTTTTATATTTGAAAGCTGAATATGATTGCTCTTAATTTGAGTAAAGTTCATATGTAAAATTGAATACAATACAGCTGGATATATTATATACATATATTTTTATATCAAATTCAAGACCATTCTATACAATTTCGATTTCAAAATTATGTCGTTTTTAGATCGTTACCAACAAATTGAATACGTAAAAATCAAATATAATTAAATCCACTCCTTAATCCTAATTATGTACATCACCACTCCGTTTTATAACTCTACACTAATTTCTGCTTACCTTTTTCATCCAAATTTCATTCATTTAATTATTTTTGAAAAGACTGAAAAATCTATACCCATATCCATATTGCGTCAAAAGTTAATTAGTAAACCGAAATTCCTAGGGTGGCAAATATTTTTAGGCTGACTTACATATACTTGAAGTAAGCACTATACTGGCCATCTCTTTATTTTTAAATTTATTTATTTATTTACTACTTCCTATATATATTTCGTGCTCATGCATCAATTATTGAAATAGTTTTTTCAGGAAAGCAATTATTGAAATAGTTAAAAGGAGGTGCCCAAAGAAAGGGTTAATCATTTCGATGTTAATAATAAATTAATAATTATTGGGAGTTTGACCCCAGCAAAATAAGAAAACAGGCCCGATATATACGCGTCAATGTTGAATATCTTTCATTAAACAAGTAACTATGACTCTTTTTCTCTCTCTGCTACAACCATTGAACTTGTCAACACTTACTATTAAAGAGAAAACTTAACTAATTAATATAGCTATTATTTGTTGATAAAAAACAATTTAATTTTTTCTAAATTAAGGAATAAAGGAGAGCAATTATAGAGGATTCTGATATGTTTTATGAAAGACAAATATATATATATATATATATATATATATATATAGCCTTCGTTTAGAACAATATGTTCGTGAATTGAATTTTTTTTTTTTATGGAATGGGATATATTATGTAGCTCTAAGGATTGATATAGAATTTATGATTGGTAAAAGAGTAAGAAGACTGAAAACTTAACAACACATATTTTTGTTTTCAGAAAGCTCAAGGGTTTATTGCTTCTCGGATTGTTTTTTACAATGGAAGGATTGCCTATTTATAGGCAAATATATGGTACAATCCACCAATTCTAAAAAGACATCATACCTATTCTACCAAATTAAAGAGATGTTACATCTTACTTTACAGAGACATTTACCTAATCTATCAAGCATCTTAATAATTCTTTAGTATACTTTTTTATCATCCTATCAACATTCCTATACGTGTAAAAGAAAAACAGGAAAAAGCATAAAACTACAAAAGAAGAACAGTTACAACTTAATAATTGTTGCCCATCTATCTAATCTTCAGAAATCTCTATGAGTTACTTGAATTGTGTCGCAGCTTTGAGAATCATCAATATCTTCTTCTTCTTTATCTGTATTGATGATAGCATTTTCTTCATATGTAAGGCTATCACCTTCTCCGCTGAAAGGAATGAACATATTCCAATTTGGTGTTACCCATATTTGTAAATAATGTCCTTCAGCTGCAAGTTTGTACTTCATCCATAATTCAATTTTAGGGATGTTTTCAAACTTCTGAAATATATTAATTTGTTCTTCAGAATACTGAAATGTAAAATGATCTGGTTCCCTCTTTTTAAATATGGTCTGAAGATATCGTCCAGAATATTCAATGTATGTCAAGTAAATTCTTTTTCTGGCCGGACGATAACTGTGAGATGTAGCTTCTGGAAGAGAAGCTAGAATTTCTGATGAACCTTTGGTTTGGAAGATAAGGATGACATATTGCCAGCTGTTAATAGAAATTTTTCTCCCATTTTATTCATTAGGTCTTCTGTCTTTTCTGTATAGCTGAATTCCATAAAATCAATCATACCATTATGGTAAAAATTGATTATTATTTCATCTGGCATGTCGGTCTTGTCTAAATCAATCTGTAGAAGCAGAAGGCCAGAATTTTGATCTGTTCATTAGTTAATATTTCTTCTTTCTGTATAAATTTATAAACATCAGGCCTTTGTATAATTTTTACGCCTTTGTATTTTAACTCATTGAAATAAATTTCAACAAGTTTCTTTTGTAAATTAACAAGAATTTGAGGAAATCCATGTAAAACTTTTGTAGAAATAATTTCCTCAAGGTCATGAACAATTTCCAGGACTGGTTCCATTGTTTCTCTCCAAGGAATAACAAGAATTCTAGTTTTAAAATTTTCAAAACTTCTTGGAGTTGGAACATACTGGGTTTTGGTTTTCAAAAAATCAATTTTTTATTCAACTTTGTAATAGTTGATTCCATGACTGAGATCGTCTGATCTTTGAAATTACAATCATTTTGTAAACTTTTCAATTGATTGTTTAGATCATAAGTTTTCTTTTCAAAATCCACAAGTTGTGATTCATAATTTTTTAACAAAGAAGACTGATGTTGAATCACACTACTTGAGTTTTCTTGTGCAATCTGAGCAAAACTTTTGACCTCTTCTGGTTCAATAAAAAATTATTGTAAACCAAAGACTTCTCTAGCATTTGATAATGCTTCTGAAAAACTGTAATAACCTTTCCAAAGAGGTTTTGGACAATTAATATATTTTCGAACAATATTGAAGTTATGAAAAACTTCAATTTTTGTTCATCTGAAAATTACATATGTGTAAACTTCTTTTGGGGTTGCTCTGGTTTTTTATTTTGTTCAGAAAAGTAAAATGCCAGAGCATTTAAAACTTAGACTTTAAAAGCTGTAGCTTTTGGCAATGTTTGAATATGCCATAGATTATCATGGATAACATGTTGTCTCTATGTAACCTTTGTAATTGCTCTGAACTGCGTAGCAGGATTTGAGCATTTTTGTAAAGTTATTGTTCCAAATTGAATTTCATCTTTGTAATCTTTGGATTCTCTTAGTCTGGAGAACTGTGTAACACTTTTGATTTCTTCGTCTGAAGAAATATCCATTGGATAGTTTCTCTCAGATCCTGAACTGTATAGTTTTTCTTCCCTTCTGGTCTTAGAGACTTCGGGCTATGTAATTTTCTTTTTCCTTTGAAAGCTTTATAATTTTTCTATCCATTTCCTGCATAAAAAAGACGATTTATCTTTCTAGATAATATGTCAGCAATATTATTATCTTTACCTTTTATATGTTCAAATTTTACTCTATAATTGTTTCCTTGAATTATTTGTTGTAAATTTATCCATCTTGTCTTATTAACTTTTTTACTATTAGCATTATTAATAAATTTTACAATAGCTTCACAATCTGTTCTGACCGTGAATTCATTTTTTAACATATTTTAAATTTTTCTAAAGAATTTATTAATGCTTGTATTTCATAATCTAAAGATGTCCAATTTAAACCGGTTTTATTAAAATTTTCACTAGCATAAGCAGCTATTCTTTCTTCATTTTTTGGACTAAATTTATGGGGTTTACAAATTAATACTGCTCCACATCCTTCTTTACATCCATCACATTGAATAATTATATAACTATCACTTGTAGGTAATTCTAAAGGTTTAATATTTTTTATTTCATTTTTAATTGTTTGAATAAGTTTTTCATCTTCTATATTAAAATGTCGTTGACCATTTTTAGTAGTTTTACTATATAATGGACCCATTAGTTTACTAAGATTTGGAACAAACTTTCTAGCATAATTTACTAATCCTAAAAATGATTGTATTTGTTTTAAATTTGTTAATTTATTTGGAAATTCTAAAATTTTAGTAGCAATATGGGGTTGTTATTCTATTTTTTCATTTCCAATTTCTAATCCTAAAAATGAGTATTTTCTTTTAAATAATTCCATTTTCCTTTTACTGATTACTATACCATTCTTTTCAATTTCCTTAAATATAATGTTTAAATGTTCTTCATGTTCTTTTAAATTATTGCTTGCTACAAGAATATCATCAATATATACTAGACAAAATTTATATTTTAAAAATATATTATCCATAAATCTTTGAAAGATAGCAGACGCATTTTTTAACCCAATACTTAATACATTTCATTCAAATTGTCCTTCTGGACAAGTAAAAGTAGTCCATGGTTTAAACCATTCTTCTAATTTTAACTGATTATATCCACTTTTTAAATCAAATTTACTAAATATCTTTTTATTTTGTATAAGTGCTATCAAAGTTTCTTTATTTGGTATGTTATAACCACCATCTTCACAATTATCATTTAATCTTTTATAATTGTATACTATCCTAGGTTTTCCTCTTTTTATTTCTGAATGATTTCTTACTATAAAAGCTGTAGATCTATGAGGACTTTCTGAATGTCTAATTAATCCCTGTTTTAGCATTTCATTAATTTGTTTTCTAAATTCTTCTACATCTTCTGCACTATACTCTCCCTTTTTTTGTTCTAATTGTAATTTCAGGTAACTTTATTTTTATTTTACAAACATAATTTACTTTTGCCTTTGTAATATCGTCTCCTATTAATCCTAGTTTTTCTAATCTTAATATTATAGGATAATTTTTACTTGTTGTAATATCAGACCCTTTTTCTAATTCTTGTGAAATAAATTGTGAGAATAATTTTATAATTTCATTTTCAATGAAATTATTTTGTTTGTTTTGTACTTGTTTTAAAAAATATAATTCTCCTTGGTCAGCATTATATCTTTGTTGTGCAATGAATGAAAATATGTCCGTAAAATGATAATTAATTAATTACAATAAAATAATAAATTAGTCTTGGGAAGTTGAAAAATGAAATTATTAATTTTGTACCCACAGAGGGATACCATAACCTGGGAAATATCTTAACTATGCACATAGATAGGAGTTGACAGTTGTTCATTAATATTTGGATTAATTATTTGTTTTAAATGAATTATATAATTGTACACATATAACATAAAAAATTATCTGATTAAGTTTATTGAATGATCATCTAAATTCGATAGATTTCATATACTTACGAGGGAGTCTTGCAAGACCCTTTCGGTCTCACTTGAGACGGTCAAGATTCGGGTTCAAATCAATATAAGTATGTTTATCTTTAATCTTGATTCGTCTCACATTGACAGTCACATACAAATTTTTGTGAGCATCTCATTATATTCTTTTTAGTATATATATGGGGGATACCCGGTTTTGAATCTTTGTCTTAGTTCTGACTTGATTTGGTTAATCTTGTCGATTATATGAGGAAAATGAAAGGCAAGATTTGGTACCTAATTGGAGCTTAATTTTTAGCGTACTAATCCCGGGATTGATTAAGACTTAAAGGTCGGTATTATTTAATCCCTTATAATCCTTTCGCTTTATATTTGATTTTGACTTGTCACACAGCTTATATATTATCAGGAGATATGATAAACGGGGATTAAGATAATAATTTAGAAGATTATGTGACCAATACACATTACGTATGGATTGATTTATTTGTGACTTAACCATTTTTCAAAAATGTTTTATGTGCGTCAGCTGTAACTGCAACTTATGTGTAATCACTTAATCAGCATCGCTAGCAACAAATCTTTGAATTCAATGCTTGCAGCTCATAATTAAATTGATACGATAGATTAAAAAGAGAGGTGAAAAACAAATCGTACGTATTAATACTGTTTGATCACATGTTATAGATAACACACGAGCCTTCGTTTTGACGGTAGGAGATCTGTTCTTATATAAGTTTTTGGCTTTATTTTTTAATTGTTTACTGAACCAAAAGAGGGAAACAAATGGGAGAGAAAATCAGACATCATCATAATTTAGCAATGACATAAATTAAAATATATAAAAGAAAAATCGACAAGGTAAATTTAAATCAGCAGATGTAGTCATACATCATTTTGAGGCATGATGGGATTATTTTTCCGTATTCAAGAATTAGAGGACATAATACACATAAATATATGTAAGTATCGTTAGGATTGCTGTAATGGTAGTCTTTACGTTTTTCCTTTCACTCGTAGATTGATGATGCTAATCGAGGTTCGAGAGTTAAGAGGGTGTTTGATTAAGCTTATAAGCTCTTCAAAACAGCTTATAAGATGTTTAGTAACTTATAAGCTCATGCAGCTGAGTGTTTGATAAAATAAGTTCTAAACAATTTATAAGTTGTGAAAATAAGCTCCAATAACTTATAAGATCTCCTAAAAATAAGTAGCTCAACTAACTTATTTTTTCATAAGCTATAAGTAACAGTGAATTTACCAAAATAATCTCAGGATGGTTCATTGTTTTTTTATATATACACTATCGACTTCACATCTCGTCAATTTTCTCTCTCTAACTCACGATTCTTTCTCTAGCTTATAAACTTAATTATCCAAATATTTTGACAACTTATAAGCTCTTTAAAAATTATATCTTATAAGCTCGTTAAACATCTTATAAGCTCTTGGAACTTATAAGCTCTTTAAAATAAGTTTAGCCAAACAACCTCTTAGTCAGTTTGACACCAAACCAGCATCTTCTAAGATTTTTATCTTAAGTCTCGTAATTTATATCTTCGTAGCAGGACAACCAAATTAAAAGAAAGTCCAACTCTTGAAAAGTTAGTGAGAAATAAGACAATTAAATTACGTGGTTGTATATGTAAGTATTAGTTATAGCAGGCGAATGTTGAACAAGAAACCAGAAAATCTTGTTTTGTCAGCTAAGCCGACCTCTTGTTCAAATTAAAATATCAAAAGTGCATAAAATAATCGTTTCTGAAGCAGTTAGCAAGATTTGCATCTGTTGTTTTAGATTTCTTACGTAGATGAATTTGATATGCCTACAGCTTTATGATGCTGCAGTATCATTTGAAAAAAATGAAATTGAGGATTTAAATTTATAAAATTTGTGGTCCCGAAAAGATTTCTATTCCTAGAAAATCACTTATATATCAAGCATACTTTGATTAACAAAAATAAAATAAAATTGGGGGGTCTCATCATAACATTATTTAATTTAATTTACTATAACTTGACACCTGATGTTTACCTAAAATTATTATCTTTATGCTGACATTATAAAGACAAAATTATCACCCATGTCATATTATATTTGAAAACAAGCAAAATCATTGAAGGATCAGGAATACAAGATGTGCCCATTATGGCATTTGAAGGGGCAGTTCGGTCATTTCAATTATGTGTCCATGATTTTGTTTGGGTTTACGAAAGTATAAAAACATTTTGACACTTTCGACCTACGGTTGCATAATACTCCATTTGTTTTATTATTATTGGTTCTTTTTCTTTTAGGTTATTCTATTATTGTTGGTCCGTTCCAAAAAAAGAAATAATTTTACACTAAAAAGTTTTGAAATTTTTTGGACCATAATTTTTTACCGTAACCCTACTTGAAAAAGTGTTTTATGTACAAAATTTCGTGTGAGACCGATCAACCTGTTTTTAGGCCAAAATGAGTCGGTCTCATCCTGTAAGTCCAAAAAAAATTAGGTAAAAAAATCTATGATCAGACTATTTTTGATAGCTCTACTTAAGTATCATGGTTAAACATAAGTTATGGATGTCAAAAGTTCATAAATATGAAAGTTTTAAAATATTTTATTAAACAAATATGAACCTAGCTACTTGGTTCCCAAATGAAAAAACTTATTACTATTAAAATTATTCATCTAATCTTATAAATCGCCTAAACCATTGACTGAAATTGTTCGAGTGATTTGATTTTTGAGTACATTCTAAATAAAAAAACGCGAATGTAATTAAGTCTCCTTCAATTTGTACCCATAAAAAATTGTAAAGAACAATTCAATATTTTCTTAAATGTAAATAAATGGCATGTGTGAGAAAAATTGTTAAACGTAAGTGTTTCAGATCTTGTTTTGATCTTCTTCGTTGACTAAGTATGGTTGGATGGTCATCAATATTGGGTATAGATTCATGCAAATCTCCAAAGAATCTACTCTTTGATTTCCAAGTCTATTCAAAATCTCCTAGTTGGAAATTGGAAGAAACTTTGAAAAATTGGGAACGTCAAGAAATCCTCTAGTTAAACTTTTTTTTGTCCCATTTCATATTTCAATAAAAACATCGAGAAGAAAACCACATTCCGTATTCCATTTCTTGTGTAAGCCCGTCACATTATGTCGACATGTCAAGATTTAGATACAAACTCATATTTTAATGACATATATCATTAGAAATGAGTTTAAATCCGAATATTGATCCGTCTTACAATAAGATGGTTTTACACCAAACTCTTATTTAACAAAAAAAAATTATTTATTTTAGATTATGGAAACGATTGTTTGTCTCCACTATATATCATGGTACCACCACATATAGAAGTTGCTGTGAAACTATGGGCAACTAGCATGATAGAAAAGTGGCTATCAAATCTATTTAGATCCAATTTCTGATTCTCTATAAATGATTCGATTTATTATTTTGTGTATTGCTTTGATGAATAATAAGTAGTTCGTACAGTTGCACTAACATCTCATCATGTATGCGTCGTGAGTATGTAACAATATTTTGATTTAAAAGACATTTTTGGAATTCAAGAGTATGTTATTCTTTTTTGGTTAATTAAATAATGAAATTTAAAAGTCACGTTACGATGGACTCGAATCCGATACCTTTAAACTTGGGCATTAACCATTCTACCACTAGGCCACCACATGACACAATTATTGGCTCACTAATTATGTTATGAGTAGGTGCATATGATATATATCTATGTCTGTCCGTGTGTGTATCGTGATTGAACGGTCATGAATTGAAACTTACCAAATGTTGTTAATATCAAACTACTTGAGACCAATAGATAAAAGTTAACGAATAAATTTATAATCCGATAAAATAATAATAATAATAATAATAATAATAATAATAATAATAATAATAATAATAATAATAATAATAATAAATGGGCTCATATCCATCAACTGATTTGGAAGAAAAAGACTGAATATGCTATCTGTCAAGATAATGGGCTCAACCAAACTTCCATAATTTATTTTGAGCTTTTTTTCAGAAATAATGGGCTCATAGGCTCATGGGCTTTCATCTTAAAAACATCATGGGCTCTAATTTAAAAAAAATAAAATTAAAGAAAATTACTGGATCTCATGCGTCCATAATTATAAATATTTTTAACATCTTAATAGAATGGAGTAACATTATTTTAACAATCATGTGTACTAAATCTTATATTATAGTCTGTATATCTACGAGAAACATAATTAAGCACGTTAAATGTGAACGTTAAGCACAATTATCTAGCCTAATGTCCTTATTTAAATACAATTATTTATTTAGCTCAACCTACGGAGGAAACTAGTAATTTTGTCGGAATAGTAGTTGGTCCTTTCCTCCGATAAGTGTTAATTATTTTCTAGAAATAATTGATGCATTTGTTATCCCAATCTTTTGTCGTACTTGAGGTCTCATTTTTGTCTTTAGGTATAATTTTATATTCATAGACTAACTCATGAATTTCAACAGAGGCAAACACTTTCCTTCTATGTCATCTTCACTTATTCTATACATTTGGAGTATAACTTACTAATTTTAGAAGCTCTAAAGAGGCTTCAAAAATTACTCATAAATCGTTGACTTGTTTTAAAGGAGATGGTCGATATGTCACTCATCGTCTTTGAACATTTTTCAAAAGTCTTGTTGACATTTGAATACGTCATCATTTTTCCTTTTTCCTTTAATGTTATCTTGGGTGATGAACTTTAGAAATTACTATCGTGTTCAACAAAATTACGAAATTGAAGCTTGACATACTCGTTTTTTCTTTTAACTTCAAATATATTAATAAATTAAATTGAAATTATGTTTTATGTAATTTGTACATTTAATAATTTCTATAATTTTTCAAGTTTTTAAATAAAAGACAACATCAAACTGAACGATAAGAGTTGTAGATGTAAACAAAAATGTCAGTGGTGCTCACGAATAATGAGTTATAAGTCAGTCCTCTTCTCAAAGGTATCATCAAATATTTTTTATACTTTGTTTTGAATGATTTCATCTAAAAAGTAGTCAACCACTAACAATCGCTCTTCGTATAATATCTACTTAAGAATTACTTAAATTACACTCAGTTGGTTTCACAAAAATGACTAGACTAATTTATTAATAAGGAGAACGACTAGATGGAACATTGATAATGATAATTATATACATTGAGATGCCAGTTTTGTTGGGTTGGCTATATAACAATTCTATCACTTTTTTGGCCCATACTATGGTTCGTACTCGATCAAAGTTATTAGCTACTACTTGCAACATCATAATCTTCATGAGCAATCAACCTTCACAATTAAAAAGAATCAAATACCAACATCGATTGATTCCTAACAACAATTTCAAAAATTAACCAAAAAACTAAAAAACTTCGACGGTGGCTAACCTATTTTTTAAAAGCCGTCGTCATTTTGTGCTTGAAGGTGATTTTTTTTTTAACATGTTTGAATAAATTATTAATATTTATAAAATAATTCAATCACAAAATATGGTGAGAAGATGTGAAATATTTTATAAAATTCGTATGAATTCAAAAGATGTGAAATATGATGTGATTACATATTCACATGAATTTTAATGCCAAAATATGCCAAATTTACTAATTAAATTCAAAATAAATAAATAAAAAGTTAGCCATCGTTGTCCCCACGGCGGATAATCTCAAATGTGGCTCCAACGACGGTTAACTGGTTTTTATAGATTCTAAATTATTTTTGATGTAAATATAAAATTATATTTTTTTTTCAATTACTATATTAAATTGATTTTTATATGAAATATTTTTGGTTTAAATTACATTCAGTCTACAAATTTTTTTTCATAAATATTAGTCAAACACTAATTGAATGCACTGATACATTGCTCCACCAACACAAATCAACTTACACTAATTTTCGAATGCACTGCTACACTGTTTCACGATCATCGAGGGTAATTTTGTAAATTAGAGTATAAATAGATAAGTTTGATAGCATTCTTAATATCATGGTTAAATTGAGTAGCTCTTTTATATTTTAGGGCAATTTGCGCCATTAACACAAATTTAAACATAGTAGCTTCACATAGTCAACTACAAAGTTATAGAAGAATTAAGCTAAAAAAATATGATGCTGTTGTTTTTGTTGTTGATGATGATTAAGTACTAGAGGAAGTTCATACTTTTGTTCAAGTATTATTTTTGAAAAAAATATATTTTGGCTTTATATAGTAGTGACGAACCATGCTAAACAAATTACAATTCTTTACCGGTCGAATTACAAGTGAGGACAATAATAATATATTTATTTTTCTAAGGAACAAAATACATATACTCGTACTCGTAATTAAACAGAAAAAATTAAAAATGCAGAAACTAAACAACGAAGTATTCCCGCAGACGAAAGGAGACAATCGGAATTTTAAATTTGAAAAATCCGCTATTCACGACGGAAATGTGGCGAGATCAGAAACGAAAGAGAGGAGCGAGAGCAAATCTGAACCGTTGGATGAGTGAGGGCTGGCGTTAACTGAGCGGACACAGAAATTAATGCAGTGAAGGAGACAGCAACGCAGTGACACATTCACGTGCGCCACCTTCCGTTTCAGAATGTCTTCTGTGCAGTTACCTGCCCTGCTCTGCTGCACACACACACACAACCGCACGTGTCATTTGTCGTCTGTCTCCTCGTTCAAATTCTTGTTATTATTATCAAGTATTTTCCCCTTTTTGTTTTTCTATAAAAAATTAATATTTAATTTATCCTATTATTATTGATTTATTTTATTTTTAGATTATTTCGTTATTATTAATTCATTTCAAAAAAAGAAATAATTTATATTAAAAAATATCTCACTATTTTACACATAAAACATTATCCTTTTTAATATACGTGTAAAAAGAAAGAAGTTAATAATAACACGATAGAAAAAGTACGTTCTTGGATTTTCTTGTTTTTTTGTTGTTTTCTTTTCCGTTGGGCTTCATATTGAAAGTTGAAACCGAAAGATTTGATGTCGCCTGGTTTTGTTTTGTAGATTGTTTGAGTATGAATTACTAACTTTTGTTAAAGAAAATAATTGAAAAGCTATTAATTTCACGTGTAATTGGCTCGCGAGGTTCTTGGTAACTTTTGAGGGACATACGTGAGAGTATGATATAGAGAATAATAAGAGGGTGTTTGGCTAAGTTTCTTTTAAAAAGTTTTTAATTTTAAGAGCTTATAAGATGTAATATTTTAAGAGTTTATAAGTTGTTAAAGTATTTAGATTGAGTTTATAAGCTAGAAAAAGAATAGTAATTAGTGAGAGAAAATCATTGTTAGAAAAAGAAAATTGACGAGATGCAAAGTTGATATTATATCTGTAGGAAATAACGAACCATAGTAAGATTATTTTGATAAATTCATTGTTGCTTATAAGTTTATGAAATAATAAAGTAGGAATGAACAACTTATTTTTAGGAGGGACTTATAAACTGTTGGAGCTTATTTTCACAGTTTATAATATCTTTATGAGTTTATTTTGTAAAACACTTTACAAAAGTTTATTGGTTTCTAAACAGCTTATAAACTATTTTGGAGAGTTTATAAACTTAGCTAAACACCATTTAAGAGTATTACAAATTTTATAACATTATTTGTAGTGGAGCGTTTATTTTATGCGATTAAATAAATAAATAAAATATAAAATGATTTCCTATTAATTGATCCATCAAATTAAAATGGTTCATTTTATTTTAGTGGGACATTTTAATTTATTATTTGCAAGATTTAATAATAATAGTTGATCCATCAAATTAAATGTATATTGCATATATTACTTGAAAAAGCTTTTGGTTGCCAAATACCTAAATTTGATGCAAGTCATTAGATTTGAGCTAACGCCTGCTTATATTTTATTCATTCTCATTTTCCGTTTCAACCATCCCGTACTACACAATCATTAATTAGTATATGTTCGAAGTAGCTACGGATTAGTTCAGTGATTATAAATTCACAAGACGCCCAAAAATAATAATATATCATTTAAATTGTTTATCTACTGCGATTTACGAATTATTACATGCGAGTGAAATATGTTCTAAATATCATATCAGAGATTATACAAAGATGTTTATGCCTAATATGCGGCCCGTTACATGTGAAAGCCCAACATACCAAGTTCAACGAATTAACTTAGTTTAATGGATTATTATTGATATCGAGTACATTTATAATTGAACCACACTGCCTAAACCTAAAGGTCTCCGTCATTCATTGTTTTAATAAGATCATCATTATATTTAACTATTGCTTTCGTTTTAGCGTAGAAATCATTTTTATCGTGAAAACAAGAATTGAAAAATAATGAATTCGTTGTTAAAGTTGATGAATCCATTGAAAAAGTAAATGGATTCAAAAAAATAAGATTTTCGCCCTTCATTGGATTCAAACTCTGGTGAAGAATTCTGAATTTTTGGATTCAGTAATTTTCTAAGCGGATTTATCAACTTTCATAGCGAATTCATTTGGTTATTACTTCATTCGTCCACCAAATCGTTCATTTAATTCTATTTTGGTACATCCACAAAAAATGTTCATTTTTCTTTTTTGGAAACATCAACTTCACATTTTTACCTTAAACACATCCACTTATCTACAAAAACCACTCATACTCCATCTTTTTACACCCATTATCCATTAATATATTCATTTATTATCATAATGTCCCACCTTTTTACACTCACTTACTTTACACTCATTACAATTTATTAAAAACATGCTACCAAAATCGATGAGCGATTTTGATGGACGGAGGAATAGTTTTATTCGAAAATAATTTTCATTCGAATCTATATCCTCTCTATATATATATATATATTCTTTAAATATCTATCTATAAATTTCAATATAAAATGATTTTAAATTCAAAAGAATACTCTTATATCATATTCAAGCGAAATCTAAACTCCTCCGTCCCGATTTTCTATCAAAAGTTGTGTTTTGTGTATAAAATAGTGGGTGTTGAAACGGACCAAGAATACAACTCTTATATCATATTATTGGGAAACCTAATATAAAATTGTTTTCTTTGCAATGATTCTTTATGAGACATGGGTAGTCTCTTTCAAACGTATGACTATACCTATCGAAACATGTGTTCAACCATGATGAATAATACATTGTGATCTCACGAGTCACTAGCAAAAGATGTCTCGAATTTGTAATCCGTGACAATGATGATTAGACGCACGATACAACAACTAATTAATTTGATGTACAATGAAATTTTCGATAAATTGTGAGATAATTGCAAAGTTAGTTTTTCCTACTTAGATAGATCTTTTATTTGAGTAGTCTTTACTTTCTATGTTACGAGAAATATTTTATTATTATTATTATTATTATTATTAAATTATTATATATTATTATATTAAGTGAATAAAAATTGAAAAATTATACTGGTTGATATATTTTTCTATTATAATTTTATTTGTCACCTAACACTTATAACAATGAAATGTCTAAATACTATATTTTAAAATAAAATATCAACTTATTTTTAAGTTTATTCTCATAAATTACAATGTAAAATGATTTTCTATTGAAACTCGACGGCCTACACACTAGTATGTATATAATTTCATTATTCGAAGTTTTACATGAACATTTAAATGTATTTCTTGCTAAGCCAAGCTCTTATTTGCTCCTCCCTAAATGTTTATTATAATGCAGATAACAATAGAATTGAGCAAAATATAATAAATAAGTGCATACCTTAATCAACATTTGATGCAAATAATGTCCTAGTTGAACAATTATAGTACGATAACAAAGTGACGTTCACAAATTTCCGTGGTTGCTATAAAATACAAAGGGGTGATAATAACTTCTTTATCTTGTATAAACTATGTTATTTGGGCCGTGACATATTTAGTATTTATATATGAAAATTTTAAAAATATCTAAATGCTCACATAACTATTTATATGACAATATTAATTATGTCATTAGAATATGATGAACGTATTTGTCTTGAACTTTTGTTGTTGTTGTTTTTGCATACATATATTATCTTTGAGGTCTCTAAGCGTACTGTAAATTGACCTTTTCTTTTTCCTTGCTTAGGTTAGAAATTGGGCTCTATAAAATTGAGTCTTGTATAACCACGCCAAGTAATTATTAGATATATATGATTGCTATAATATTTAATCCCAGTGTCGCACGAACACACCACCATCATATGGATAGCATATGCTATTAAATATAGTGGTTTATATATTACTCAGATTAATTAATCATAATAATACCAATTAATGTAAGATGAATACTTTAACAACGCCATCGCAGTGACCTGAACCTTAAGATAAATACGGTTTATAAACTAAATTAGTCCAAATGAAAAGAGATGGAAAATGGACGACAAAAAAACCCATCAAAAATATTTCATGTGTCCAAGTCCAAGAAAAAATAAATGACAAGGATCACTATCACTTTCTTAAAAGTATCATTTTTACTTAAGCACGTAATCCACAGGATCAAGACTTACTTTAAGAATTTATGGGGTATTTGTTGTTATATATGTAAATTAAATATAGTGATCAAATCATTAAAACAGCATTTTTAAAAATACCAATTCAAAAACGTAAAAATAAAATATCAAATACAATTTTATAATTTTTATAAATAATATATAACCTTATCCAAGCATAATCATTATTTCGATTATATAAAAAAATCCTTTACTAAAATTGAGACCCTTCAATGAACTTAGGTATATGAAATGTCTCATTCAACTCTTGTTTAAGAAAATGAAATGTAGAAGAATATTGTTTTGAATTCTCATAACCGGGTCGAGTTCAACACTCCAACCCGAGAGACAACCCGGTTCCCGGCCCTTTTTTATGTTGTCACACAGTTGCTCTCCAACAGAACTTTTAAGGAGGGTTTTCTCTCCCTCTCTCTCTCTCTCTCTCTCCCCTCATCCTCCACATCTCCTCCCTCATCTCTCCATATCCTCCCTCACAAATCCTCCACATTACTAGGGTTTCTTCCAATCTCAGCTCCAAACCACCACAAACCAACTCAAAGTCTCAAACAGTACTTCTCTCTCTCTCTCTCTCTCTCTCCAAGATCTGCCACCGCAGAAGAAGAAGAAGCGATGCATTCGGGTTTCGAAATCCCCGGCATCCACCACCAGCAACACCAGCAGCAACCCGAGAACCCGCTTCTACTATCCATGAACCCGACCCATATACTCGACCAAATCCACGCCCTACCCACATCCCAGCAACAACTATCCCTCGACCACCACCACCATCACTTCCTCCCACCCCACCACCACCACCACCACCAAAACCGTACTCCCAGTCACCACAACTACCCCGGCACCACCGCTTCCCCCTCCGCCTACTTCCCCCTCAACTTCAAGCTCGGCCTCAACGAGATTCGCTCGATAAACGACACCGCCGCCGTCAATGGCGGAGGAGGAGATGCTTTGCTTCGTGGGAGTGAGCAATACGAACTGCCCGAGGCCCGACAATCTTCTCTCGGAATGCTCCACTCTCCTTTTTGGTAAATTCAATTTAATTTTATAAAATTTATGTAACACTACGTCACATTTATTCCCCATCCCCATTTATTCAAGAAAATTGACTGTTATATAATATAGCCCTCTTTTTTTCCTTACTTTAACTAGTAAGTATAGGCACGAGCACCTCATTAATGGAGTTAGGAACTTTTAATTTCATGTACTACTCATTATATATATGCTGTCCTTTTTTCTCTATTTTTTTTTATGTTTTTTAATTTTATAAATATGTGTGCATTAATAAACTTTGTGTAGGGAACCCCTTCCAGCAGAAGTATCCAATGAAAACAGTGAAATAGTCGCCAGACACGAATTGAGGCAGAGAGAAACTCTAACGACCTGTTTGGACGCCAAAAGTAGAGTACACTTCAGCGAGCTGGAAGCCATATACAAACGCCTCGGTAATGCTGAGACCACCCAAACACCCCCTAACGATGCAGCACCACCCCTGCCCGTGACCGCTCACCTGCCCGACCCCATCCGCGGAGAACCTTCTAGAACCTTCAAAGACGCGGCGAAGAAGACGAAGGGGAGGAAGAAGAAGAAGACGGCGAATTCAAGCTGCGGCGGCGGCGATCCGCAGCTCATCAGCCCAATGGCTGAATTCTTCGAGAATCTGGTGAAGCAGGTGATGGATCACCAGGAGAATCTGCAGAAAAAATTCACGGAAGTGATCGATCGATTGGGCGAAGAGAGAAGAGCGAGAGAGGACGCGTGGAGGAATCAGGAGCTCGCGCATTTCGAGCGCGAGGCGGCTGCGCGAGCTCAAGAGAAGGCCATGGCGAAGAACCGGGAAGCGATGATCGTTTCGTATTTGGAGAAGATCACCGGCCAGAGAATAAACCTTCCGCCGTCGGCGGTGTCGGAGATCACGGCAGCGAACACCAGCGACGACTCGAATTGCGCTGGCGATGATGAGATCCAGCGCGGTCTAGATCGGAATTGAGGAAGTGTTTCGAGCTGGTAAAACTGCTTTTGCTTGATGTTGAAATACAGAAGAATTGCTGTTTGGTTTTTGCTAGCTATAAATTTAGGTGAAGATGAGAATTGAGCAGCGAATTTCGACGAAAATTTAACGAGTATTAATAAGGATTAGCTTATTTGAGTAGTAGATATTTATATTTATATATAGGATTGAAGAACTGCAAGAAAGCAGCAGCTAGCATGATCACTACGTTTCTTCTTCTCAGAAAGAATTAGGGTTTATGTTTGGTTCATCATTTCGATTAAATATAGTTTTATTTAAGCCCTAGTTGATTTCCTTTCCTTTTGTAGTAACAATCTTTCTTTTACTTTTTCCTTTTGGGTTTCGTTCTAAGATAGTACGATCCTTGTACATAAATAATTAACAAGATAATTAAGAATATATATTCCTCTTATTTATGTGAAAATTATTTGTGGATGCAATAAGTATATATGTCCCACCCAAGACAACTCGTTTCTTTTCGTCACGGTTATTTAGGAGAAATGTATAAAGTGAATAAAGTGATAAAAAGTGAGTATGTCACAACTTTTGAAGAAATAATTATTTCATAAAAACAAAACATGTCATCTTGGATGCATGGACAATCCAAAAAAGAATACAGATCATCTTGGGTGGGATGGAGAGAGTAAGATGTTTTATAATTTTGCAGTTAGGATCTAATTAACTTGGTTTGAAAAAGGCTTTAATTTCTTGGCATGCTATTTTTTTGGCCTTTCTCCCTTTGAGTTATTTTTTTCCAAGTAATTTGCAATAGTATATACATAACTTCTTCATATGAGATCTTACTTCCATGTTGGTGTGATTTTAATGCATGTTACTTCCATGTTACTGTTGGTTCATTTATTGTCAAGACGACCTTTATGAATTTTATTATCGAACACTTTGAACTAACTTAATCGAATCTAAACGATCTTTTTAATAAATCAATCATGTTAATTATTTTCTCTAAAAAATAGAACGCACGTTTTTTACATTTGAATCATCATTTTAATTGGAAATAAAAAGCTATATGGACAATTTTCAGAACAAATAAATTTCAAGTTTAATCCTTTTTCTTTATCCGGCATTTAGTTAAAAGTTCTGTGGTTTTCATTCACAGCTAACAAACGATCAAATTTGAAATCAATTATATCAATCTTCATCTCATTGTGTATGAATATGATAGAAACCAGTGTAAGCTGAATGTAGAAAGTGTGATCAGTAGAAGTGGGACAAAAAATGTAGTAAATGAAAGCAGCATATTTTTCCGGCGTGACGTGGTGGTGGGCGCCGGTGGCGGGCCCGGCGGCGCAGAAGTGATGGAAAAAGTCCTTGAGCTTTCGAGATAAAGCTGCTGAGGGCAGCCCCGGTTCTTACCTTTATATGAGTTTGCGTTTTTTCTGAAACTGATTGGGATTGGGATTCAGAGCAGCACACGCATACAGACATCTCCCATTAATGCCCTCTCCTGCATGCCCTACCTCCTCCACCTGTTCCCTTAATTTATTCTTTCCATTTTTCTAAATTAATTCATGGCGAAATTGCTCGTGTAACTCTGGCTCGATTATGAGGGTGTTTGGCTAGCTAAGCTTATTTTATAGAGCTTATAAGATGTTTCAAAAGTTTATAAGTTATTAAAGTGTTTAAATAATTGAGCTTATAAGTTAGAGAAATAATCGTGAGTTGGAAAGATAAAATCATAGTTAGAGAGAGAAAATTGACGATAGATAAAGTTGATAGTGTATATTTAGGAAATAACGAATAATAATAAAACTATTTTGGTAAACTTATTGTTGCTTATAAGCTTATAAAAAAATAGGTTGAGGTTGAACAATTTGTTTTTATGATAGTTTATAAGTTGTTGGAGTTTATTTTCACAGTTTATAAATTGTTTAAGAACATAAGTTGGGAGTTGCGCATTCCAAGAGTAATCTCTATTTCTTGAGTTTTTATTGCTCTCTTTGTTGTATGCTACGACCTAACCTTGCAGGAGGAGAGCGGAAGACTTTTATGCGATCACGAGATCGAAAACGCAAGGCGGAGGAGAAGCGGCGATGCGGAGGGCACGACAGCCGCGCGGCATGGCAATCCGTAAGAGAACCGAGAGGCGATACGATGGGTGAACAACGCAAGTGAAACGAACGTTGATGGAAATGGTGTTCCCGAGAACCGAACACGAGGCCAGCGGGCATCACTTTGCCGCGATCGATAGCCACTGGGAGATGAAGCATTCGCCGTCGGATCCTCCCGATTCGGTGACATGCCAGGGAGGATCCACAAAGACATTTACAAGACTTTGAGATTGCGTGTGAGACTATCCGCCATGATGAAAACCTTGGAAGTATGTGAGATTAGTGTCGTTCCCTTCTCTGCTCGCATGATGGAGCAAGAGAATGGCTACACCTTGCCACGAAGTGTGACCACTTGGGCAATCGCACCGCGAAGTTCCTCGAAGTACTTTCTCACGCGTTGAACATGAGGAAAAGAATAAGCGACATCAAAATGGTTCGGGAAGATTTAAGCAATTGCGGGCGAAATGCCTCAACATCAAATTCGGACTATGATCTAATCCAATATTTCATGGCGGGTTAAGCGAGTGAGAAAATTTGGGTGAATGCAGCTTGTGGAGGATCGATAATGAATAAAGTTCCAGTGAGTCCTTTAGGCATTGGGCGAGATGGCAAGAAAGCGAGATGAAGGAGGAGGATTCGGGTGGCCAGCCGCTTCTTCTTAACCGTGGAGACCAAGTGGATAAACTTTGCAACTTTGTTCGACAAGTTCATAACCAACACGGGCGGGGCAAAGAAAGCTAAAGTTTGCCAAATTTGCGCCGCCGTGACACATCACACGGATCAATGTCCCACACTGCTGTTTGAAGAAGAAGTCGATGGGTGGGTCGAAAATGGTAATGGGCAATACGGAGGAGGAGATATGATCCGAACTCCCGACCTGCGATGGAGGAACCATGAAAATTTTAGATGGTCTAACAACGGAGCAGGCGAGGACAACAACGAAGAGCGATGCAGGCGTGGCAACAACAACAATACGAGAATAATCGGTGACTCAAAGCGGTGGGCCATCGTTGGTCGAACTTGTGCATACTATGGCACGAGAGAATGTGAAGGCTCGAGAATTCAAGGTCGAGACAAAGGGTTTAAGCAAGTGGGAGAGAATGTATTTTCGCCAATGTTTAACGAACTAAAAGTGGGAGCCCACAGTGGTGGTTATTGATTAGCGAGACGGTCCAGCGCTCATCGAGAAGGAATCATCGAAGGCGTATTTCAAAGTGAAGGAACTCATATTTCGGCGGACTTCGTTACGGATATGGGCACGATGGGTAACAAATCCTCGGTTGTGCTCTTGGGTCGACCATTGTGAAGCGGCCAGAACTGTGGATTGATTGCGACATGGACAAGTTATCATGTGATTCGACGGCAGACGGTGACCTCAACATCTTCAAGGCCATGGAGCATCCGATTGATATTGAGGTCGTGGAATTCATTGATTACATTGAACCCATGGTGGGAGACATCCACGCCCGAGATAGGGTTACAAGATCCGGATGCGACGAGAAAGTGGTCTTGGGCGAGGAAGACACTCGAGGAAGTAGCTTACGGACAATGTCGGGAGGCCACCGCTTTATTTGCGGAGCGAACCCAATGGACTCAAGTGGTCAATATGCGAACATGCCCAAGCGGGCGGAAGAAGAAAGCTCGTTCCATCCCTCATGAAAGCTCCCAAACTCGAGCTAAAGACTCTTCCTCACCACTTGAGTATATATTGAAGGACGACACCTGCCCTTGATCATCAATGCTAAACTTAGTCCTAATCGAGGAGGCTGTGAGGAATGTTATAGGCAATACAAGGAAGCTATTGGATGGACATTGGTCGATATCAAGGGCATCGACCCATCCATATCGTACTCAAAGCGCGTTGGAGAAGTGTATGTGACTATCGAAGCTCAACACGGCAACCCGAAAAGATCACTTCCATTACCTTTCATTGACGAGATCTTTGGAAAGTTTAATGGAAACAAATTCTTTTGTTTTTAGACGGACACTGCTGTCACGATCCGGTTGCCCAAAGTGATCGAGGATAAAACCACTTTCACATGCCATTCGGGACATTTGCCTACGTAAGAAGCCTTTGGGCTTGTGTAATCTGAGGACATTTCAACGATGTATGATGAGCATCTTCTCGGACTATTGGAGAAATGCATCGAGGTCTTGGAATCATTCATCGGGGAATCATTGAAGAGTGCTTGACAAATTTGGAGGTAGTCCTCGAGAGATGTGTCGAAAAGAATTTGATTCTAAATTATGAAATAATGTCGCTTCATGGTACAAGAAGGAAAGAAGTGGATAAAGCTAAAGTAGAAATCATCGCCAATTGCTCTATCCAGACTTCGAGAAAGTCGCGATGGGCACATTGGATTCTCTGAAGATTTGTACTTGAAAGATCGCCCACCCATGACACGACTACTCGAATGATGTACCATGGGAATTCGATGAAGAGTGTAAGATAGCTTTTGATACTCTCAAGAATAACTTAATTTCAAGATCGATCGGCCCCGATTGGGGCATGCCGTTTTTATGCATGCGAAATGCAGCGCCGCGTGGAGCCGTCTTGGGACAACGAAGAGGAAAGGAAAGTCATGCTATATACTATGCCTCGGGAACTCAATGCCGCCCAATGCAACTACGACTGTAGAAAGAACTCTTGGCGGTCGCTCTTTGCCTTTGAAAAATTTCGATCATACCGATCGGGGCCAAGACAATCGCTCACACCGATCCTATCGCCTCGAGGTACCTAATGGCCAAGAAGAGTCAAGCCACGGCGTGATCGGATGGATCTTGCTTCTCCAAGAGTTCGACGAGAAATCAAAGACAAGAGTGGAGCACAAAGCTTATGCAAGTATTTGACCAGCTTATAAGCTGTTTAAGCTCAACCAAACACCCTCTATATATGTCTAGACTTACTCAGACATATGAGTTTATAAGCTCATGCGAAGTATTTGACAAAACATATTTATAAACAACTTATAAGTTGTTTTGAAAAGCTTGTAAATTCAGCCAAACACCCTTTATATAAGTCTAAACTTACTTAGGCAGTTTGAAGTTTTATGTTTTGCACCATGCTTTTATAGAAGGACAACGGAATAAATGAGCTAAATAGTTATGTATCACTGACTGGTGAGAATGCTTGTCTTATGAAGAATTTATGGTGGGTGTAAAGTAAATATGTAGGGTATAATTCATTACATTTTATTATACTTTATCTATAGTCACTTTGGGAGTTTGGAGTTATTGTGCAATGCTCGTGTTAATTATGAGCCCTTGCTTAAGTAGATAAGATTTAGAGGGTGTTTGGCTAAACATAATTTCTTCAAAGCAAATTTATAAGTTGTTTAGAGCTTATAAGCTCATACTAGGTGTTTGGCAAAATAAGCTCTAAGCAATTTTATAAACTGTTAAAATAAGCTCCAAAATTATAAGTTCCTTAAAATAAGTAGCTCAACCCCAATTTATTTTTTCATAAGCTTGCAAGTAACGATGAATTTACCAAAATAACATTATTATGATTCGTTATAATTTATATATATACTATCGACTTCACTTCATCAATTTTCTCGCTCTAACTATGATTTTCTTTCTCTAACTCACGTTCTTTCTCTAGCTTATAAGCTAAATTATCCAAACACTTTGACAACTTATAAGATCTTAAAATATTATGTCTTATAAGCTCTTGAAACATCTAGAGCTTATAAGCTCTTTAAAATAAGCTTAGCCAAACACCCTCTTAGTGTCTCGCAAAAATATGTGCTCCATCGGGTCCCATAATTATATTTATCATTTTAATTATATATTTATAAAAATAATATTATGAGTCATACTTAATTTTATTTCAAAATTGAAGTTAAAAAAATATATACACCCTAACTTTGGATTTATGAACTCTAACAATTAAAAACAACTTAATAAAAATAAAATAAATGATAAAATATAATTTTATATCCTAATTGGGTGGAATAAACCATAGTTAATAATTATAAAATTATATTGAAATATATAAAATTAAAATTAAAGAAAAAAGAAAAAAGAAAATAAAAAGTTGAAAATGGGCATAAAATGAGATATTAAGTTTGGTACACTAAATTTCAACTAGATTTTGAATTTATTTGAACATGATAATAGTAATAACAGTAGTAATAGACGTTCCTTGAATAAAAATAAAATAATAACAATAGAAGTTTGCCATCTAAAAATGACAGTTATATCGTTTAAAAGAAATGATACTTCATAATAATTATGTCGATGTATAGTTGTAATCATTTCACACATGTAGCCATATAGCGTGTGTGAAATCCAAACATAATCAATTGGACTGAATATTATTAGGCTTTGGACCACTCTATGATTTATTTATGCTGCGTGGGATATACCTCTGTTGTTTTCCAGTATTGGGCTCGCTGCTCTAAAGTCCATATAAAATTGATTGGAATGAGAAAATTAGATATTTTAGTGGCCTATGAGTTTTCTATTCCAAGAAATAAGAGATAATTGCTATTTATTTTGTATGATATGATACACTAAAGGCATTTATTTTGTATAATAGATAAATGATATTATTAAATAATTGTAGGATTAGATAATCATACAAGTTTAAAGTTAATAAATTAAAATGAATAATAAATTAACTTATATTATTTGTATTTATCTATCCCTATTACAGAAACACACCGAGCAGTTGGTTGATCGGTCATGTCAAACAATGGGTATCAATGTGAATTCAGGGCTGTCATCTTTAATTGCCGGCAAATCTTGAAGGTATCAATGTAAAAGTATTAGCACCACTCATACTCTCGATTTTCTAAAGATTTTACTTATGTGTGAAATAAACCTTTGAACTCGGTTAAAAGTCTTTCCTTTTATCCTGTGTTTGTGCTTAAATAAATATGTGATTCCTTATGTCTTAGGAAAAAAAAATCAATCGAGTTATTCTTTGAGCCTGTTTTTATTTTTATATATTTTGTTGCAGGTCACATAAATACCAGTTAAATCTTAAATCCCGTTTATGCAACCATGGAATATTGAAAATATTAGATATCAAATATTATTACATGAAAAGTGAGTATAATATACTTATATATTCTACGAAATTTCTTCTACTAAAGGGCGGAAAAAAAAAGGAAAAAGAAGAGAGTTATTTGCTTCTAATACGCACACGTCACGTGACTCTCCGTACAGAAGTCTTCGTATAAATACTGCTGGCCCTTCAGCCATCGCTCCCGTCTCCTTTGACTCATACACCAGCTAACGCAAAACGCGAAGGAGAAAACCCTTTCGCAAGTTGCAGCTCCGTTATTCTATATACACCTACAGAATCTTCTTCACACAACAAACACACATAAGCAGAGCAGTTATACAATCATATACGTATATAATCACACATACTATTGGCTGATGATTGGACGACGAAGTCCGAGATATGTCAATTCGGTTCAAATTTAGGAGCTCCGTGAATTTTGATACGGTGGAAATCGGAAACCGCGACTCAATTTCCGTGGCTGAGCTGAGATCGAAAATTATGCGCGGAAAGGTTTCTCAGCCACAGCAAGGGTTTGATCTCATTTTTTCCGATGCGGTTTCCGGTTTAGGTGATTTTTTCTTGTTTCTGGGAGTTGCTTGATCCATTGTCGTTTCGTTAAGATTTTTTGTTTTCTGTTTTTACATCGTTTTATATGTTTTTTTATTTTTAACTATTGCTATTTTCGGTCATTTATTTTTATTTTTAGCTGTTGCGTGAGCTGGTTTTTTATTGAGTAAAATTGGATTGGCAGAGTACAAGTGCGATTCTCAAATTCCTAATGGATCCAGCGTGACTGTTAAGAGAGTTCCCAGTGGAAAACTTCCGTCGTTTGTGTAAGACATTATTTTATTGATTGAGTTAATATTCTTGCCTGCATATAATAAGTTCATTCTTCTGGCTGAATCTGTACTGTTGCATGCATGTACAATATAGCTATATCCTACAGCTAGGGGCGGAGCCAAAAATGTAGCTTGGAGGGGGGCTAAAGTTGAAAAAAATCGATTGTAAAAGTGCTAATATAAAAAAAATTTGAAAAAAAACCAAAATTATATTATTAAATAATAGTATATTTTTTGCTAAGGGGTGCTTGAGCTCCCCCTAGATCCACACTGCCTAGAGCTATGGGTATAGATGTGAATTTGCTTTTGTTTTTGGGGTTGTGCTAATTATTGTGGATGAATTTCGGGTTGATCTTTCCGAAATTACAGCTATGTTTGTGCATAACTGCATAAGTGATAAATTGGAGATGAGATTGAAGGTTTAATTGGTAATGTTTGGAGATGATCTGAATTGAATTTGTTGATCAACATCACAATTACGGGTAGTGATGTCATACAGGAGCATTTAGTTTCAGGATCCCACAGTTTGGTAAGATAACTTTGTTATGTTCAACAACACTTTCTACATAGAATGGCAACAGTTAATGTTACCGCTTATGTCCATCAATGAATGATGTAATGCATAGGCTTCGAATAATTACGTGTAGCCTGGCAGTTAGCGCCTGTACACTTGCTTTATCAAAAAAACTGGCTTCTTAAAACGTGACTAAAAGTAACTGAATTTTGCCCACTAACTTGCTTGAGTTGCTTAATTTCTCTGTCAACGATGGGAACTATTTACCTAAGAAATACTAACATATAGTGTCCAGACCGTGTTGAGCTGCCAATAACGTTAGCTAGCAGTTTGTCACACAACAGATTCTTATTATAACAAATTCAACTTCTAAAACATAGTTTTGTAAATCTAAGCATTTAATGGCTCTTAGGTAGATTTTTTCATCAGCTTACATATTTTAGAACGGATGTCTCCTCTTCATTTGCAGCAAAGAAAACTCATGGTGGTTTTACATGTTATTATCTGTATATTCCTTTTCACAAGAATCTAGTGAGCAATATATGGACCATTTCTACATAATGTCATACAAACCTCTCCCCATTTCTTGGGGATGCATTGGTTGTAGGAATTTAGCAACTCATTTTAGCTTCATCTTTTTTAGCCTTTTTGTTACTGTAGATTAAGTTTGCTGTTATCGTCATATCGTGTGAGCTCAGAAGCATTTAAATTCGTCCTTCTTATTACACTTATGTACTCTAACTCTGTTGCAGGGTACCCATTGATGCTATAAAGCATGTCGGGTTGAAAGAGTCACACAATCTGAATCTAGCTGTAAGCTTTAATTCATATACATATTAGTTGGATAGTTTTTTTGTGTATTTTTCATATTGCATTTGTCTGCATTTTCAGAAAATGAGTATATTATTTGAAACATCCTGGTGGATTGTCATCCAATGGAATCTATCTTAGGGGTGAGAGTTATTGACACGACACAATAGTGAGACATGGACACTAACCGAAGATAATGGGTTATATTCACTATTATTGTGCTTATGCCATTATAGTGATGCCACCATACCTGTGTCAACACAATAAGGACTCTCTAAGACAATTAATTATCAGATATTAACTAATATTCTCTTTCTTTTTTGGGTAGCTGTACTGTTTGCTGCACATTTTGTCGTGTATTAACGTTTTAAGAGAATTTTTGTTCGATGTTTATTACTTTTATTTTATCATATTGTTGTTGTGTTGCGTTATGTTATGTCAACCCAAAAGATTTGGATTTGTCTCAGCACACATTGTTATTGTGTTGCAGTCTGCAACGAAATGCAACTATATCACATGATTTAAGACCTGTAATCTGTTACACTCTCGACATGCCACATACACTTGCTGTTTCTCCACTTCTCATATGGTTGAATACTAGCCCTCCTGCCTTTCGACTTGTGGATGACTACTCTAATCGTTTGACATTTATTTTTTCAGAAGACCGAACCAAAGAATGACTTTGATGACCTAGGTGCTGATCTGTGCCCCAAGCCTGATTCAGGCTTACCTGACTTCAATCAAGAACTTGATCAAAATAACTTCGTTGGTAACAAAAAGGATGATGATGCTGTCATACCAGGTGGTTTGTTATTCTTTTTGTTATCTTCTTTCTTGGCCCTCCTATATTTCGCTATTGACTTTGCTTACAATTGTGTGTTGTTAATGCCAGGTTTTGATCAACACGGAAATGATAGGAACATTTTGCCAATAGCTGATGAGCTGATGGAGTCTAATAAGTATGAGTTCTCTCCACTTGTCTATTTTTCTCGAGGTCTTTGTTTTTGCTAATATACATCTTCCTTTGATTGTTTGAAAGGCCGCACACATCCAATTTCCTGACCATGCAAGGTTTTAATTTGCCGTTAGACTTGAAGTGCTCACTATGCAAAAATTTCTTCACGGATGCAGTGATGATACCTTGTTGCCAGCATAGCTTTTGCGAGAAGTGTGAGTTCTTTATGTCGTAACAACCTGTTCAGATGCCCAAAATTTCATATTAATACTATTATTCTCACCCACTTCTGCTAAACAAAATTTAAATTTTATTTGCATGCAAACCTTGTGCGGACTTTTATAGTATCAATTTGATTCAGTTATGGTTTTTTTGCTGGTGCAACTGCAGGTATCCATGAAGTGCTTTTCACAAAGGGGATGTGCCCCAAATGTTTTTCAAGAAAATGCACTATAGCCGATCTACTTCCAAATTTGTCATTGCGTCAAGCAATTGAGCATTTTCTTGAATCTCAGATGTTTGATGCTGCTTTTGAGAACGTCACGCAGAAATATGTGCCAGGTGAATAACATATTTTGATGAAAATCTTAGAGAAAATTTTCAGGACTTCACTTCAGAACATGACTGCTTTTTTTATTTGTTGTTGTTGTTTTCTGTAAATGTAGATGGAGAATCCGGAATCCAAGCAAACGATGTTTCTTGTGCTATCACTGTTGCCCAAAGGGAACTGGAAGTTCCTCAGTCTTCTTGTGCAACTGGAAAAGGTTCCAATCAGGTTCTTAGGGAAGCATTGTATGAGCAACATCAGAGAAATGTGCCTTATAGCAAAGCTGGTAGTAGAGAATTTGAAGACTTTGCACAATCCACAGATTTTCAGGGTGAAAATCAACCTGCTCATCTTGAAGCTAAAAGCCATGGTGAAGGCACTTTCTCTTGCTCAATGCTATGCTATGCTTACTCATATTTCAAAATGTTCAGGCCATTATTAAAATGCTTCTTTATTCTACTACTGGTAAAGTATTATTTCTGGGAATATGACTTTTTATGTTATTATGACTTGGGAGGCAGCAACCTTAAAAAATAGTTATGCTAATATCAGTTTGTTCATTGAAGACAGTTGACCTCAGAAAAGCATGTTGCCATGTGTGTACTTCAGGAGAAGTAACATGTTGAACGATATTTTTTATGTGCTTAGAGTGAGGGTTAAGTATAATAAATTAAAGAAATTGCTGTAGTTGAGGCCTACTTGAGGTTAGCAGAATTTTAATTACTATTTTTTCACAATTGTTAAAAATAATGACCCTTTGGAAAGATCTCTTGTTTTTAGTTTCTCCTAGCGATCTTTTTCCTGGATAAATAACAAATGGATCATTTTTTAGCAGTACCACTCAGTAGTGAGATGGTCTTGTATTGCTTTGACAACTTTTTTTTTGCCTACCAGTTCTTCGTACTTGACTGTTGACATGTTCCATCCTTTTTATTTCTCTTCCCAGCTGATTATAATGCCAAGAGGAAAGGGGGATTCTGGTTTGACTCGGGAGGTATGCAAAAAGTCACACTTTTTGCTGTATGACTCTCTGTTAAATAGTTGTAATTTAATCGATGTCCAACCTTTTCTGTAATGTGCTATTTTCAGCTGGTGGGAAAAGCTTTGCAGGCCATGGTAGATACAGAAAGGTAAATCCAGCAATGCTATGTAACTATAAATATCTAGTAATTCTCATTTCATATGAGCTTTTAAGGTAAACTCTGTGCTGAAATCTGCCAGTATCAGGATCTAACTTGTCCCCTAAGTCCATAACAAAAATCTCAAAGCATTTGTTTTGTTCCCTTTCTCCCTGGTCCTTGGTTTGGTGAAAATATGAAAGTTGAATTTTCAGTCTTACTTGTCCAGTAAAATATTTTCCATCATCTTTGTGTTCTCTGGGATGCTCCCATAAATTTTCAAGCATGCTGGTCTTATCAAACTTTTTTCAGAGGGCATGCAAAAATTTACAATTTATTATAAAAGTCCTTGTTGATGCTTATTACAAGTGAAGGAAATTAATTTATCTATAAATATGTTTGATTCAGGGCGTCCGCAATTGCTATTCATGTGGTTCTTCCGACCATCTCATGAGAGACTGCCCTATTTCCCAACCAAATCCCATGTTTCAGCCAGGTATTTATCAAAGTTTTCTTGTTTATATTTTAACCTTTGTGAATTCGTAAATTTTCAATTGTTTTAGGATCTGGAGCGTTTCATGGAGGTATGCCAGGCTATGCATCACCGTACTGGAATGTCTCTTCATTTCCTCCTTATACACCCTATGCAAATATGTATAATAACCCTTCAATGATGCTGTTCAATCCCTCCATGGTCCCTGTTGGACCTTTTGCTGTCCCTCCCTACATTTCATCTGTGGGTGACATCCTGCCTGGCCCTGGGTAAGTTTAATGTGTTTCAGTAATCTTTAAGCTGATTCTATGAATAGGCATGCGTGCAGATATGACACCTTGTATATCTTGCAGTGAAAACATGAGAATGGGGAATATGGAACCTCCTCGTCTTGACCACTTTGGGCTTCAACATTGTGGAAATAAGAGGAAGAAGCTCTCAAATGAAAATCTTGAAAGGTATGTCCACCCCTTGAGGTTTAGCAGAATTTTAATTACTATTTTTTCACAATTGTTAAAATCATGACCTTTGGAAAAATCTCTTGTTTTTAGTTTCTCCTAGCTCTCAAATGAAAATCTTGGAAGGTATTTCCACCCCCCTTCCCCCAACCCAAGAAAAAAAACAACTTACCAAGATGATTCCTGCCCGTTCTAGCATAAGAACACTTGTGTGTCTTTAAATTGATCTGAGGCATTACTTTTTTGTTTAAAAGAAATCTAACTATGGCTTTTCAACAGAGAGCAAATTTCCGACGAGGATGGTTCTTCAGAATGCGATCAGCATTATAGTCTGCAGAAATCATATCATCATAAACCATGGAAAGACAGGGTGGAAAATTTGAGTCACTCTGATGATAGCTTGGCTCAAAGATCAGGGAGAAGAGATCAGCACAAAAAGTATATGCATTCTGGTGTCTATGCTGATGAAAGACATGAGAAGAGCCGCCACTCTTTTGCTGGGATGAAGAAGAGGCTCTCTCATGTGGAGAGGTCAAACTCGGGCAAAGAAAATAAATCCAGGAGCACCGAACGGCATTGTAAAGGGAGACACAAGCATCATCACAGGGACTCGACAAAGGACAATGAGAGAAAGGGACACTATGATAGTGATTCGAGTTTTGGTCACTTGACCGTAAGGGATGTTAAGAGAAGGGTCAACTCTGATGTCCAAGATTCTCACAGAAAACATTACAACCGTTCAGACTATGGTTTTGAGCCTTGGACACCTGGTGGTAGGAGGGCTGAATATAGTGAGAGGGAGGCCGGCCAAGAATCTTCCAGGCTTCACGCCAAGCACTTACGAGAGAGACATCATGGTGACAGGTTGCAGGTGGTGTATGGCTCCAACGAGGACTGCAGAGATGACTGTCACCAAAAACGTCGAGCATATTGAAGGAGTGGTGGGTATTGTGAAGATGTCCCTGTGAACTGGTCATTCCACCTCTGCTATCCTTTGAATAGGTATTTGTATCAACTTGTAAGTTTTACTAGGGTGTATATCTCGGTCATGGTAAGAGTCTTTTTTACATAAAAAGGTCACGAATAGTTATTTTAATACATTTAGGTCGAAGCTTATCTAACTTAGAAAAAGTGCTATATAAATAGAAGGTTTTGGATTGGTCTTCATTTTACTTTTACAATTAATTACATCTGGTAAATATGTTATTATCGTTGTTCTCTTACTAACGTTCTTCCCTTGTTTAAGGTAAGGTTTCAGATGCTAGCAAAAACTTTTTGACAGGGCTCTGGCAATTGAAAATATTGAATGGAAGTTTTTATTTCCCACTTGATCGCTCTTTGCACACAGGTCCGCTGCGCGCTGATGCTGATCAAGGTATGTTTCTCGTTTCTCTAGAAAAGATTCTCTCTCTCTCTCTCTCTCTCTCTCTCTCTCTCTCTCTCTCACACACACACACACAGATCAAATCTCCCCGATCTAATATACATAACGAGTTGAGTATTCATCATCTTTTATAAATTTGAGACCTTTTCTCTCCCCCAAATAATATAAGTTGAAGGAGTATGGGAAGCCACTAATAACAAATTAATCGCCACCTTTAGACTCATAAACCTAAAATTGAAAAATGAAAAGAAAGAAAATCATTATTGGAAATATGGGAAACGCTGGTAATTACACATCTATTTGCCTTAGCGATTTAAGACAATATATAATACGAAGGACAATATTAACCACCCTAAGAAGAAGTATCCCGTCAATGTTGTTGGCCATTCATCCTCTGGCTCCTGCAAATAAGTAAATATTTTGGACGCGGTGAGATGTGTATTTCTGATGGCATTCTCTGGAGCAAGGCAAAAAATTATGACTATTTTCCCAACACTGGCAAAGGACATTGCTTGAACCTTATTTTTCGACACTCAACAAAGGACCGTTACCGTATGAAAAAGATCCAAACGCTGAATTTCAGTATGTCATGAACAAATTAATCAAGATTAAAAGGGAGGACTTGATGCATGCTGGTGATTTGGTGTTGCAATTACTGAATTGAAATGTAACGGATCCTAAAATATGGTAATTGCGTTATGAAAATGGGTGGTTACCCGAGGAGGAGGAGGGTCTCCTCCTACTGGAGTATTATCGACTTCAAACGGCCACATGTATGTATCCGGTTTCCCATTTCTCGCCAAACTCCAATCATACAACCTTCTCTCCTCCGCCGCCGACAGAATTGAATGTGATTCCTGACCAATACAAACCACATTAAATTATCATACTTTAAAATGGATTAATGGTCGAAATATCGTTGAGATTTCGTGCCACCTCAACATTAAAGAGCTCTAACTCCTTGCTTAGTTCTTCTTCCTCCAACCCCCTATTCATCAACTCCATCACCTTGCTTTCGTAGGCAACATTAACCTGGATAAATGTACAATGGACATTACCCACGCCCAAAGATAATATATTTTCTTGTATTTTAATACACATGTTACGTGTCTATGTTTTACCTATATAGTTTTGATGCAACTTTTCTAACCCATATAATATAATTTTGAACACAAGTTCTAGACCCATATATTCTAGATTCCAACCTCATTGTAGGAACATCCGGTCTGAAGCCCTAGACGACCGTAGTGATCGGCATCCGTAATTGCTGCAATTCTAAAAGAAAACTTCATTAGCAGTCTTCACCAGAAACTTAAACCAATGATAGGAAAAAAAGCAATAAAACAAAATGAAAAGAGAGTAGGGGGAAAAGACAAAAAGGCAAAACATACCAAGGCCGCGTAAAGCTTTCTCCACATTGAGAGTTGATATTAGCGACGGAAGCCTTTCCGGAACTTCCGCTGGTGTCCGTGATTCTCCTTCATCCACCACTGCCGCACTTTCATCGCCGGAGCTTCTGATAGCCAGCGACTGCAGCCGCTGCAACTGCCTTGCATGACGGCACCTTGAAAATGCAGGTAAAATTCGAAGGCGATGATCTTCGATGGAAGCACGTTTTCGAGCAGGTATGTAATAAGCGCTACTTGCCGCAGTAGCTGATGATGCAGCAGCCATGGCTTGGTGTGTGTTTGTGTTGCGTTAGTAATGTGGTTCAGTTATGTTGGTAGTGGATAATGTTGGAAATCAAGCGTATATATATATATAATATTATATATGTGGTCAAGTTGCCAGGAAGCTACTTTGACCAAGATTTTGAGTGACGTAACATTTAATTTTGTGAAATTAAATGGCATAGGATCGATCTACGTTTTGAGTAGATGATCGTGGTGTATTCACATTCTCAAATCCGATTCCGGTGAGTGAGAAATAGTGGATCAAAGTTGGTCACTTAAACATGGAGTTTTGTGCTTGGGGATAAGCATGGATTAATTAATCCTTATCCCACATTGATTAATGTACCTTCATTAATTGTCATATAAGTGGTTCATTGAACACTTAGTATAATTATGTGCACAAGTGATGGGTGGAAAGCCCAAAGCCACAGACACGCCTGTGTGTGTGTGCATGCCGCTCGGGCACAGGCCGGGCCGGCCCGGCGCCCGGCCCGGCCGGCTCGCTCGGCTCGGCTCGGGCTCCGAGTCCGGTTCGGTTCCGTGGTCCGTGGTCCGTGGATCGTGGATCGTGGATCTTGCAATTGGTCTGGGTGGTCTTGGGGGGCCATTCTTTGGGCATTGGTGGGCTTGCCCGTGGGCTGGTTCCGTGGCCCATTGCCCTTACTTTTTAGATCAACGTTTGATCGAGCCCAAAGATGGAGTTGGTCCGAGGCCCAACTCGTGTGGCCCAATCCGTTGGGCTCTTTGTGCTGACAGAAGAGCGTCCGGATCGTCCAATGAACACGGGCCACGCGTTGTCCGATTCGTCGTAACCGCCGTGCGCTCCGACATGATGGCTCTGCGGAAAGCGTGCCACGTTGTCTCCGAAACCGTCGGCGCGCTCAATAGGGACATAACTCCGTAACACCCGACATCAATGCGGTGTTGACTCAAGCATCTTTCCCATGAGGGGCGACGCCTATAAATAGGACATGTCTCCTAACATTAGCCACCCTCGCAAAAGCATTCCAAGCATACCTAAGAGCACTCTGCATTCATATTTTGTGTCCAGCTCGTCCCGCTTCCGTCGGTTCACGGAGCTCGTTGGTTTCTTGGTCTTTGCCACCTACGAGACGTTGCCGTTTCATCTTTGGGGACGATACGCCAAAACCGAGAGCACTTCGGGCGTATCTCGTCTTGCGGAAGAGGACTCCTCGACTCGGCATCTAGAATACGGTTATTTGTAATTACATTATATCGTTTTAAGTTCATTGTTAGTTTGATCTTCTTATTTTGTCTTTTCGAGTTGTAATCGCCGCAAGTTACATCTTGTTTATGTACAACGCGTTCCAACAATCGCAAGCGAGATAATACTTGCCACGAAGAGTCGGACTTAAAATTGACTTAAACGTTAAACATAATACCTTTGCTTGGAGATGTCGACCGTACACCGCCACCAAACTCTGCCTCACTGCGCCGCCGCCGCCTCATTGCTTGCGCCGCCTCTCTTCTTGCCGCCAATTCCGCACAATGGCGGTCGTGTTTGGTTCGATGCCTTCGGTCAACCATGGGACCCTTT
The DNA here is from genome assembly GCA_036937905.1 of Salvia rosmarinus. NCBI lineage: Eukaryota > Viridiplantae > Streptophyta > Magnoliopsida > Lamiales > Lamiaceae > Salvia > Salvia rosmarinus. The sequence continues at coordinate 98,550,867 of CM072816.1, forward strand.
GGGTCATTGTTGGTTCCACTTTTAGTGGTTCAACAATTGGTTCCACTTTTAGTGGTTCTTTGGTTCGACGGCGCACTTTTCGGTGGGTCATTGTTGGATCCATGGGATCTAACTTTGGTGGATCGGTCATGGATCGATCTCGGCTACTGTTCATACCGCAGGATGATGCCGCCCGAGAAGCCGTAGAAGTTTGGAGGATCCGACTTGAGATGGCGACAAAGATGTTGTTCTACCTCACGACGTTGGGCCGCCAACTTCTTGGTGGAAGATGAGCCCGCCGTTCGGGGTGAGTGATGGACTTTCACGTCCGGCGACATATAACAATGGCGCCTGGCGACTACCTTTGTAAAAATTTTATACTTGGTAGTTTAGAAGATAGCTTGTATAGTGTTTATCTTTGTTGTAACGACATCCAAAAGTATGTGGGATCGCTAGAAAAGAAATACCGTAGTGATGATGCGGTACTAAGAAGTTCATTGTAGCGAATATTTGGACTACAAGATGGTCGATTCCGACCGATCATGGACCAAGTGCAAGAGTTTCAACTCATTGTGCACGAGGTTGGCCGAAGGCACACTATTTCGGACGGCTTTGTCGTCGCCACGATGATTGAGAAGCTACCCCGGGGTGGAGACTTGAGGTCTACCTTAAGCCAAGCGAAAGGATATGACACTGAAGACTTGATCGTCGACTGCGCATCGAGTCGGCGTGAAGAAGCTAGAACTAAAGGAAAGGCGATCGATCTAGAGCCAACTGTTGGAGAGGCGGTCCTCCAACAAACGTGTTCGTCGATGTCAAAGATAAAAGCGAAGGAAGGTGGTTTCCGTAAGTTTGACGAGGGCTGTTACAATTGTGGCAAGCATGGCCACACAGTAGGCTGCCGTCGACTGAAGAAGAAGGCTAAGCAAGTTACCAACGTTGTCGAGAAGGACTTGACAAATGGGACAAGGATGACTTGGCTGCTGTGGTGACCGAAGAAGTCGACCACGTCGAGAATCAAGGTGGATGGTTCATCGACCTTGGCGCAGCTATCGCGCGTATGCGCCGAAAAGATGCGTTTCTCCACCTACAAGCTTTGTTGAGGAGGAAGCTCAACATGGGGAACCAAGCTTCGTCCGAGGGTTGCGGAGTTGGTGATGTGGTGCTCAAGATGTCGTCCGGCATTGAGATCACCTTGAAGGATGTCTTTGCATGTCCGGACATTCGCAAGAATTTAGTGTCGGGCTCTATTCTAGTTAATAAGGGTTTTAGACTAGTTTTGAGTCGGACAAGTTTGTGTGACTAAGTTTGGAAAGTTCCTTGGTAGGGGTTATCTCACCGGGGTCTTTTCAAATTGAATGTAATGGTGTCTTGCGTGTGTACCCAAGATTGCTATGAATAAAAATGCATCTACTTCCTCTTACTTGGTGAGTGCTCGATTTATGGCATTGTAGATTAGGACATGTTAATCTAAATGCAATAAAAGATTAGTAAATTTAGATTTACTAAAGTTAAATGAAGTTAATACACAAAGCGAGATGTGAGGTTTGTGTGGAAGCGAAAATGGCTAAGTTACCGTTTCATTCGGTGAGAGCGAGCACTAAGCCTCTAGAACTTATTCACACCGATGTGTGTGATTTAAAGTTTGTACAAACTAGAGGTGGTAAAAGTACTTCATCACGTTTATTGATGGTGTACAAGATATTGTTATCTTTACCTTCTAAGAAGTAAAGGCGAGGCTATTGAAGCTTTTAAAACTTCAAGCGGCCGAGAATCGATTAATTGTCGAATTAAGACATTCGAAGTGATGGGGGAGAATATGTAGCTCGTTTGAGGCATTATGCAACGAAAGTGGTATAATACATCAAACGACGACTCTTATTCACCTCGGTCTAATGGCGTTCTTTGAACGTAAAATCGAACACTTAAGGAGATGATGAATGCTTTGTTGATTAGTTCGAGGTTACCCGAGAACTTGTGGGAAGCTTTTGTGACCAACTACATCTTGAACAAGATTCCACTCAAAGGTAAGGATGTCACTCCTACGAGTTGTGGAAAGGAAGAAAGCCATCGACAAATATCTCAAAGTGTGGGGTGTTTGGCGAAGGTTGAGGTGCCTCTTCCAAAACAAGTTACAATTGGACCTAAAGCGATCGATTGTATCTTTATTGGGTATGCATCGAGCAATGGCGCCTATCGTTTTCGATCCACGGTCGAGGTACCGAGATATGACGTGGGGACGACGATTGAATCAAGGAATGCTATATTCTTTGAAAGTGTTTATCCTCAGAAAGACAAGGATAAAAATGAAGCCGATTCTAGCAATAGGCGATGGTGAAGCTTCGAGTTCTAAACCTTTGGAGGAAGAACCGATATCGCATAGCGATCAAGGTCCGATCGGAGGGTTGAACCGAGGCGTGGCGATGAAGTCGAGCGCGAATGATTTTGGTCCCGACTATATTGCGTTCATGTTGACGAAGAACCAACTTCGATCAAAGTAGCGTATGCTCGGCGGACGGAATGCTCGGCGAGAGGTCATTCAGTGAGATTGATTCCATTCTGAGAACCACACGGGTCTTTGGTTGATTTGCGAAGGTTGTAAGCCCTTAGGATGCAAATGGATCCTTAAAAGAAAGTGCAAGGCGGATGGATCAATTGAAAAGTATAAGGCCCGTTTGGTTGTCGAAGGGTTTAAACAAGAGAAGTACGATTTCTTGATACCTATTCACCGTGACGAGGATTACGTCTATTAGGGTGCTTCTCGCAATTGCTTTGCTTTGCACAATCTTGAGATTCATCAAATGGACGTTAAGACTGCGTTTTGAATGGTGACCTCGAGGATGAGGTATATAGAGCAACCAGAAGGGTTTGTAGTACTTAGTCGAGAGGCGGTATGCAAACTCGTGAAGTCTCTATATGGTTTGAAACAAGCGCCGTTTGAATGGCATGAAATTTGACAATGTAATGTTGGCAAATGGTTTCAAGATCAACGAGTGTGATAAATGTGTCTACGTTAAGAACAACGATAATGGTTATGTTATAGTGTGTGCGTATGTAGATGACATGTTGATCATGGGTAACAATACTCAGTCATTAATGACACAAAGCGCATGTTAAATAGAAATTTTGACATGAAGGACATGGGATTAGGCGATGTGATTCTTGGAATCAAGATTCTAAGAAGATCGACGGAATTGTCTTGACACAATCTCACTACGTCGAAAGTGCTTAAGAAATTCAACGCGTTTGATAGTTTACTGCTAAGACCCATTGGAGCTCAATGTTCACTGAGTAAAGAACGGTGAACTTTGTTGGGCAAGAAGACTATGCTAAGGTCATCGGTGTTTGATGTATCTTACAAATTGCACCCGACCCGACATAGCTTGCTTGCGTGAACAAATTGAGTCGTTACGAGCAATCCAAGCAAGGAGCATTGGAAGGCTTTAGTGAGAGTTTTGAGGTACTTGAAGTATACTCAAAATCATGGGTCGCATTCACGAGATATCCCCGGTACTTGAAGGTGCTTGTGATGCCAATTGGATATCGACACGAAGATTCACTTTCTACAAGTGGAGTGCGTGTTCACGATTGGGGAGGTGTTGTTTCTTGGAGATCCACGAAAGCAGGCGTGTATAGCCCGATCCACCATGGAATCGAATTCATAGCTTTGGATAAAGGCGGTGAGGAAGCGAGTGGCTCGTAATTTTGGAAGATATTCCATGTTGGTCTAAACCCGTGCCACCGGTGATGATTCTTTGTGATATGACGAGCTATTGGAAGGCGAAAAGTGGTTTGTATAATGGTAAGTCTCGACATATCGTCGGCGACATAATACCGTGAGGCATTTGATCTCAGTGGGGTTATATCGATTGACTATATCAAGTCGATAGATAATCGCAAATCCAGATTAACCAAAGGGTTGAACCGAGATCAAATGATCAAATTGCTAGAGGAATGAGACTAAAATCCACATCTTAAGAACAATCATAGTGGTAACCCAACCATGATGACTGGAGATCCCAAGAACTTGGTTGATGGGAGAACTAAGCTATATGAGTTCGTGTATAAACACTCGAGTTAGTCATTCCTAGAAAGCAAACGAGTGTTGAAAAACTTGCCTAGTGGTGAGGTTGAGTCGTTGACTCTTAATGATTCCTAAGATACCTCGAGGAGGTTGAGTATGGCGAGATACTCGGTAAAGAATCACCTATGTAAGTGCGAAGTGGGGCGCTTCAAACAAAACACTTATGAATCCAAAGTGGATGTCCATGGCCAAAATGGAATCAAGCGTGAGAGCGGATGAGGTTGGGGTGTTAAAGTGTTAATACCATTGTCTCGAAGCTGCGTTGTGGGGAATAGTTCGAGCATCGTGTCCACTAATCCGCTGTGTACTCGATGGTACTAACTATGGAAGGTTCAGGCCATAAACCACTGTCCAAATATTTTAACATCTCTTGAGGATCGAGTGTGTGTGCATACATGCATATGGCTATTTCCACTCATGTGGGGATTGTTGGAAATCAGCGTATATATATATATAATATTATATATGTGGTCGAGTTTGCGGAAGTTACTTTGACCAAGATTTTGAGTGACGTAACATTTAATTTTGTGAAATTAAATGGCATAGGATCGATCTACGTTTTGAGTAGATGATCGTGGTGTATTCACATTCTCAAATCCGATTTCCGGTGAGTGAGAAATAGTGGATCAAAGTTGGTCACTAAACATGGAGTTTTGTGCTTAAGGGATAAGCATGGATTAATTAATCCTTATCCCACATTGATTAATGTACCTTCATTAATTGTCATATAAGTGGTTCATTGAACACTTAGTATAATTATGTGCACAAGTGATGGGTTTGGAAAGCCCACGCACAAGACACTGCCGCGCCGCCGCCTGCTGCCGGCGGGCGGCGCCCGGCCGGCCGGCCGGCTCCGGCTCGGCTCGGGCTCCGAGTCCGGTTCGGTTCCGTGGTCCGTGGTCCGTGGATCGTGGATCGTGGATCTTGCGATTGGTCTGGGTGGTCTTTGGCCGTTCTTTGGGCTGTTCGTGGGCTTGCCCGTTGGCTCGGTTGGGTGGGCTGGTTCCGTGGCCCATTGCCTTACTTTTAGATCAACGTTTGATCGAGCCCAAAGATGGAGTTGGTCCGAGGCCCAACTCGTGTGGCCCAATCCGTTGGGCTGCTTTGTACTTGAAGAGGCGTCCGGATCGTCCAATGAACTAGACGCGCGTTGTCGGATTCGTCAGTAACCGCCGTAACGCTCCGACATGATGGCTCTGCGGAAGCGTGCCCACGTTGTCTCCGAAACCGTCGCGCACTCAATAGGGGACATAACTCCGTAACACCCGACATCAATGCGGTGTTGACTCAAGATCTTTCCCATGGGGGACGACGCCTATAAATAGGACATGTCTCCCCAACATTAGCCACCTCTCGCAAAAGCATTCCAAAGATACCTAAGAGCACTCTCGCATTCATATTTTGTGTCCAAGCTCGTCCTCGCTTCCGTCCGGTTCACGGAGCTCGTTGGTTTGCGGTCTTTGCCACCTAGACGTTGTTGTTTCATCTTTGGGGACGATCGCCAAAACCGAGAGCACTATCGGGCGTATCTCGTCTTGCGGAAAGAGGACTCTCGACTCGGCATCTAGAATACGGTTATTTGTAATTACATTATATCGTTTAAGTTCATTGTTAGTTTGATCTTCTTCTATTTTTGTTTTTTCGAGTTGTAATCGCCCGACAAATTCTGTACTGTTTATGTACAACGCGTTCCAACAGATAAAGCAAGGATCTCTCCTTGCCAAAGAAATGCTATCTTCCACTTTCGTTTTATATACCACCTCATTTTATATTGATAAAAATTTGGAGCGCAATATAATTTTAAAAAGTGTAATTACGCCTTGTCCATTAATTGATTTTTAGATCTAAAAAACGACGTGTTTGTATCTGTTGTCCAAAAATACTCCCTTCATCCCATCAAGATGGTTTGTATTTCTTTTTAAACCGTCTTATTTAAGATGATCAGTTTTTTTCTTTAGAAAATAATTATTTCTTCAAAAATTATGGATTTTATTTATTTTTTATCACTTTAATTATTTTATATATTTATCCTAAATATCTGTGTCAAAAAGAAATGAGTCATCTTGGGTGGGATGAAGGAGTATCTAACACTTTTTAATTTAATCATGTTTTGTTGCTTAAACTTAATTAAGTCCTTGTAATTCTAAGGGGATATTTACTTTACATGATTATATTGAATAGATAAAATTAATCCAGTTTAATCAAGCATTTATTTTTAAGGATTAACATCTAAGGATATTTTAAAGTTCAAGATTATTTTAATCATTTGAATTTCATTGATTTTAATCCAACTAGTATGGGTGAGAATGAAATAATCTTTCAGACAAAAAAAGAATTATTTATTTCAATTTTAATCCTTCATTATTCATTTATAATAAACAAATGATTGATAGATAAAAATTATTTTATTATATATTTAATTCATCAAATATTCAATACTTCAAAATAGTAATTATGAAAATAAACTCCCTAAAAGAAATAAAAGTAAAAATTAAGTCCTAGTTGTGTATACCCAGGGTCTTTTGGAGTCCGAGGTTCGGCTCCCGGCAACGAAGTTTTTGTTTTACTATTTTTTATTTTTTTTTCGCAGCCGTCACAACAAGAAACGACGTCGTTCGCTTTTCCTTCTGGAAACACTGGATTTCTCTACAGGAGAGAGAGAGAGAGAGAGAGCGAGCTGGGGAAGATGGGGATGATAGAACCAACTGCGGTCATGGGAGATGCCAGCAGCAGTAGTAGCTCTGATGCCGGACCTAGTGGAAGCGGCGGGGTTCGAACCTTCCCGCTGGCAGCGCAGCCGGAAATAATGAGAGCTGCTGAGAAGGACGAACAATACGCTTCCTTCGTCTACGACGCCTGCCGCGACGCCTTCCGCCACCTCTTTGGTACTCTTACTAATCTACCCAATTTCTTTTTACCTCTAAATTATCGGGCATGGTTATATTTTTGCGGCGTTTAGATTCCCTAGAAGCTAGAAATACATGTGTTTTTATCTTAGTTTCCAGTTTCATCTGCTCAATTATGTTGAATAACTACTATGGTATTAGTGAATTTTGATATAGTTTATGTTTATTTTGAATAAAATTTGCATTGCTTTCAGTTCCTCGGTTCCATTGATTAATTATGCTTTCCTGAGAATTTCTTTTTCTTCCTTATGTTTCAGGTACAAGAGTTGCTGTTGCATATCAGAGTGAGGTGATTTTCTACCTTCTCCACAAATTTTATTTCTGCTATTTGGCATTTAGAATTGAATAATTATATGATGTATATCATAAATCTGCTGTGGTTTCTTTGTTAGTCGCTTGTTATAAATTTCATGGGCTCTATTGTTTAACATCAATATGTCTTTCGAACATGTGGTATTGAATACCTTATTTAATTTAGTACTAAGAATGAATTGGTTGAGGAGCTACTTACATGTTTACTGATGGAATTCTGATTCTTTACTTTTGAGTTCTGAGAGGGTTTTGATTTACTTTAAATTTTGTGAGATTTTGCTCACACAGGGTTGGTTATCTCGTTGTGCAGACGAAGCTTTTGGGACAGATGCTCTATTTTGTATTAACCACTGGTGCAGGAAAACAGACCCTTGGAGAAGAGTATTGTGACATCACTCAGGTGCATCTCTTGTTTCTGCATCATATCCTTTACCTGCATGTGGCTGAGCTTGTTTTGCTGGGTGTATATGTACATAGTGTTACTCGACCTAGATGAGGTACGAAAGTAGCATTGCAGTGTGTAGTTTCTTCACGGTGTCGATTTGCTCTAAGTGGATTCGTATACAAAGTTTCCTTCAAAAGATTCATCAGATGTTCCCTCTGGAATAATGTTTCTCAATCACCATATTGTATATTCAAGTCATGTAATGATGAAGAAAATGAATTGAACAATTGCAGGTTGCAGGACCACATGGACTTCCTCCAACCCCAGCAAGGCGCTCTCTTTTTATTTTTTACCAGACAGCATTCCCTTATATTGCTGAAAGGATCAGGTTCCGAAAGTTTCTTACGTTGCTTGAGTCTCTCCTCCTTTGTGCATCAGTTTCGGATCCTTTAAAGCTTAAGGTGCTTGAATGATGGAGAATGATCTGTAATGTTAACTTTTCATTGTATCTGGTTTGCAGCTCACGTATTGCTTCTCGGGGCCTTACTATGGCGGATTTGCTATCTGACGATGCCATCGATGTTGAAACTTCCTCAAGCAGTGAAATTCAGGTATCGACAAGTCCTGAAGTTACATTATCAACTTTGTCGAGATTCAAAGCCAAAATAGCTGGAATGTGGTTGTCTGCAGTTCGGAGGTGTCCCTCGGTATGCACTTCCACCATATTAATCTTGCTTAGATACTGTAAAACCTTACCAATGGGTTTGAGTTCAGTTAGAATTTAATTCCCGATTCATATGTTTACTGATTTAACTGTAAGACTGTTTGCACTCCCTCTTGCCACTTGTCCTTAATGTAAATCCTTAACCAAAGTAATTCATCCTTCATACCGTTTGATTCAGGTGGTACCTATAGCCCGTGAGCTTTTCATGTTGGTCCTTCGCACAAACCTCATGTTCTTTTATTTTGAAGGTGAAGCGGTTATGCTCTATTTATTATAAGAGCTGTATTAGTTGAAGAGAGAGCTATCTTGTTTTGATTCGCATACTGTTTATGCAGGCCTATATTATCATTTGTCAAAACGAGCTTCTGGGATTCGTTACGTGTTTATTGGGAAGCCAACCAATCAAAGGCCTAGGTAACTTGTTAAACACCCTTGTATATTGATTTGTAGTTCCTCTGCTCTACACCCTTGTATGTTTATTCGGTTCTTCCTTCTCCTATCAAAAACTTTATACAACACTGATAGTTACTTACAGTTTGTAGTTGGACACTCTTACCTGGTTGTGCATCTTTTTATTGTAAAAAATAGATCCTGGAATTTCAAAATTTAAACACATTAATCGGGCCTTCGGTCTTTTTCCAGTATAGTTTCTCTGTTTTGATTACTATGCTGGCAATTATCGACTTTTCTTTTGATTTATCTATTTGTAGATATTTGGAATCCATGGCACTGTAAAGTTCTTTTTGAACAGTTGGTTTGACTTGTTCTTGAGAGTTTGATTTGGTAATGAAGTGAGAACTAACTGAACTTGAAGGGAAAAAATATTCTAATGGTCAGATAATAAAATTGTTAGAAAACATTATTTTTTGTTGTAAAAACCAGTAAATTCTAGGATGATTTTCTCTTTTAAAGATGTTTTACATAATACAGTTATCCTATATGATTTTCTGAATAAGTCCCATGCCTATATTTGATCATTACACAGATATCAAATATTGGGCGTTTTCCTTCTAGTTCAGCTATGTATAATCGCTGCTGACGGATTAAGGAGAAGCAATTTATCTTCTCTTGCAACTTCTATTCAGCCAACATCTCTCGGAGCTTATCAAACTTCAACAGGTTATTTTCTCATTGACTGAAGCTTTCATTGTCATCTACCAGTTTGATCTTTCGTTCCTTCAACATGTAATTTTTGGTTTGTTTGCATGATTCTGTAAAATTTTAAGCATAACAAAACCATATCAACAAAATTCTCTCTGACAGTTAGTCTTGGAGATCCTAGTCTTCAAATCATATATAGGTGGAAAATAGTTTATCAGTATATGCTGTCTATGAAGTTTGCTGATTTCTAATCTACTAATGAACTTCTAAAATTGTCATTGGCAGGAAGAAGTTTACCTGTCTTAAATGAGGAAGGCCATCTAATAGCTGAGGACTCTGGAAAGACTAGTTTAATATCAGAATCTACATCTACATCAGAGGTACGTATATTCATAACTTGTATCCAAAATCGCCTGCACATCATCTAGATGTGTAATGGTTTATGTACAAGTGGTGTGGCTTTAATGAAAATAGATTGTTCTGTATCGACAAACTTGGTAAAGGTTTTGCTTTTGATAAATTCAAGATCTTTGTTTTTTCTCAGTCTCAAGTGAGTGTAGTGAGCAAATGCACACTCTGCCTGAGCAATCGCCAGTCCCCAACGGCCACTCCTTGCGGTCACGTATTTTGCTGGTACAACGCTCGATTTTTGCATCGCTAGTATCTGCATGTATGAATGCATTATCACTTTCATCTTCTTTTGGTGGTGTTCAATAACAGGAACTGCATCATGGAGTGGTGTAATGAAAAGCCGGAGTGCCCTCTTTGTCGTTCGCCTGTGACTCATTCGAGCCTCGTTTGCTTGTATCATTCCGATTTTTAGCTCGCTCGATACAGGAAGAGATCCATCCTGATTCTGTGTTCAAATCTACACCAGGTCCACTTTTCTAGTACAGAATAGGGGCATTGGAATCGGAAATTAATTCTCGAATAAAAATAATGACGTAATTTTTTTCCACGTCAATTAGAAACTTCGTGTAGCTTAATTGCACAGAGATTTGTTGCCTGGCAATGCGATTATTATATGATGCTGAAGAGTTGCCTGATTATAATTGAAAATGAATCTATTATGTCAATATCGAAAATGTGAAGTATTTTGAAAAAAAGGAAAAAAAATTAGATCTAGACTATTTTTGAGGGAAAAAACTAGATTGGTTTTATTGTGTCATTGTCACAAATGCATAGTAAAAAGAGAAGACCCCTCCACAATCGTTGGAGGTTCATCGAACTAGGAAAATCCTATAGGCCCGCATTGGCCTCAAGACTGACTATCTAATACGGACACTCGACATAGACTACGAGGGTGTTTGGTGAAACATAAGCTCCTCAAAGCAGTTTATAAGTTGTTTTTAAAATAAAAACGTTTTATAAATTGCTTTTGAGGAGCTTATAAGCTCAGCCAAACATCCTCTACAACTAGCAATATTCGGAGGTTATTGTCAGCATGGGAAACCATTGTGTGTTGTAATTTCGGGGCGCGCCAAATTCCTCTGTTTGATTCATGAGAGAGCTTCATGTAGGCCTTTTTCCTCGTGCAAGACTATACCAATACATGTTTAGTTCAAGCTATTGGGAAAAATACACACCATAATCACGATATAATATAAAGAATACAAGAATTGTTTACCCTATTCGTGTTGCGACTACGTTTGCCAGGGATTTCACTATAATATTTCGGATGTAGGTTATAAGGAGAAACTGCTATTAAATAGAATAATAAACAAACTCTAATTTAAGCTCATTAGGATTCCGCTTGAGCCAAAAAACATAGGCATATACTCCAACAATCCCACACAATCCATTCAGGCTTCATACTATAATAATCTCTCATTTGGAGACTGAATTCTCAAGTAACCATACCTTCTTGCTACATCTCCCGTAACCGTTTAGTATTGTGCAGTTTCATCTTCAAGTCCAAGGCCAATTGAAGTTATGCATAGCTTCAACTTATCTAAGATTACCACCTTAGTTAATATGTTTGTTTGATTTTCACTTCCAAAGATCTTCATTAGCTGCAAGATTTCTCTCTCCAACATGTGACAGATGTAGTGATATTTCAACTTAACATGTTTTTGTCCTTGAATGAAACGCTGAATTCTTTGCTAAAAATGTAACACTTTGACTATCGTTGTAGAGAGTTGATTAGACGTATTTTATACATATCTTTTGGATGTTTTTGATGAGTTTAAATGCTTAATATCTACTTAATCCTATTTTATAAAGCTAATTGCATATTTTGTGGATTTTGTAGGTGTTGATTTTATTTTGGAAGAAAATAAGTATGATTTTGAAAGGAATTTAAAGCCAAAGAAGTGAAGGAAGATTTAATATAGGATTTTATTTATTATGGAAGCTTTTATTTGTATTGGATTTTATTTTTATTAACTTTTTTCGTTGGCCTTGTTTCGGCCCATAGTGATTAGGTTAGTTTTATATTATTAGTTAGTTGATTGGAATATATAACTTATTCCACGCCTCCAACACTACACAATTTCTCACGCCAACAATTTGATACAGAGGAGCTTACGTGAATTGAGGATTGGTTTTGGCAATCAACCATTTTTCTCTTTTTCGTTCTTTATCATTCCAGCAGCTTTTCCTTTATTCTTTATTTATTCTTTTGCTTTTATTCTATTATGAGTTCTAGCTAATCTATTTATTCTGGCAACGATTAAGGAAGCCCTAGCATGATTCCTATGTGAGATCTAATTTGTTATTTATCCTTTAATTCGTATGCAAGTATTTGTTGTTCTCTATTTTCTCTGTGATTTAATTGTTTCAATCCGCTAGGTAGTCGCGAATATTTAGTGAGTTGGAATTAATTAATAGCCAATTAAATCGGCCATACGTAATCGTGGTTTAGGTTTGATTAGTGGTAAATTGACCTTCGGTCGAGGAATAACAATCTTAATTCGGTAATCCTGCGTCGAGTTTATCGGTTTTGAATCGGGTCTCTAGTTCTTAATGCTGTTGGCTCATTAAACCTATAGAGCGTCTCTACGGTTGTCGATCGATTAGAGAAATAGTTAGTGAGCGTCTTCCTAATTATCGAGAAGCTAAGGAGAGATAAGATCGCGTCAGAAGCGTCTTCGGTGATCATAACTGGTTTATTTGCATGAGTTAAAGTTATCTTTGCATCGATGAACAAAATATCAAGCTAGGGTGGAATTAATTGGCTGCCGGAATATCTTCACGCATTTGTTACCTTTCTCAATTTTATTCGCTTTAATCAAAATTCAATTCCTATTTCTAGTTATCGTTTATTTAATTGTTTATTTAATTATTCCTAGTTTCTAGTATTCCCAATTTATTCGTGGTTACGTTGCAGGTCGAAAGTTTAGGAGAATTCTCGCCGATCCCTTGGGAGACGATTTTGCTTACTGCTGTCTGCGCAGTTTGGGCATACCGACTGTCTGCCAGTCGAATATTTTGCCTACTGCTGTCTGTACGGTTTGGGCATACCGACTGTCTGTTAGTCGATTATTTTTGGTGAAAAGCGACGCACCAAATTTTGGCGCCGTTGCCGGGGATCGGTTTAAGCAGTGATTCTATCTAATTTTCGATTTGCCATTTTATTTATGTTATTTTCTTTTAGTTTATGCCTCGTTCTTCTCGTGCAGTGAATTAATTTTAATCCGGAGATCGAGAAGACCGCGCGAGATTGAAAAACGAACCAAGGAGTTAAAGCGGTGCTAGATCAAATTTACTAGACCCGAAGTTGAACATATAGTTGAAGTTCCAATGGGTGACGAGAGGCACATTGTGAATCCTAATCCGCCAAGAGCTCAGTGATAAAGGAATTAGCCGCCATAGGAGCAATCGCCGTTGTGCATCGCTCGCCAACTATCAATGGAAATCTTTGAAATACGACTGGTTTCATTCAAGTGCTACCTAAGTTTGGGGATTTACATGAGAGAGTGCACAAGCACCTTGTCGAGTTTGATTTAGTTTTGCGACTTTACGTCCTAATGGTTTTCGAAGATAATTTGAAATTGCTAACTTTTCTCACACATTGCGGACAAAGCTCGAGATTGGCTTTTGATCTTCCTCCTAGTTCGATTCGAACTTGGGATGATTGGAAGAGCAATTTTGAGAAATTCTTCCCCGAATCAAGAGGCGCAAATTTGAGAATGGCTATCGGTAGCATTAAGCGAAGAAAAGCAGAGCTTGTCGACTATTGGGGCGGTTTGAGAATTGTGTCGTAAATGCCCGATCATGGATTTTCGAATATCAATTGCTTACTAACTACTTTTACCGTGGTATGTCCGCTCTTGATAGGAAGATTGTTGATCTTGCTATGGGAAGTTTAACTAACAAAACATTGGAGGAAGCCACACAACTCATTCTTGACATGGTTTCCAATGGACAACAATATGAAGATGAGGATGATGACCGCATGGACCGGTTCACATGGCGTAAAACTCAAGAGTGAACGAGAAAATTGATGCTCTAACTTCCTTAGTTAGAGGCTTTGCCGTAGCTCAAACTCGAAGATGAAATGTGAGAATTGTCTTGAAAATACTCATTATATCGATTCTTGTCCTACTGCGGGAAAATCACGAGCAAGCATGTATGGGATCCGAGATGAGCAACATATGAATGCACAAAGGTATAGGAGAAACGATCCTTTCTCCAACACATATAATCCCGGCTGGAGAAACCTCCCAATTTCGGTGGAATCGGCAAGAGCACGGAATTTATGCGCAGAATACTGCACAAGCTGGTCAGTATGCCCATCCCGCCCGTGCAGAACCGAATATGAGTGATATCATGAAGAGTCTCGCCAGAGCGGTGAGATTGTCAAGAACTTGGTACAAAGTCAGCAAGCATTCCAGCAAGAGACGCAAGCAGCGTTGGGAAGTATGGGAACACAGATTACTCGGTGGCCACTCAGTGAATCGGTTATAAAATAACCAAGGCAAACTTCCATCTCAAACGGAGTTGAATCCCAGGAGAACGTGTCTGCTGTTATTCTAAGGAGTGGAAAGATGTTAGTTGAACCGAGCCTAAAAGAAAAATGAAGAAGTCGAGAAAACCCAAGGCCATGAGGAGTGCAGACTTCCATGATTTCAACTCCTCCAGGTAAGTGGAGAACCTAAAGTTTCAAATTCTCAATCATTGATTACACCTCCATTTCCTTCCGTGTTGGTACGAAACAAGAAAGAGGAGGATGACAAGGACATTTTGGAAGTTTTCAAGAAGGTAGAGATAAACTTGCCTCTAATCGATGCAATTAAACAAGTTCCCAGGTACGCAAAATTCTTGAAGGAGCTTTGCTCTAAAAAAATGAAGTTTGGGAATGATGCAAAAATTAGAGTAAGTGAGAATGTGTCTGCTGTTATTCAAAGAAAATTGCGCGAAAGTGTAAAGATCTGGTATGTTTACTATTCCATGCATAATTGGCAATCAGAGGATCGAGAAAGTCATGTTAGATCTAGGCGCATCAATAAATGTCATGCCATACTCTGTGTATAAGGACTTAAATTTAGGGCCTTTGAAGCAAACTGGTGTTGTCATTCAATTAGCAGATAGGTCTAATGCATATCCTGAAGGTGTTGTTGAGAATATTCTTGTGAAAGTAAATGATATGTATTTTCCTGCTGATTTTTATGTTGTTGACATGGATGATTCTGCTTCTTTGAGAAGATCTTTGATTTTATTAGGAAGACCATTCATGAAAACTGCTAGAGCAAAAATTGATGTGGATAAGGGTCTTTTGAGCCTCGAATTTGATGGTGACATAGTCACATTTAATGTATTTGAAGCTATGAAGCATGTTGAAGATCCCGAATCATTTACATGATTGATATTATTGACTTTAGTTGATAACTTTGTTGAGAATTTCAGGGATGATGAACTAGAGCACGTTCTTATTAGTGCATTGAGTGAAGAAGATGGAAAAACAGAGGAGAATGACGCCATTAAAGAGATTATCAGGCTGATGTACTCTGCGGAAGAAGTTCCAATTCGGCACCTGTCGAGTAGGATGCCCATCCCGACCAGTACAGAACCGATTTTTCCATCTGTTGAGAAATCACCCAAGCTGGAATTGAAAATGTTACCTCAACACTTGAAGTATGTGTTCTTGGGGGAGCACGACACACTGCCGGTCATAATATGCAAAGACCTTCGTGAAGAACAAGAGGAATTTGACTTGGAAATCAAGGATAAGAAGGGAGCCGATAATTTAGTTGCTGATCATCTCAACAGACTGCCGAATGACCCAGCTGGTATGCCCATACCGCACGATCCTCCAGATAGACAACATTTTGCAATTGAAGAGATGAAGATAGTCGAGTTTCAAGAGATGAACTTGGCTACTTCCGTAGTCAACTCGTGATCGTACCACCATGGTGTCTGGCCTTAGACCTTAAACAAAGGCGCGCTTGGGAGCTTACCTAAGATTTCTTTTCTCACCTTATTCTTTATTTCATGTTTGTTTGTTTGTTTTTTTTTTTTTTTTTCGGTTTGTTAAATAAAAAAAAAATTTAAAAAAATCAAAAAAAAAAAAGTTGCTGATTTGGGTTTCTTTTGGCGTGTTTTGCAAGAATAGGGTGCATCCATTAATTGTTGGAAAAGGAAGACAATATCGCTCGGATCGTCGCCTCGCACGGATGGAGCAACACTTTGACCATCCCCACCCACCACCTTCGATCGAGCATTGAGCACTTGGAAGTCTCTTTTGCTTTGTTTTCTTTTCTTATCTTATTGAGGTTTTCACACATTGAGGACAATGTGTAGTTTAAGTGTGGGGGGATTTTTGGAGTCATATGTCTATTGGGGCTATCTTTTGTTGTGTATGATTTTTTATTCGTGTTTTGGCCATTGTGAGAGAACTAACATGAATGGAATAGATTGGAATATTGTGATGTGATTGCTTGGTTGATTTCCTTGATGAAAATAATTTTGTGAAAGCTCTTATGTGTCTAAGGATGAGAAAATGTGCTTAATTGATCAAATTTTTGAAAACCTACTCAAATATGTGAGGATTGAGCTTATGAGCAAAATTATGAAATGCTCCTTATTTCTTTGTTGAGAGGTTATGTATTCTTGATATCTTGATGTCTGGTTTGCCTTGTTGTCATAGTCGAACTTATGAAGTTGAATTCTTGCATGAACATGATTTAGGCATTTGTTTTGGATTGATAATTGTTAACCATCTCATATTTCCCTAGAGAGCCCACTTGAGCTTTAACCTTTTCTTGATGAATGAAAGCCACAAAAATAATGAACCATAGCCTTTTTAGCCTTCTTTTGTCCCACCAACAATTTGCAAGTAGTTGAGGAAGATGAAGTGATAAGTGATAGTGATTTGTTGAATTCTAGCTATTTGGGAAAGTTGGTGTATTTTGTTTTGTTGAAGGGTAGTTGGGTTTGTGAGATGATGAGATTAAGGGCATTGATGTGGTGTTGTTACATATTGATAAATGTGTTGTTGCCAATTTTTGGTTATTTGTTGGCTGTTGCAAGTTGAAAAGAAAAGAAAAAAGAAAAAAAAATTTGAGAAAAAGAGAGAAAAAAAAGAAGAAAAAAAAAAGAAAAGAGTTGGTAGCAGAGAAGTCAATGAAGGAGAAAGAATTATGGGGAATAAAGTAGAATATTTGGGGTTTGTTTTGGGAGTACACATGTGATAAACTGCTTGCATTTTGTTGGATTTAATAGCCATTTTCAATACTTTTGTTTATCCTACCTATGCACCCTAGCCCCATTACAACCTATGGAAGTCCTAATGATTTGTGCTTAAATTTCATTTCATTTTGTTAGAGATAGTGACATATTGGCAAACTTGTGATGGATAGAGTCAAGATGCTTTAGTGTGAATTTATCTTGTCCTTGATTTTGAGCGATTTTGAGTGAATCTTGTGAGGCTGGATTGTTTGCACTATTTTGACTTTGACGAATGGTGTATACATGAAGTTGTTGGAATCAAGGAATGGTTTGTGGTATGAATGATGGTTATATTTTGATCTTGACTATGATTGTTGTTTCTTGATCAATGGCCAATTGGTATTTCTTTTGAATCGAGTCCCTACCTAGTTTGTGTTTTTATCTTTTGTTTTGCTTATGCTCGAGGACGAGCATTATTCAAGAGTGCTACTCTTATGCTCATTCCCAAGGCCGCACAAGAAACTCTGCAATCACACCATCTCCTTACTCGCCTTCATTACAACCACATACTCAGCTTCCGTTGTGGACAAAACAACGACTTTTTGCAACTTAGAAGTCCAAGAAAAAGCAGTACAACCATAAGTAAAGTCATATCGGTTGTACTTCTCCTCCCATCGAGATCATTTGATGTCAAATCCGCATCAACACAACCTGCCAACACGACACTCTTGTCGTTGAAACATAAGGCTTTGTCCGTGGTACCTATCAAGTATCGTATAATCCACTTGACTGCTTCCCAATGTTGTTTGCCTGATCACCCACGAACTAGCTCATTACTCACACTACATGAGCAATATCTCTTGTACACACAATGACATACATTAATGCTACCAATTGTCGAAGCATAGAGAACTTTCATCATTTGAGCACGTTCATCTTTGCTCTTCGGCGACTCATTCCTCAAAAGCTTGAAGCGACTGCTCAACGGGACACTTACATCCTTTGATTCAGTCATGTTGAATCTTTCCAGGACCTTTTGAATGTAACTTGCATGTGAAAGATACACATTTCTTGTCGTTTTATCGCGTTCGATTCTCATACCCAAAATCTTCTTTGCTTTCCAAGATCATTCATGTAGAATAGTTCGGACAATTGCTTCTTCAACTTATCCACCTCATTTGTATCAGCTTCTGCGATCAGCATATCATCAACATATATAAGAAAGAAAATATAGCTATTGTAGAACCTTTTATAATAGCAACAATGGTAAACGTGACATATTTGGTAACCAATCTCCATCATGAAACTATCTAACATCATGTACCACTACAACGGAGTTTGTTTCAAGCCATACAAGCTCTTCTTCAACTTGCACGCAAGTCCTTCATTTCATTTTTACTACGAACCCCTCAGGTTGTGTTATGTATAATTCTTCATTCAAGTCAATATGAAGGAATGCTGTTTTCACCTTCATCTGATGTAGCAACAAGTTTTCTACAACAACTATACTCAACATCATTCAAATAGTGGTCAGTTTCACAACAGGAGTAAAAACATCAGTATAGTCAATACCGTGTCGCTGTTCAAATCATTTGACAACCAACTAGGCCTTGTAGCGTTTGCTACCACTAGCTTCAGTCTTGATCCGATAGATCCACTTGCAGTGCAAAGCCTTCTTACATTTTGGAAGCTCAACGAGTTCCTAAGTACCATTTAGCAGGAGAGATCTCAACTCATAATTCATAACAACTCTCCACTTTTGTCTATCACCACCTTGCTCCGCCTCTGCGTAGCACTCATGTTCACCACCATCAGTAAGTAATAAGTAACAAATAATAGTTAGATGGCGAATACCTATCAGGTGCACGTCGCTTTGATACCAATTGTTGAAAAAATAACCACAATCATGACATAATACAAAAACAAAAGAATTGTTTACCCAATTCGTCTTGCGACTACATTTGGGGCGATGCCAAATCAAAGATTTCTCTATGATATTTCAGATGTAGGTTACAAGGAGAAACTGTCATTAAATAGAATAATAAACAAACTATAACCCTAAGCCCATTAGGATTCCACTTGGATAAAAAAACATGGCCCATATTCCAATAATCTCCCACAATCCATTCATGCTTCATACTCCAACACATGCGCAAAGAAAGGAGCATCCGCTGCACTTACCAAGTGCCTCACGAGCATCGACTGATCGTTAACGGAGGGTGTGGTTGTTTATTATTCCACACCTTCTCATTCCTATCCACCATTAGGGGTGTGCATCGGTCGGTCGGTTCGATCGATCGACCAACCGAAATTTTAAAACCGAAAACCGAATCGAAAATATTTTTTTGAACCGAACCAAACCGATTTATTGTTTCGGACCGATCGAAAACCGAACCGAAAAAATCGATCGGTTTCGTTCGGACCGAAAAACCGACCGAAACATATATTATGTATATATTTTTTTAAATAAACATATTTTAATCCTAATTATTTAATTAAAATATTAATTAATTATTATATAAAATATATAAATATATATAAAAAAATATTTTTGGTTCGGTTACCAATCGAACCTAAAATATAAAACCGAAAACCGAACCGAAAACCGATTTTAATTGAAAATTTAAACCGAATCGAAAACCGATTTTTCAAAAACCGAACCGAACCGACCAAAATCGATCGATTCGGTCGATTTTTTCGATTCGGTTTGGTTCGTGCACACCCCTATCCGCCATCTTCTTCTTCTCATCGTCACAAACACGAATCTTTGGTAGTCGTCAAGGATGTGCCAGCTGGTAATCTTGAGAGAAAAAGTTTCACCTTGGGGAGTCCGGGTAAGGCAAGTAGCAGTGATATGGCCAAGAGGAATACTTAGAATGTCTTTTTTCACTTCTATCAACACTCTGGAACTTAAGCATCAGGGACATAGAACGCACCGTCGGATCTACCGATCTTCCGGAGCAAGAGATCCTTGGATGACCAAATGCTCATCCAACTCAAACTTGGACTATGCATTAAACAAATCTCCTTCTAGGAAATATTTGGCTTTGGCTTTAGAACACGACCATTCAGCTTAGCGATAACTCTATAACTGGTCTTATTAGTTTTTCTGTTAATTTTGTTAGATATCATAAGATTTATACCGCCATTTTTGAGAAAACTTTCGTATATTCAACCTAGTTCATGATGACAGGTTAATTTTTGTAAGTAAATTAAAAGATTTTCAGAACTCTTAAAAAATTTACATATTCAAAAACGAATATGCAATTGGTTGACAGCATTTTTGGTATATATATGCAATTTATTTTTAGGAAAAGAATAAGTTATACACGCATAATCTCATTGTTTTTATATATTTAAAAATATGCAAGCAGAGAAAACTAAAAAAAAAAAAGTCTCAAATAATTAGTACGTAAATTACTCTTCCACCCTTAGGGTTTCTTAGCCACAGTTATATTGAAGCTGAGAAACACGAACCACCGCCAAACGCAGCTGCACTGAGGTGAGACAAACAATGGCGACGCAGATGAGCAAAAAGCGAAAGGTTAGGTTATCCATTTATCCCAGTCATCCCATCAAAGTCCGATAATCTGAAGTTCTGAACTGGAAATTTGAATTTCTTTGAGTATATATGTTTCTTAATACGCGGATTGTTATGGTCGTGTGTTTAGTTTGTCGCGGATGGCGTGTTCTTCGCCGAGCTGAACGAGGTGCTGACTCGCGAGTTGGCGGAGGATGGCTACTCCGGAGTCGAGGTCCGAGTCACGCCGATGCGCACTGAGATCATCATCCGAGCTACACGTACACAGAACGTACTCGGTAATTGATTAATGCAGTAGTAATTAAATGCGTATATTTTGATGTAGTTATGTATTTGCATTTCTTTTATGTGAGTCTTAGGCAATGGTGATTTTGAAGTGTTCAGTAGTTTAATAGCAATGTTTGGTTCAGTCGTTGGAATTCAGGATTTATGCGACTTCACTATGTTGCTTTGAATTTTCTATTAAAAAGGAAAAACAATTAAGTATTGTTAATTTGTGTAGTTCTTCGTTCTATTTTGAGATGATAGAGACTGATGGGAGCATTTAAGCTATGCGAGGTTAATTTCTGAGTTTCAAATGATCTAGTCTAAATGTAAGTTTGATAGTAAAATGCGATACATGACAATATAAACCTTATCATTCCTCTGCCTTGTTATAGTTTGAGTATGTAAATTGTTTGTTTCCCTAAGTTAATGATGATAAGATTTCTTTCCTTTATAGATAATTGTATCATTTCTATGTTTAAACTCTTCAGGAGAGAAGGGTAGGAGAATTAGGGAGCTGACGTCAGTCGTACAAAAGCGTTTCAAGTTTCCAGAGAACAGTGTTGAGCTTTACGCTGAGAAGGTCAACAATAGGGGCCTGTGCGCCATAGCTCAGGCCGAGTCATTGCGATACAAGCTTCTTGGAGGCCTTGCAGTTCGGAGGTATGTATTTCACACTTTCCCATCTATCACAGACATTTCATCCCCACACTTCATGTGGTTTAACATTATCATGGTATTGTGATTGTGATTTCATGGTCGATTGAAGTCGATACATTCCCTAGGCTCAACTTGGCATTATGAAATAGGATGTTTGGTTAGAGTTATCTGCTATAACTTCTTATTACGGAGTAGTTGTTGCTGTGCTTGTCATTGTTACAGCGTGATGGCAGTAATAAGTGCCAATTTCGTGTCTGAAGGTGACTAAATCCATCTTCCAACCTAGCATGTGCCGAAAGAACAATTTTATTTCTTTTGTGCAGATTTGGGATGGGAAGATATTTACTTTGTAAAATGAACACGACTTCCCACTTTGTACTTTCATATAGATCTCTTATGAGAGTTTCTTGCTTGGACTGCTTGCATTACCAATAGACCATACTTGCTTGGACTGACTGCAAATTATCGATAACATTCTTCAAAATATTATTCTTTTGCAGTGTCTTTTTGAGACATTATGTCACAATATTATGAATATAAAGTTATAAACATTTGAGAGCTTGTTTGCACCCAACCATATACTAACACAAATATGTAACTTGAAATCTGGTCTACCATCGATGGTAAAAGATCCCTGTAAAGAAAAGGATAGCTCAAATTAGAGGTGTTAAACTTAGCATTTGCATCTGTATCATAGTCATTTCAAATAATGGTATCTCTATTTTTCTGACTAGGGCTTGCTATGGTGTACTGAGGTTTGTTATGGAGAATGGTGCCAAGGGATGTGAGGTGAGTTAGATTATATCTTTATCCCAATTTATTTCTTTTCACATGCATCCCTTTCTCCCTCTTGATTTTCATCTTACTCTCTATAGGTGATCGTAAGTGGAAAGCTCCGTGCTCAGCGTGCCAAGTCCATGAAATTCAAGGATGGGTACATGATTTCCTCTGGGCAACCCGTCAAGGAGTACATTGACTCTGCTGTGCGACATGTTCTACTTAGACAGGTCCTTTTTTCCCCATGCACTTACTAAACACATACCCCATCTATTTACAAAATATGGTCGTTGGCATTTTCAGTGCTAAGTAATGGCAATCGTCTGACAACTCTGGTTGACATCAAATGAAACGACATTTCGATTTTTCTTCAGGGGGTACTTGGTATCAAGGTCAAGATTATGCTTGACTGGGATCCGAAGGGCAAGGTTGGGCCAATCACACCTCTGCCAGACCTTGTCACCATCCATCCACCCAAGGAAGAGGAGTATAGTCCTCAAACTGTGGCACCTGCCATTGAAGTAGCTTGAAGCATCAGGTGGTTTTCACCAGAATAGCATGTTATATCTATTTTTATATTTTCCGGCTGGTAATATTTGATTCTGAACTAGAACTTTACTTTTATTTTCCTTATAAAGAAACCCCTTTGATCTAAAAAACTTGTTTTTGTTCTTTTTTTTCCATCCCTGCAATATTCATTATGAGACAGATCAGCAAAAATATTTTTCCACACCTAGATTCATTGTTTGTGAGTGTGTGTGTTTTTCTGTAGTGATCCACTTTCTGCAACTCATTCACGTTGTGGGCGAAGCACTTTCTAAAAAGTATTTCATCATTTTCTTGATATCATAATGTAGTTATGTGCAGTTCAAAGAACCCATTAAAATTTGTCTTACGTCATTCATATTTCATGCTGCAACCATGATTCAGTGCACTAAAACAAGGTAATCAGCACCTCGCCCACTGATTATCTTTTGTTGTGGGATTTTTAATCCGAGTAATTTAATATTTTCTCTTAGATTAGATTCTAGTGAATTATCAATATTTACTTTTGAATTTCGTTGAAGTTTCAATTTGCACACATTCTCTATTATGAGTATTTGACGTTTGCTTTCTTAGGTATAAAACTATGCCTTTTTGATATTATGTTTTTTCACTTATAAAATTATGTTCTCTATTTTTTATGTTTTTTTACACAAAATGATATTTTTTTTATTAATATGTTTATGTCAGTTTTTAGTTTCTAGTAGATTCAATCATTATATATTGGGTTCTCGTAGTATTCGGTGGTCCTTAGATAATATGTAGTACTCAATCTAGATTATATATTTTGAACACATGGCTCTCATCATAAGCTGACAAGTGGTAGCTCATCCTTGGTGGTAGCGGACGGTGTCGGCAACGACAACGGATAGCGTCGGCGGCAGCACCGGCGAACATCATCAACAACATACAAAAACACAACAAACAACAGATTTTGAAAGAAAGAAAAAGAAAAGAAAAAAAATTAAGAACAAAATTGATGAATTTTGAAAAAAATAAGAGATGAATTTGATAGATGATTGATGAATCGAGAGAGATTGTGGTTATGACGGCGGTTCATGGTGAGATTCTCCTGTAATCGAGGAAAAAGATTGTGGAATTGATCGAGAAGGATGAATGAGAGATTTGTTGTCGAAAATCATAAAACTGTATTAAACAAAACATGAAACTGTATTGAATATTGAACAAAACATGAAACTGTATTGAACAAAAACATAAAGCTGAATGTTGGTATGAAATACAAACATACATTTAATAAAGCACATTCACGCATTTAACAAAATATGTTCATGCATTTAACAAAACGTAAAAGCATTGTTGGCCAACGGACATGCGAGTAAGCGTCGGGCCGACGTGCGAGCACGAGCGTATGATGAGCTCTCTTCCGCGCTGGGCGCGAGCTTCCAACCACATGTATTATTGTGTTCAACTGTATGTAGTTTTGTGTTCATTTGAATGCATTATTCAGTTTAACTAAATGCATGATTTATTTTTGTATATCACATAACAAATCAAATTATTAATATACAATTACTGTAGCGAAATCAGTGAAATTAAGCTTAAAAAATTCGGAAATCTCAATCATATGATCTATGCGATGAGTGGATGAGATTGAATACTACATACTATGTCAGACTCAGATAATATTTGATCCCTCTATATATATAGAAAATGGTTTAAATAAAAATCTCATTAGATGGATGATCATGATTTAGGAAGAACAAATTCATGTTT
Source organism: Salvia rosmarinus (assembly GCA_036937905.1). NCBI lineage: Eukaryota > Viridiplantae > Streptophyta > Magnoliopsida > Lamiales > Lamiaceae > Salvia > Salvia rosmarinus. The sequence continues at coordinate 98,575,485 of CM072816.1, forward strand.
GTATGTTCTGTAGTTTATCGAGTCGAATTTTGAAATGCAGAATGATTATTCTGAATTTACCCCCAAAAATAAACCATTTTCTCTTATATATATATACACCCATATATTTGAATAAGTCCACTCTTATGAAGCGCATGCGATGGAAAGTGTATTTTATTTTGTTATCCTGTTATTATTGAGCTAGTGTGGCCAACATGCTAAAGTTCATAAATCATCGAGTCATTTTCAGAGGCTGTATAATCTTCTCATCCGGAATATTCCCACATAATTAATAATATTAAAAAATGGTGGTTGCATTCATGAATTTTCTTCACACATAATGCTCGAATATAGATATAATCTTCAAATAGGATTTATTGGTTGCAATAAATCTTCTTTTTCGAGTTTTTCTTGATAACATATATCGATATATACTAGAAAGGAAGGATTGATAAGATTCAAACTCATGATCTAATATAAGCTAGTCCGCCCTATAACCTAACTAGCTCATCCTTATGGAGCATTATATAATATGTGAAGTATATTATAATATGCGAAAAAAGGCACACTCACACTGTCATATAATACATTCACATCTTACGAATTAGCATGCGAAGTATTTAATATAGTAAGGTGCGATTTCCTCTGAACAAGGAATATGATCAACTGATCAAATATCATTACATTATTATTTCTCCAGTCAAATATGTGAGAAAAAATATATATATATAGGAGTTGGATCTTGAGAACTATGCACAAACGTATAAAAGATGAATAAAACCATAAAAGAAAACATTCTAAAATTGTTACCCAACAAAATAATTTTAGAAATTTGATATCACAACTTTACCGCCTTGCATCATCTTTAATATATAAAGTCGATGATCCACTCTATATATATATATATATATATATAAAATCTAGTAAGAACTATGAGAACTATGCACAAATATATAAAGTCGATGAACAAAATCTATAAAGTTATTATAAAATATTTCACAATAAAATAATTTTAGAAAGTTTTCGTTGTGCACAACTTTATACTGTTTGTGCATCATCTTTACACGTCTTATGCATAGTTCTCAGAGTTCAAAAAAGATATAATTTCTCATTTGATCAACTCTTTATATATATATGTATGTATAATTGTTTTTTAATTGGGATAAAGTTATGTGTAAATAAAAAATAAAAAATAAAATTAAGAGGGTGCTCATATGCTTATCTGATAAGGCGATTGGCCAAAATAGTAATTAAAACTAAATTTTGCTAAAGTACGATCAAGTAGCAATAGAAAAGGCAGTTGATGTTCTTTTAGGATGATTCAGTTGTTAAGTGAGTTATTTATGGTAAAAAAGTTATTGATTTGAATTTCACTAATATCTTTATGAGTTTGAGCATATTACATCTAATTTTTTAAATATAATATATTTATCAGGTGTGATTACAAATTATTACATAGTAAATATGTAATGCACGTCTAAAAAAAGAAGAAGAAAATGAAGTGAAGCTTTTTCACTTCATCCCCTTGATTGAAAAATGTTTAATTTTGGGATTTAATAATAGATTGACTTAGTGGAGGATGGTGATATTATTAAAAGAAGATTTTTATAAAATCGAAAAAAGTCCCAGAAAATGATTGCAGCCGCCCTGGCAATAATATTTATATACTCACAAATCTGGTGGAATCTATTACTAGAAAATATTTAAGCACTTTTTGAGGTTTGTCTCCCCATTACGAGGTAGATTTAGAACCCAATGAGCACTTCTTTTAGCATATGCTTACCTTTTAAGTGACTTACGATCTATGTAGATAAAAAAATTTTTTTTTCTGGATTTAATTAAATGATGTAGATAAAAATATTATATTTTTTTTCTGGATTTTATAAATTTAATTAAAGCTTTTCAAACGATGAGGAAAGAATGTAGATTATGGAACTTGATATTTTACCTGGTTTATTTTCTTGGAGAACATATTAATGTATATTTCCCCTATATCTGAAGTACCTTATTTTAGAATTTTGTAATAAAATGATGTATAACTTTTCATCATTGATACAAATTCTTTGCCTTCAGTTTTCTATGTAATAATTAGGTGTAAAATAAAATAAAATTTACTCATCTTTTTTTATATATGTATCCTACCAATATAGACATTTATTCGGGAGTGGAGGAAGTATAGATGTTCTACTCACTTTGGACATACTATTTATTGGAGATATATTTTTATTTTTCCTTCAAAAAATAATATTATAATTATATTAAATCTAAGTCGCAAAAACTAAAATTCCCATTTGATGAAAATGGTTTAATTTGAGAGAGAGTGGGGAGTCCACCAAAATAGAAGAGAAGGAAAAGAAAATAGTGGAAGAAGCGCACGCGGCAGACAAAATCCCGCAACCATGTAAGAGGGGGCGAGGCCCACCAGCTGCGGCCTGTCTCCGCCAACTCCAACTCCGACTCCGACTCTGACTCCCACTATATTTTATAATGTCCATCGCCACCACCACGCCCCTTATCCACCCACCATTTATGACTACCTACCCATTATATACTTTTCCATAATCAATATATACATATACAGAGAGAAAGAGGGATTACGACTGCCCAACAAACTTGGCCAGTTTAGTGATATTGTTAATGAATATATAATAAAAAGAATAATATTATTTCCTTGTTCGGGTGAAGGTTTATTTCAATTTCTTGGCATAGAATAATGAAAGTTTTGATTCATTTGGATCCTCTAAGTTGACCGCCTTCTTCAATATACATAGATAAACAATAATTATGATCAACCACGAATATTATATCCCAATCAATCTACTTAGCCTCATACCTTGTCTTCTGCCGCCACGCCACGCAACGCACGCTCGCTCGTTATGTATTAGTACACATGCATGTATAATATGCTCCAATCTCCCTCTCTTGCACACGCGCGCGTACGGAGAGGGAATGCTCCCACGGCCTTTGCTTAATTAGTTAAGAAACAGTAGATTTGGAGCGAGGACCATTTGATCAAATCTTATCAGTGTAATGTAGTAGTTTCGTTCTCTTTAGAATGACATTATTTGCACTAAACATTGATCTTTCTACCTACTTTAGCAGTCACTGTGATTCATCCATCATATTCTCATGACATTGAGGAGTGAAGGCTTATCAGAGGAGAGATACATCCTTTAGAGCAATGCAATAAAATGTAATACTCAATTAGTTCACCTAAATTTACATTTAATTCTTTTTCGATTTGTCTATCAAAAGCTTGCATTTTTCATTTTTTAAAATTTTAACTCCATATTTTGTATCATAAATATACCACTTATTTATAAAAAACTTACATAAAAATCACTTTTTTACTTTAATTATTTATTAATATATTCATTTATTATTTATAAGATTCATATGCACCAATACTGGAATGCATATGAAAAGGGTAGCGGAGGCATGGGGTCATGATTTGAGCGTGGCAAATACGGGCCCCACATTTGTCACGCGCTCCATATACTATACAATATTTCCTGCTCCATTTCATTTGCGCGTGCCTTTTCCCCCCTAACAACTCACATTTACCTTTCTTGCGTAAAATTCTCCCATATTAATATGATTTTGCTTCAAATTTCTGTAATTTTCAAGTAAATGAATTTTTGCTCTTTATGAACCTCAAATTACAATTGATACCATCCTTTTAATACCCTCTTCATCTAATCATCTTCACTCTAACTTGTATTATTTTTGCATTTTGTCATCTAAACATTGAAGGCTTTGCACTCTGCCATAGAAAATATCTATATATATTTTTGAATTTCCCAACAATGATTGCTCGTGTAATTTTCGAATATTACTATCTTCAAAAAGTGCAAGAACATGAGTGAGTTTAGAATAAAGATTTTGAAAAGTTTGGCATTGAGATGACAAATTGTAACTTTCACGAGTTCAGATGGTAAAAGTATTCCAAGTTAGGCATTCAAAGTTTGTCGTTCAATGAATTTCGTAAATTACAAATTAATTCATTATGTAGGAAAACACACACCATAAAATCGTATAAAATGAGAAGTATTTCAAATCAAATAATATGCTCCTTTTCACAAATGTTTCATCAATATTCTAGCCTATACCTAGTGGGAAAAAATACCAAAAATCGGTATACCGGATTTACCGTGCTGAAAAAATACTGAAAATACCGAATTTTCGATACGGTATGATACCATACCATACCACTAATTTTTGGTACAGTAACTTTATCATTTTTTTGGATATCGCGGTATACCGATATATACAGTATCGAGGTATATACCGAAAATTTTCAATACATATTGGTATATACCGAAAGTATATACCGGTATGTCGGTATATACCGGTACCACGGTACATACAAAAATTCGGTATATTGAATTTTTCGATATGAATTCGGTATACCCTACCGAAATATAATACTTATTTATTACATATAATTAGTATTAACTTTAAAAAAAATATTTATTCATAATTAATGATAAATTATTAAATTTGTTATTATTGATGATTAAAATGAATAAGAACTTTTATACTTAATAAAATTATAATTATAAACTAAGTCACATCTATGTTATATAACTAATTTACAATGAATTTAAAATAATTATAACTTTTAAATAGACTTTGAAAAGTAAATAAATAGAATAAATATAAATTATATAATAGATTATGTTAAATAGTATATTCAATTTATAGTAAAGTTTATATTACTATTACATAATGAAAATAACTTATGTTTTACATACATTTTAAAGTTTTGATAACGGTATATGATTTTTTTTAATCAAATCTTAGTATATACTTTTATGTATATTATGATGTAAAATAAAAATAAAAATAATGCAATGAGATACCGATTGGTTAAACTCAAAACTAATTACATGATCTTCTAAGTTATTATTTGAAACTATATTATCAACATACATAATTATAAAATTAAATATATAAGTACGAGTTATATAGTTATATTTACATATCTATAATTATAATCGGTAAATGGAATAAATATATTCAAATGATACAAAATATAATATTTAATTCATACATTGTATAGTCGATATTATTATTACACAATGAAAAATATTTATGTTCGACATATACTTGAAACTTTCAACAACTATATATTTATTTTATATTTTAATCAAACATTAATATATATTTTCATGTATATTATAATATCAATATAGTTAGTTAATGACATTAGATTATAAAAATATAATATCACTATAGTTAATTATAAAACTTGAGAAGTAATTACATCACTGATTTACTAGCGACGGCCAAAATCCGGATAGTGATTTACTAATTGTTTTTTTTTTAATTAGAATATCAATATAGTTAATTATAATAAAGTTATATAAATATAAAGTATATAGAAAGATACAAGTACGAGTCACATACTCATATTTATATACCTATAATTATAATTAAGTAATTTTTGATAATTTTGGTAATTTTTGATAATTTTGATAATTTTCTATAATTTCGATAATTTTAGGAAATTTCGGTATACCGAAGTCCGGTACGGTTTATTGTAAAAGTCGGTACGATAACGGTATAAAATTTTATCATATCGTAATCTTCATTGTACCGACTTTCGGTATGCCGAACGATTCGGTACGGTATTGATATGAAATTTTGCATACCGTAATTTTCGGTACGGTGAAAAATTTTCGGTATACCATACCGACACAACCCTAGCTATACCATGTTTGAAGGTACAATTAATACTCTCTCCGTCCACCAAAATCGTTCCATGATTTTGGTGGTAAAATGTTAATAAATTGTAATTAATGTAAAGTAAGTGAGTGTATAAATGTGGATCATTGAGATAATAAATGAATGTATTAATAGATAGTGAGTGTAAAAGGTGGACCATAAGTTGTTTTTTTTGTAAATAAGTGGATAGGTTGAAGGTAAAAATATGAATTTGATGTTTCTAAAAAGAAAAGTGAAGATTTTTTGTGAACGGATCAAAATAGAATTAAATGAACGTATTTGATGGACGGAAGGAATACATGAAAGAACATACAAAAACTTAATAATTTTTTTTCCAATTTCAACTCTTTAAATAAATGCATGAAGTATGATGACCTAAGCAATAGTGATCTATGCATGCAACATAGTTTTATTCCATTTTTTTGATTAAATATATGACTATGATATGTATAGTTGACGTGTACTATAATCGTTGAAATCCAAAATTAAAAAATAATGTAGACTAGAAAGCCTCTAGTGGTAGAAATGATGTCTAAAAGGACAAAAAATGGGATGAAGTAGGCTGCACTAAATACTTCTTTTTATGCCTATAAAAGGATCGCCACATTTAGTTCAGAATCACACGCCAACTCTCTCTCTCTCTTCTCTTCTAGAAATTTAAAGAAAGAAACAAAAAAATATGGGTGAAGCTATGGAGTTCGTTCCTTACAACAATGGCTTCTCAAAAGCTCTGTTTGAAACCAAACACGTGCTAATTGAGAAGCAAAGTCACGATGACCAAGATTCTTGGTTTGAAGAAGAGATTGATGTGGATCTCAAATGGTCTTTCTCTCTCAACAGGTAACACACACTCATCTACCTATGCACTGTGTGTCTGCGTTATTTTTTCCTGCATGAAACCTTTTCCTCCTTTTTTTTTTAAATATGGGGGAGGGTAAACAGAGTTGTTTTTTTAATTAAAAGAACAGCTTTTTCTTGAATATTTTATTATGACTTGATTTTATTCTAAAATTTTATACTTACTTTCTTGAGTAGTAGAAATATAGCAAGTTCTTAGTTCAATTAATTAAAATCTAACATATTTGAAATAAAGATAAATGATCGAGTCCTAGCATCTACAGTGTGAGAGTTTATCCATTTTATTGTGATTTCTTGTGGACACTATTTACTAGTCCTGCAAGTTACTTAATCATTGAGTTATTATGTTTTATTCCCTCACTGATTTGCTCTCTCACGTTTTCATATGACTTAGACGTGGGTCCTCCCAAGGGGAGGATTCCCTGTTTTAGAGCAAGAAATATAACAAGTCAGCAACTCCGTTACCAGAAGATGATTAGTACGTGGTTTAGTTGCTTTGAAAATTATGGAATGCTCAAAATCACTAATTGCTTGGCTGTAACTTAATTTGGTAAAATTCAATTAACCCATAATTTGTGTTGAAAATGCCTGCTTTGGTACAACACAATGTGTATTGTAAAATATCTTAATTAATTTTGAGCAAAAAAATCGAGAACCGAATAACCTCAAAATGTTTTTTTCCTCAGAGTGCTGCACAAAGGAACTAGTGAATACCAAGACATAGCTCTACTTGACACAAAACATTTTGGCAAGGTAATATCCTATATTTTTAAGCTTTATCTATATATATAATATGGTTTAATTCTTTGATATAATATATTGTTGCATATGTTATTTGCTATTATTGGCGTATTTAAATAATTTGAGGAAATTTTTTATGTCCAGGTTTTGGTGATTGATGGGAAGATGCAGAGTGCAGAATTCGATGAATTTATATATCATGAATGTTTGATTCATCCAGCTCTCTTATGTCACCCCAAGTTAGTTAACATTTGTTATTTAATCACACTTCTAATATTTCAACTTTCATGATCATGTCTTTGTTAAAATTAATTTTATTTGTCAAAATTAATCGACTTTGATCATGTTAAGCATGCTAGTACGTAAACCTAGGGCTACTGTTCATAATTTGTATATCGGTATAGAGAATTTTTATTTGATCAAATAGAGGAAAAAGAGACAATTTTTTTAGAAGGTTTAAAGCCTACCCCGGTCCTCTAGATCTGCCCCCGTTGTACGTTCTGCTTTCGTTAAAAGTACCTAAGTCGAGACCGTCTCTGTGTTTTCAGTCCGAAAACGGTGTTCATAATGGGCGGAGGCGAAGGGTCCGCCGCGAGGGAGGCCCTCAGGCACCGATCAATAGAGAAGGTTGTGATGTGCGATATTGATCAGGTATATACACTAAAGGAATGTTTACTTTTTATGATTAACATTTTGAAGGATTGAGTATTTGATAGATTAAATATGTGATAAGATAATTTTTATATATCAATCATTCGTTTACTACAAATGATTAATGGAGGATTAAAATTGGGATAAATAATTCTCCCTTTATTTGAAGGATTATTTCAATCCTACCTTTATTGGTTGGGTTAAAATTAATAGAGAATAATTTAAAGGATTAAAATAATCACAGGTTTTGAGATATCATCAAATGTTAATCCTTAAAATAAACACTTGATTAAATTGAATTAATTTTATCTATCCAACCTAATCATATAAAGTAAACATCCCTAAGAAAACATTAAACAAATTAGTAGTCCTCATACGACAATAATCTCGATTATGAAATGTAACGTTATTCTAGAATAGAAGATCTCGTCTGGTTCACTTTTTAAGTTTGTTAAGTGGCTAAAGCTCTGTTTTATGTCCCTTTGTGGGCGATTGCACCATTTTGTCGTAGTGCGATTTTAGATAAGATGTTACTATTTACTTTTTTTAAATTCTTTTATTTCCCTTTTGCCCCCCTTTATTGACAACCTTAATCCTTTTAATTATGTGAATTTGTCAGGTGTTTTGCTGCTGTCTTGTGCTAATTTAGCATTGATTAGGGCGTGATTAGAGACCGCGTGGATTAATTAGAACTTGTAATCTATGCTAATCATGAGGTCTGAAATTTTTTTTCCTTTTGTCATTCATTGCAGGAGGTTGTGGATTTCTGTAAAACACATCTCACAGCAAATCACGAGGCTTTTCGAAATATGAAGCTTGATTTAGTGATTAATGATGCTAAGTCAGTATAATCTCGATCAAATCTAGTAGTTAAACAACCTTAATTTCGATAGTATTAATTAGGAGCTGTGTCCTAATTTGGCAATCTGTTAATCTTGTTGAAGGGCCGAATTGGAAGATAGACAGGAAAAATTTGACGTTATAGTGGGCGATTTGGCTGATCCAGTTGAAGGAGGGCCTTGCTACCAACTATATACTAAGTCTTTCTATGAAGACATATTGAAGCCTAAACTCAGTAACAAGGGCATTTTTGTAACTCAAGTAAGTTCTTGAGTTAGTACGAGTTCATTACAAAAATTTGTGTGAGATGGTCAAGATTCAAAGCAAGACCGCTATTTGAGTGCCACTGAATATGGGTTTGGATCAATATCTTGACCCGTCTCATGATGAGACCGTTTCATGAAGGACGGCCCTCTCGTTTGATATTACGTGTGAGTGCGACCACAAATATAATCTTCAATAAATTCTGAAGTTTTGGTGTGCTGCATTGTGTGTAGGCTGGACCGGCAGGGGTGTTCACTCACAAGGAGGTCTTCTCGTCAATATACAACACCATAAAACAAGTGTTCAAGTGTAAGTCCACACACTTTCTAATTCTTTTAACAAGACTCTATCACTTATGTTCGTAAAAAATGTAACATAAAATCTTATACTGTCTGTGTTTGTATAGATGTTCGTGCCTACACGGCTCACGTGCCATCGTTTGCTGACACGTGGGGATGGGTCATTGTGAGTATAATCTACGCACTTTGTAAATTTTTCGCAATTTTGTGTAGCGTGTGATGAATATTGTAACGTGATTGTGGGAGAAATTTCAGGCCTCAGATTATCCACTGTGCATGGAGGCCGGGAAAATGGACAAGAAAATCGGGGAAAGAATCGATGGGGAGCTCTTGTACTTGAACGGAGCCTCGTTCGTTGCCTCCACCATCTTAAATAAGACGGTTGCAAAAACGTAACACTTTTATCTGTTTTACACGACCATATACAACTTATGTTAGAAAAGTTTGCCTCAGGACTCATATTTTTTTGGTTCAGGTTGAAGAACGAGACTCATGTGTATGCTGAGGATAACGCGAGGTTCATCCACGGCCAGGGCATCGCCTATCGGATCTGAGAAGGAGAAAGAGCTTGTGTATAGAATGGAATTAAGAAGAGAAGAGAGGCCATAAACGGCCATCGAGTAGAAATGAGAATTCTTTAGGGAAAAAACTTATCTAAAGCATAATTGTTAGAAGCTCTTGTGTTTTAGACACTACTTGTTTGCTAGGCTGCTTCTCTCTCTTGGTTGTTGGACTATTTCATGTAATGCTGCAAAAATCATGAGGGCTTCCTCCATTACTTAAAGCTTTCAGTTATTGTCTTTTCAATTTTTTTTTCTGCATGCATCTTTGCCAAAGTACAGCAAGAATTGCGGTAGTTGGAACTGATTAATTTTCTTGGTTTGCAGCGCAACAATTTTCAGAAAAGCATGCTAGATAGTGGAGAATTAACAAGAATGCACCCGATGGTGTTCTTTTATGTTCGTGCATGGATAATGCGCACTCGAAATATATTGAAAAATAAATTACGAGATAAAATAGTTCTTTTTGTTTGTTTGTGCATGTATAGTGCGCACTTGACGTATACTGAAACATAATTTCGAGATAAAATACTTGATTTTGGATAACGTGGAGCCCACAGCCCATAATTTTTATGGTCTAAGCTTAGCCCACTACATAATTTTGCAATTGAAGAGAGGAAATATAATAGATAGTTCTCATTTATCCTCTCCTTTAAAGAAACTTTCTTTTGCTTCTCCAATAGTGTAGGAACTCTAGGTATCACGTAGTGGATTTATCTATCTATCTATCTATTTTTAAAAAGCATAAGGAACTCTAAATACATTGCACGTGTTAGAATGGGATAAATCCAACATATAATGACTAATGAGAGAGGCACACTCTCTAATCGCACTTTCACTCACCAATCTCCGTTTTGCCGGTTAGTTTCAGATCGATACAGCGTCATTTGCCTGCAAACCACACTGCACAAACACATAAAAACTCTCTTCACAGCAAACAGAAACAAGTGCTACTTGTAGTAATATAGGCATATTTTTGCTGGTTGAGAAGGTCAGATTCCAGATTCTGCAGCAGCCTTTTCGACTCGATGAGGTGCACTTGCTGTGGAAGGAGATCATAGCTGATTCTCAGCTCTTCAAAGATCCTCTTCATCTCAAGCACGAGCTCAGTCCTACGCCTACTCTTCTCACCAAAATCTTGAAAATTCATCGTGTGGTTGAAGAACACAGCCATCTTGATCTTGTTCACGTTTTCGATCTCCTTCACCACCACATTGTGGTTGGGATGCCAATAATGGAAGTCTCTCTCTAAATACCTGCAAATTTAATGCAGCACGAATGATGATTTGAATCTGCTGCGTTCAAAGAGAAAAATAATGGCGAAAATCCAACTTACCTCTTGATTTCTTCCTTCAAATGGCCTATTTTCTCTAATGGAGTCTTGAAATCTATGCAAAATTCGAACGAGTCTCCCATGTCCGGGCTCCGGTAGAAGTTGCTGATGGCTTTGGTGGCCAGAACGCTGTTTGGATAGTATATCTTGGTGTTGTCGAACTTGAGGAAGACGGTTGACAAGATGTTCATCTCTTCCACAATCATCTGCAAGCACTAGACATGAGGCAAATACGATGGTTTGATTGAGAGAGCGCGTTTCTTGATGGAAGTTAGCTAGTAACCTGAGTGCCATCAATGAGGCAGCGGTCACCAACATCAAAAGGGTGCATGACAAACACAAAGATGAGGGCTTCGAAGATGGTCCTGCATGTGTTCCCAAACACAAAGGCTGCAAGGACGAGCTGAGACGAGAAGAAGATGAGCACTTTGGTAGTTGCCACTCCTGTCAAGAGCAGCCACACCACTAACATGATGACTATGAGGACCGATGTAACAAGCTTGTTCAGCTGCTTCACGGCTGTTTTCGTGTCGTTGAGAGCGTGACCTAGCGCTTTCCTGCTCTTGTAGACCTTCAGCTACACGAGCACCAAATAAAAACAACGTTGGACAAGAATAGAACTGTCAAAAGACCGGGACAGGCCAGGCTACTGGGGGCAAATGTAACTTTGTGGGCTGGACTGCCTTCAAAATGCCACCGGGCCAAGTTATATCCGACCCAACCCAAAAAATGATTTGTAGTATAAAATGGCCGGACTGAGCCGGGGAGGCCCGACCCACGGGCCAAGTGCACTATTCAGGCCTGGCCAGCCCGTCCGTACAGTACAACCGGGCCAAAAATGACTCAGCCCAGCCCGACCCAAGACCTGGCCTATCTGTTGGCTGGGCCTATATTTATACTTCTAGACAACAAGGATTGTAAGTCTAAAATTTCAAAAATTAGCAAGATTAGTGAAGGCCATTGCTTACCACCCACTCCATCAGATCTTTTCTTTCGATCATCCCAGTCTCAGCTACGTCGATCATTGGGAACACGAATTCCACCTCCTCCTTGATCATGAATCTGCTTAGATCAAGCTCATCGATGTGCCTGCAAAGAGACGATAATTAAGCAAAAACGAAGCAGGGCTTGGCTATAAACAAAACCAATTCAGTTTCCAATAAATGGAAAGTCGCTCACATGCAACCGGGCTTGGCTACGTTTCTGAAGATGTGGTACGCAGCAGCAATGGCCTCCTCCTCGTTCGTGATCTCTTTATCCGTTTGCTCGTTGCCTCTGTCATAGTTTTCCTCGTCTATCTCATTTGAGAGAGTGGTGAGACCGGAGTTAGATATTGCATCAACCAACATTTTCATGGTCCAAGCAGAGACCTTGTCCTGCTTCATCTGGTGAAGCTTGTTGATGTCGATCACCTTCTTCGCCTTCTTCTCCTTCCCATTTTTTCCCTTGTTGGAAACGAACGAGCTCAACCTACTCACACCGGCAGACTCCAAAACTGGTGGTGCAGACAAGGTCATGAGAATGTACTGATGAAAGGTCGATTCTTGAATTCGATCAAAGAATGTGTTGACATGGAACGATGATGCAAGAATCTTGAGAAGCAAGGTTTTCAACACCCACAAAAAGGATCCAATGAGCAATGAAGCAATACTCCAAGTTATGAAATCAAAGATCCGAGAAGCCAGACGCGAGCGCTTCATCCCTTCTTGAAACAGGAGAATCCAAGTGAGAAGTACCAAGGACAACCAAATTGTGAACTGAACACTCTTTTTCAGACCATGAACAAAATATAATACTTTCTTCTTGAGCAAATAGTTGAGCTCAATCAATAACACGGCGAAATGCATTAGCCATTTTGTCACCAACATTCCACTAAACGTCACCAAAACCAGCAGAAACCATCTCGAGACTCTCAATTCCCAAATAGTCAAGTGTTTCAGCCTCTCAACTGTTAAGCTGATAATCAGACAGCCGAGAATGAAGAGAAACAAACACCATTCGATTGAAACCTTAACTTTCACTTTCCTATACTTGAGCTTCCTCCTGCTCCTGACTTTTATGTATATCTCTTCATCCTTATCCACTTCTACGCCACCAGGCGATGAACCTAGTGGCATTTTTCGACTGACTGAAAATGATCTGTTGATTTCCTTGACACTAGCACTAGGAGAGCCATGACTAGAGACGGGATGTTCTTCCAATGATGCTCGGTATTCAACCATGTTACCATCGATAGGAAAGGATTGTTCACCAAACCTTGACTTGGGCTTTGAGTAGGACCTTGAAATCGAGAGGCTCTTGCATTTGGGGATTTTGGGAGGCTTACTGGGGCTCGGTGTAGGACTTGAAGGGCAACTCGCTGCAACTGATTTCTGAGAAGTAACGATAGAATCATTCGATTTTCTAGTCGGGGAATCAGCTGAGAGCTTATGGATTTGCTTCTTTGTAGCATCTTGGATTGTGAATGTTGAATCTTCTCCCCTTTCATGGATGCTAATGATCACATCATTATTCGCTGTGTTCATTTCTTCACCTTTCTTTGCGGATTTTCCATTGGCATCCATTTCAATCCTGCCTAAATCTGAACACATGCACACAAACAAAAGGGGGGCGGGGGGAATCTCTCTCTCAGGAAATAAAACAAACAGTTCAACTCACGACATTTGTGAAACTAAGACAGAAAGTTAATGAAGAGAATGCAACAGAACAATTCTGGTTCCTTCACCAAAATATATCCTCACGGTGTAAATGCATCATACATAACACAAAACACAATTTAAAATGATTTATTTATACACAGAAAGCAAATATATCATCAAGATCTTGAGCTGTTAAGCTTATGCATACACTGCACATAAACACAATACTAAATAATCTCTATAAAAACAAAACATAACATTTATATAATCAAGAACTCGAGCGGTTAAGCATTATAAAAACGATTTCAACTCATTTACACAAAAATCACAGACTTTAATCGTGGTGTAGCACTAAAACTACACTTTCGCAGCAGTTTCTTTCCCCCATTCTTTTCTAGATATAGGCGTGAGATATAGTAAGAGATTTTTTAGATCAAAATTAAAAAAAATTTAATAAAGTTGATCATGGTTAGTACCTACCACAATGATGTAAAATAAGATCACTCTTTTTTTTAAAAAAGAAAAAAGGCTTGAATACCGTATAGAGAGTCGCCGGCTGCAGCAAATCTGAGACAGGAGGAGTAATTGCAACCCACCTCTACTCCTGTGCTGCACAACGTTGTCATATTTATTACATCTTCACAACTCTCTGCACTACTTTGTCATATTTATTACATCTTCGTACGTCGCGAAATTATTAGTTTTCTTTATAATAATAATAATAATAATAATCAACAGAAAAATCTTCCGCCACTATTTGAAAATAAACTAGCAAAAACTGTAGTTTGTTTTTAATTTTCTCTAAGTTTAAAGAATGAATCACAAAAACTAATGTACATATTTCATACTATACGAATGGAAAAAGTATCATTTATTTTTAAAAAAATTATCATTTATATTGAATAAATGTATCATTTATTTTTTATCCTATAATTGAAAAATATTATTTATATTAAAGAAAAATATCATTTATCTTGAAAAAATATCAATATCTGCACATACAGACGTTTGGACATGAAACCGCCTCGAAAAGGGAATTATCATTTAGGCGACCATATCATATTACATTTGCATTGACCTATATAGTTAGCATTGTTGAATAAGAGTAAATACTAGTAATATCTTTTATACAAAAAACTAATAGTTAATAGCATTTATTTGCCGCCGATGCATTATATAAGTATTTGTTAAGAATTTAATTTGGGAACTATAAGGAGTAGTAATATAGTACATTTATTAATATTTTTATTGTTTTATTTATTTATTAGATAAATTGTTTTTTTTAAGTAAGATGCAATAGTGAAAAGAAGGCATATAGTGCATGGATAGAAAAAACCGACCGAATCGATCGGTTTGGTCGGTTCGGTTGGTTTTGAAGAAATCGATTTTGGTTCGGTTCAAAATTTTAATTAAAAGTCGATTTTCGGTTTCGTTTAGGTTCGGTCGGTAACCGAACCGAACCGAAACTATTATTTTATATATTTATATATTTTATATAATAATTAATTAATATTTTAATTAAATAATTAGGATAAAATATATTTATTTAGAAAATATATATATAATTTATATGTTTTCGGTCCGACCGAAATCGATCGTTTTTCGACGAAATTATAAATCGATTGTTCGATTCAAAAAATTAGTTCGATGACCGACGACCGATGCACACCTCTACATATAGCTATGTAAAGAGTCATCCTTATAAGAATGTTGGCGACTTTTGTGTGAGAAAATGAAGTGCTGAAACTTTCAATAAGAGAAATTAATACTTTTAAATACAAAACTCAACACTTCTATGATTGTCTCGAGCTTAAGTTTTTTGGGTAAGTTACAAATAAAAAAAAATCTAAGATTTAATGCACGATTGGAGTTATTTAATACATAAACTACACTAAATTTAGTGACGGAAATTTTTGGGTCTGAAATTTTTACGGTGGACTCGAACCCGAGACCTTTGGCCTCGGGCATTAATCACTCTACCACTGCCAACACACACACAAGGAAATTTTTGTCTTAACTATGTGTGTCAATTAGATCTCAAAATTTGTTGATAGTTGTCATGCTGATGTAATATAGCTCAAATGTTAGGGAGTTAGTCTTTTTTGTTACAGTTTTCAGTAGAAGAACCATTAGTTTGGATATGCCCAAAACTGATGGAGTTTAAATAGTAATAAAACTAGTATTACTAAAAGAAATATCAGTTTTAACGCAACTAAAGAGAAGTACTACTAGATTGCGTACTGAAAACTGAAGGTTGAAGTACATTGATATTGATGAACATTGCTATTGAAGAGTGAAGATCAGAGACTGGAGACTCGGTGCTGCTAAAAACAAATGAGTCGGAAATATGAGTTGAGTTTCATACCAACAGCTGAGAAAGTCAAAGCTATTGATAACCACATCAAAGCTGAAAGTGCATACTGACACATGTTCTCCAAATTGATAAAAGATAAAGTTTAATCTGCTGATAAAAAGACGGAGCAAACTCGATTAATACAACCTGGAGTCAATGTACTGGAAAAATACGGAATCAACTAAACTAAAGAAACACATAGTTATTTTAGTCTTGAATGTTTGACTTGACACTTGTCGTACGAATCTGTAGGAGATCTTTACATGCCAGATCTACTATTCAGATTTGCAGAGTCATAGTATACGATGACGCAGACCACAACAACGATGTACAAGGATTCAAATAGGAAGATTTGAACATAAATTGAATGAATGTGATTGGTACTCCCTCCAACGATACTATTCATCGTCCGTTCTATAAATACGCGCATAATCTAATATTTGAATGTTACCTAAACGTTGTGCATTCAAATATTCTAAAGCACTCAGAGTTCATATCTCAAGAACTTATGCCCAACGATTTCGAAGAAGAGAGCTTACAAACTATTATCAGAAAATCTTCAAAGATCAAATATATCTATCAGCTCAAGATTTCAGTATACACTCCTTTAAATTCTAGATACAATCTTATATATCTTAAGCTTAGAAATATTGAGTTTGTCACATGTGACAGCTCAACCCTTAGTTGGAAAACCCTCTGTTCAAAACCCTCAAGTTTAAGTATAAGTTGGATAAGTAAGCAACGGATTGTTAGCTGCTGAAAGCTTGATTGTCTTGCACCTGTAAGCAAGAAATTAGGTCGACAACACCCGTAAGGAGTCAGAGGTTTCCTAACACCAGCAAACGTAGGAAGAACGTCAAGTTAGGCGGGATAAAGAAAATATCAAAGTCTATATCTAGGTTTATATATTGTACCTGTAAACAAGACGAAAACTCAGTTAATAGATTGACTATGTTATCAGTCCGTGGAAGTAGGAGCTGATATCTATGAACCACATAAAAACTAAATGTTTTTACTTTCAATTCTTTACTTTCAATATCGTATTTACTTTGCATTTTATTAAATTGAACATCACCAACATTCGTAGCACATCACTATTTGAAACATTCTATCAGTAACAGTTTGATACTGAAGAGACAAATTGAAAACCGATAAAGTGTATATTTGACTGAATTTTCTACCACCTTAAGTTTTCAATAAAGACAAAACATAATCACCACTTTATGCAAATACACCAATTACCAATCTAACTGATCAGCTATCTTAACAATCAGTGTATTTACTAATTGATATTATTCTAAACAAGAATTTTTCATAGAAACTGATCAACATTATTAATACCATCAATACAAACCCTCAGGACCATCATTTAGTGAAATAAATTGTGATTAAAGTTGACCTCATCACTTTCTATGTGGCATAAGAAGTAGCAATTGTGGTTGCGACATGCTGAAAAAGATATTTATGTAATTGTGACCCAGATATTTTATTCCACAAATATAAGGCGACAAAAATCCTACTTGGATGTATATATATGATCTTCATCAGAACAAAAAAGGAAACAAAAATTTCAAAGTAGGTCCCAAATAAAGATGAAAAATCACTTTAAGCCAACATCAAATTTTCTTTTAATCTCATGCACTAAAAGTAGATCAATAATCCATTACCCCAGAATTAATTCAATTATTGTAACTTCTTTCAGTCGGAATTCGTCACCAAGGATATCCAACATAATGATAATAGTAATAGTAATTATAATTACAATAAATTTATGAAGGTTATTATTCTGCGCATTCGGAATTAGCACTTTCAAAGGTATTACTGAGTGTTTATATTAAACACTAAAAAAACTCTTAAAGTGTGTATATTGGTAGTGGTAGAGTGGTTAATCTTGCAGGCCAAAGGTCTCGAGTTGAGTGTTTATACCTTTAAACACTGAAAAAAAAAAAACTCTTAAAGCACGTGCTTAAAATTAAGAGAAGGAACAAATGAATTAATATTTAAATAAGAACTCATGCAACATTTTGAAGTGTTTGGAGAGTAATATATTTTAGATGAACAATATATTGCTCACCATTTGCGAACACCACTGGTAAATGGTTCACGTCAATATTTTTCTTTTCTTTTTTAATATATTTTTATTCCAATATCTCAAAAATTATTGTTGGGATCATTGAACTTACAAATTGAGTATAAATCAAAGATCGATTTATAAAAAAGATTCATTTAACTTCAAAACGATGAATAAAAGAATAAATTGAACTTTGATCTTTTATGTAATTTGTAAATTTGATCATTTCTATAACAATTTCTGAGGTGTGGAGCTAAAAATATTATTAAAAATAAAAAAATATTGACATGGATTAAATATTGAGCGACATATGAATCCTCATATATATTTTGTAGTGTGTAATCGTGTGGGCTAAATTTTGAGCGTTATTAATCCCAATAAACACTCTTGGGCCTATTTAGATGCTGCCCTAAAAACAATATGCAATTTCACAATAAATAATCTAAATAGCAAAAACATTTATTTATCATTCAAATTAAATGTTACAATAATATCTTCCAATCTCATGTCTAAAATTCTCAAAACAGATGAAATTTCAGCAAAAATGGGTTTAATTTCAGGATCTTGATCCCATGATTTTGTAATTAGTTCAACTACACCTTCCAATTGCTCTTCCACCTCAGCAATTTTTGGTCTAAGCCCATTTTCTGCAACTTCCTTCGCTATCCGCACCATAAAAAGAAATTCAAGGATTTAAAATATATTAAACGGAAATGGGATTTACTCAAAGCTAGTGTAACTCTGAGTAGCGACTATGGATTACTCTCAACATCCAGAAAATTAATTAGAAAAAGGTTGTGAGTTGTGACGCACATTAAAAGGTCCGAATTTAGGGCTCGTTTGATAGATATGTTTAGATATATCAAGATAGATAAAAGTAAATATGTATCGTAGATTGGTATCGTATCTTATTGTTTGGTAGATAAGATATAATAATATAGATAGCAAACTTGTTTGTTATATACATTAGTTAAAATATAGATTAAGAATGAAATGACAAATATAACCTTATGACAAATAAAAATGACAATTCTACCTAAACTATATTTCCCAAAACTAAACTACTCTTCAGACACCCATTTCCCCAAAACTAAACTACTCTTCTACAACACCCACATTCTCTCAACACTTCTCATCACCACCATCTCCTTCCCTCCCACCTCCCTCCCGCCGCCGCCAATCGCTACCATAGCCATCTCACAGCAGTCCATAGCCATCAAGTTAGGAAGACTAAAATTATTCAATTTAAATTTATGAAGCATGTTTGTTTGGTTGATGGGTGTTTTCATGTTGTGTGTTGTTGTGATTTGTAATCCTTGAAAATTCGGACTCTTCAATTCTAAACCTAAGCAAAGGATAGCTCGGACGTGAACCGGAGTGGAGGGATAAATTGATGAATTGAGGGTGGGAATTGAGAAGTCGTGGAAGAGAGAGGATAAATTGGGCGGAGGAGAGGAGGAGGCGGCGGTGGAACCGAGTGGTCGTGAAAGAGAGGTTTAGAGGATGTGGGTTTGGGAGGATAAGAGGAGAGCTAGTTTTCCGCCATGGATTTTGTGAATAGAGGTGAACCGCCATGGATCATTGAGTAGAAGTGAACCAAGGCGGGGGTTTTAGAAGGGCATTTTTGTAATGTGTAAATATTATCGTACTCTGTTCTAATTAGTCGAGGAATCGGACGTATATTTCGGGTTCTAATGGACATGTAAATGAATTAATCTCGGGCCTTCTAATACGGCCTCGGGTTTAGTTAACTATGATACCAAACAAGATATTAGCCTAGATACCTTAGCTAAGCCTTATCTAGCTACCAAACACGCCTTAGTGTTCACAAGGCTATTCACGGTGATTAATTTGTTTAATATTATACCAAAGTAGACATCGCACTTTTCATCGTACGGTCCACATTTGATCACATGTGCCATGTAAACAAATGTACCTAATTTACCAAAACCAAGGAAATAAAAATAAAAATAAAAATAAAAATATCCAAGCATGATTAAATAAATTAGAGCTTTCAAGAGTTAGTATTTTACTACTATAGTAAAATGAACTATAGTACTCCATCGTCCATCGAGAATATGTCATAATTATCTTATTTGGTGTCCATAAAAATGTGTCATTTTTCTTTTTGAGATACTCATTTCTTATAATTCAACCTCACAACCACTCATTATTTACAAAAAAAAAAAAAAAACCACACCTGATCCATAATTATTATAATTCAACAACAATCACTTATTTCTTACATAGTGAGATCATTTCTCCATTCAAATAATATATCAAATATTTTATTAAAATTCGTATCGTTCATCAAATAACACACTCTTGGTTTCTTACATAGTGAGACCTTTCTCTATTCAAATAATATATCAAACATTTTATTAAAATTCGTGTCGTTCATCAAATAACATATTCTTGGTGGACGGAGGGAGTATAATACTTAGACATACAAATGAAAATGATGTTACATTTAGTGAAATGAAAATGTAACACTTAAATCAATGGTTACCTGTTTCTCCGTTCATGGCCTTGTCTCCGTCCGTCAAGAACCAGGCATGTCCGAAATGGCAACTCTAACATGAGAAGCATCGTCGATGAAAATGTTACTAGGTTTGAGATCACGGTGAAGAATCTTGGGCTTGCCCTCATGCAAATACTGCATTGCCTGAGAAAGTTTTAGAGCTTTGGAGATCCTCTCCTTCAACGGCGGAAGAGGCATTGTTCTCTCATTGCGCCTTTTCCCGGGGCCATGGACCCACTCTTTCAAGTCTGTGGACATGAATTCTGTCACAATCCAACAACTCTTTGGAGGGTCGAGGCAAGCGCCCATCAGCTGCAGCAAGAACGGGTGGCACTGCCGAGACAGCATCTCGACTACCTGCCCGAAGAAGCCGACTCCATTCTCGTTTGATTTGAAGAAATCGGGGTACATGCATTTCACGGAAACGTCGAGGCCTCACCATTTGGCTCTATAGATGTCTGCAGTGCTGCCCTGAGCTGAAAGCTGGACCATCTTTACCTGTTTACTCATTTAAATTGATATCTATTAGAATAGCAGTTAACTACATGCAGAATTAGTTAGTCAGTTATAGCTTAGTTGTTAGTCAGTTGAAAATCTAGTAGTTAGTTACATTTTCAGTTATTGTAAATCTATGCACTTACGCATGCAAATGTAAAATGTACAGGCTCTATTTAAAGAGCAAAAGGTAGATCAATACAAGTTGAACTCTTCATAATATTTCTATATGGTATCGAGCCTCTTTCTTTGTTCTCTCTTGATCTAATTTTTTTTCTGATCTACCTTGTGAAATCTAGCTATGGATTCCTCAACATTCACAACTCCTTTTCCAGTAATTCATCCGATTGGTGTGAAGCTTGATCGAAATAACTACAATTTCTGGAAAACGCAAGTGTTTGCCATCGCCGAGCGCTTGATTTGAAGATGTTCTTCAATCGGATTCGCTCCACCGCAATTCAATTCATCTTCCTCACATGAGATTCCTACATCAAATCCACCTATCAACTATGGCTCAAACGTGATCGGTTCATCTTTAGGCGGTTGCTAACTTCAATCTCCTCGCATATGATTGGATATATTGGTCGTTGTTCTTCTTCACCCAAGTCCGTCTCGTTTGAGATTCTCTTTCATTCTCAATCCAAAGCCCTATGCAACTCAAATTTCAGCTCCAAACCATGAAGAAAGGAGATCTATCTGTGGATGATTACATTCTGAAATTCAGAAATATTTCAGATCAATTGTTCAGCATTGGACAGCCTATCACGAATGCTGATTTGATCACTCATGTTCTCACTAGATTAGGTCCAGAATATGAAAGCATAAGTGTTCTTCTTCAATCCAAATGTGAAGATCTCACTCTTCATGAGGTGCAGTTCTCTCTCCAAACGCATGAAATGCGTGTTCAAAATCATGTATCCTCAGCAAGCAGCTACTCATAACAAGCTCATGTGGCTTATTCATCGTCGCATCACACTCCAGGATATCGTGGTCACGGCAGAGTTAGCTATCGTGGAGGATCTAGCTACAGAGTTCGAGGCGGCAGATTTACTAGTGGTAACAATGGTAACAAAGTGGTTTGTCAATTGTGTGGAAAAATGAATCATGTTGCACTAAAATGCTTTCGTCGCTTTGATGTTAGCTTTACTGGATCTGACTCTCAATCTCACTCCATACCTCAAGCCAACGTTATCTGCTCAAATAACCATAATTAACATTCTACTCCTTCGCTAACTCAATTACCAATATCTGCATCGATAAATCCTACTCCTATTGCCCAGTCCGATTCCTTAGGAAGAAGTTCCAGTATAAATTCTGAGTGGTACTTTGACTCTGGTGCATCTGCTCATGTCACCTCTGATCTCAGCAACATACACGCAGCCACTCCTTATCACGGACATGAATCCCTCTCAGTAGGTAATGGATCTCAACTCCAAATTACTCATGTTAGATCTACTGCATTATCAAATCGTGCTTATCCTAATCATTTGTTACTCAGAAATATTCTTATCGTACCAAATATAACTAAGAACTTGCTCAGTATTTCGAAGTTTACACTTGATAATAATGTTTACTTGGAATTTCATGCATCTTCTTGTTATGTTAAGGACAAGACTACTCACAAGACACTCTTGGAGGGCATTCTTAAGGATGGACTCTATCATATGGATTTAGCTTCAAAATCTGCTCTAGTCATCCACTCCAGTTCATCTACTCAGGAAGCTAATCAAGACTCTCTCCCTGGTACACCTTCAACCACTGAAGTCGACCTTTAGCACTCTAGATTAGGTCATCCTTGTAAAAGTGTTCTAGACACTACTCTCAAGCTCTTGAATATCAAGAATAAACAGTGTGAGGTTTCCTTTTGTAATAGTTGTGCAATGGGTAAAATCCTTTGCATGCATTTCCCCCTACTGAAATAAAAACATCTGCTCATTTTCAACTAGTACATTCAGATCTTTGGGGTCCTAGTCCTCTTTCTTCTACTGATGGATATAGATATTATATACATTTTTCAGATGACTACAACAGGTTCACATGGGTATACCATCTTCATGTAAAATCTGACACTGTCAAAACCATTATAAAGTTCAACACCTTCATTGAGCGGCAGTTCAACACTAAAATTAAAGCACTTCAGTCTGATTGGGGTGGGAATATCGACCTCTTCAAGCCTTACTTAAAAACCTAGGCATACAATTTCGCCACCCATGCCCTCATACTCACCAACAAAACGGTAGAGCTGAGCGCAAGCATAGACACATCACGGAGCTCGGTCTTACTCTTCTAACATCAGTCTCTTTACCAACTTCCTACTGGTGGGATGCTTTTGCCAGTGCCATACATCTTATAAATAGGCTTCTCACTCCAGTGTTAAGTAATCTTTCCCCTTATCAAACACTATACAACCTCATTCCAGATTATAAGTTTCTTAAGGTGTTTGGGTGTAGTTGTTTCCCTTTCCTTCGACCATATAACAAATCAAAGTTGCAATTTCGACCCTCAAAATGTGTTTTTCTAGGATATAGCTCACTCCACAAGGGTTATAAATGCCTGCATCCCTCAGGAAGAATCTATATTGCTCGCACGGTCATGTTTAATGAACAAGAATTCCCTTATTGCAGCTTGTTTCCATCTGCTTCTACAAATTCCACTCCTCTCATCTCTCCAGCTCCCGTACCTATTCCTCCCTTCATGCATTCATCCCAAAACCCCATAAGTTCTTCTTCTCCATCTGCAGCAGCTTCCCCCGCCATATAAGTTCAGCTCAAAATTCATCATCCTCCTCCTCCTCTATGTCCAATGCAGTAATGTCTCACTTCTCTCAGAATTCATCTCCAGTCTTGCTTCCTCCTCAGACTTAATCTCATATTGATCCTCCCTTACCATCCTCCAATACACACCCCATGAACACCAGGTCCAAACATGGCATTTTCAAACCCAATGTGTTCACTGCATACACTGATAAAACTGGTGTTACCACTATTACCATTACGGAACCTCTTTCTGCCGCCGAGGCTTTAGCTCACCCAGAATGGTACAAAGCTATGGAGGCTGAATTCAAAGCTATCATTGAAAAAGCTACGTGGGAAATTATCCCTTACTCACCTGACATGAATCTCATTCAATGTAAATGGGTGTTTCGGGTAAAAACTCATGCGGATGGTTCCGTCGAACGTCTCAAAGCAAGGCTGGTTGCCAAGGGCTTCCAACAGCAGGCAGGTGTTGATTTCTTTGAAACCTTTAGTCCTGTTGTTAAGCCTGCCTTGGTAAGGCTTATGTTCTCCCTCGCCGCTACATTTGATTGGGATATACAACACATTGATATAAACAACGCCTTCCTCAATGGCTCTCTTGATAAACCAGTATACATGTATCAGCCTGAGGGCTTTGTTGATCCTATTCGTCCCGATCATGTATACAAGCTCCATAAATCTCTTTATGGATTGAAGCAAGCTCCTCGAGCGTGGTATGAAAAACTCAAACACTATCTTCTGTCTTATGGTTTCAAGCATTCTACATCAGATCACTCACTATTTTATGCTCAGAAAGAAGGAAAGTTGTTACTTGTTCTTGTTTACGTGGATGATATTCTCATCACTGGGGAAAACTCTTCACTCATCTCTCATCTTATTCGTAATCTCTCCTCAGAATTTGCTTTAAAACATTTAGGTCCAGTCACGTATTTTCTAGGTATTCAGGTTTCTAGATCTCCATCCAAATCCTTCCTTCTAAATCAATCTCAGTATATTCGTACTCTTCTTGCTAAGAAAAATCTTAGTAACTGCTTCTCTCAGTCATCTCCATACAATGTTGGTGTTAAACTTCATAGGTCTGATAGTCCCTCTTTCTCCAATCCCACTTTGTTTCGCAGCACCGTGGGTGCTCTTTAATACCTCACTCTTTCGCGTCCTGATATCTCCTTCATGGTCAACAGATCGAGTTAGTTCCTTCATTCTCCTACTGTATTCCATTGGCAAGCTTGTAAAAGGCTCCTTCGTTATCTCAAAGGCACACTCCACTACAGTCTACGGTTTCAATCATCGCCCTACCTTCATCTAATTTTTTTTTGGATGCGGAATGGGTTGGCTCTTTGGATGACATGAAATCTACCAGTGGCTATTATGTTTTTCTTGGTCATAATCTTCTCTCTTGGAGCTCGAAGAAGCAGAATGTGGTTGCGCAGCTCTCATTGAATCGAGTACCGCACTTGCGAATCTTGCATTGAAGCCATTTGGATCAAGTCGCTTCTTGCCGAGCTTGGTTTCTTCATCTCACCCAGTATTGTGGTATGACAACAAGAACGCCACCGCCATTGCTTCAAACCGGTCTTGCATGCTCACACTAAACACATTGAGATCGACACACTTTGTTCATGACAAGGTTCTCAAGAAAGATCTCGATGTTCGTTATGTTTCCTCTCAAGCTCGGTGGCGATATCTTCACCAAACCATTATCGTTCCTCGGTTTGATCGTTAGTCTCTCGGTTTCCTCTTGATCAAGGGTAGTTCATTTTCAGTTCGGGTTGTATTAGAATAGCAGTTAACTACATGCAGAATTAGTTAGTCAGTTATAGCTTAGTTGTTAGTCAGTTGAAAATCTGGTAGTTAGTTACATTTTCAGTTATTGTTAATCCATGCACTTACGCATGCAAATGTAAAATGTACAGGCTCTATTTAAAGAGCAAAAGGTAGATCAATACAATTTGAACTCTTCATAATATTTCTATAATATCAGAGCTAGATTGAATATAAAAAAGTTTTCACCCACACTGAGGCTCTTGAGGATCGATGTACCATCCATTGATTTGGGCTTGATGTAGGAGGGGGGCGAGTTCGGGGTGGAATAGACCTGCAGCCGCTATCTGAAGGCCAATATCAAGAATTGTTGGTATTTTTCCTTGTCTAGTATTAGGTCTAATAAACCGTTGTCTTTGTTAGGAAATAACTACAATATTTCCTACTTTAGACTAGTGGAAAAGTGAAATAAATGCGAAATAAAAGTACCCGAGATTTGATAACGGAGTTCGGCTAATTCTGCCTATGTCTCCGAGCTGCCGCAGATCTATAACTGAGAAAATAGATAAAAGTGTTTACAACACACTCAACCCTCTATCGAAGGACACTCCAAAAATTGAACACAATTTTTCTTGGATCTCACTATTTTCTCTTTTTATAAGATTGTTATCTCATTTGGTGTTTGGTGTAATTAACAAAGGAATGGGAGGTTGCCTTTTATAGGCAACCATAAGGGCTAAACTAAGAAGAAAAAAACGATGTGGGATGCAACCCACATTCCTAAAGTAGCCACCAACTTTGACTTAACAGTCTTATGCTAGTTGAATGCAGTGTTTGAGGAAGAGTGGTGTGTTTTCTAGTTTGGTTTTGTACATGCCCGTCAGCTCTTTCTGCTTCACGAGCTCCTTCTCGATCTCTTTCATCTTAATTTAGAAGCGGGAAGCATATCAAACGGGACGTGTATTGACAATAATGAAACATAAAAATACGGATACAACAATATGGAAGTATGATCGATCTTTTTTACCTGTACAAGTTGGTCTAGGTTTATTGCATGTTGATTTAGGTCAATGGTGTGTCGTTTTTCATCAAAAATAAATCTAACACTCGGTCAGTATGCCCATACTACACAGATAACAGTAAGCAAAATCGTCTCCCAAAGGATTGACGAGAATTTCTCCAATTTTCCACTTGTAAAAAAAAGTTTTGGAAAGTGACTAAACTATAAAAACTCGAAAGTAACAAATACGAAAGGTATCCAGATGTTTGATTGTAACAAATGTGATGAAGATATCCCTGTTCCAATTAATTCCACTCTAGCTTAGACAAATCCGATCATCGATGCAAATATAACTTGAATTCATGCAAACAAACCAGTTATGATCACCGAAGACGCTTCTGATGCAATCTTATCTCTCCTTATTTTATCGATAATTAGGAAGACGCTTCACTAACTACTTCTCTAATCGACTGACAACCGTAAGAGACACTCTATAGATTTAATGAGCCGACAACTTTAAGAACTAGAGAAACCCAATTCAAAACCAATAAACTCTGACGCAGGATTATCGAATTAAGACTGTTAAACTCTTGACTCTGATGAATCACTTTACCACTAATCAAATCTAAACTACAATTACGGATGACCGATTCAATTAGCTACTAATTAATTTCGAACTACTAAATATTTGCAACTACCTAGTATAGACGAAACAATTAACGATAATAAACACAGAGAATAACAGATGAGTGCATAAAATTAAAGGATAAAACCGATTAGATCTCACGGAAAGTGTTGCGCTAGAGCTTCCTTAATCTTCACCGGAATGAAAGAGATTAGCTAGAGCTCATAAATGACTTCTAGCTAATAATGATAATGAAGCAATGAATTAAAACAAAGAAAACAATAATATGAATAAAAGTCAAAACTTTTCAAATGGAATTCCAAACTTAATTATGTACATTCTTCACATACATTCTTTCTTGCATGAATGATGGAGTTTAAATAGGATAAAAACTATCATATTTCAAATTTTATCAAATCTAATCTAATATAATAAAATCTAATCTAATCCCTATTAAAAGGGAAAACCTATACTAATATAATAAGGACATTATTAGATAATACAAAATAATAACTAAAGAAGCCCAAATCAATATTTGAGGCCTATTATATAATTAAACTTCGTTGATATTACAAAGCCTTCAAAAACCATTTAATCCACGTCATTATCGTCCAGTCCCAGTGAAACAGTGTAGTATGGGCATACTACACGACTTTTAGAGAGTAGCTTTACTTTAGATATTCCAAAACTCTTCCAATTTGATGTTAATTCTTTCAAAATAATATAAACACCTACAAAATCCACAAAATATACAATTAGTGTCATAAAATATTATTAAGCAAATATTAAGCATTTAAACTCATCAAAATCATCCAAAATATGGGTATAAAATATGACTAATCAAATTCCCCCCCACTTGAATAATGCTCTCCCTCGAGCATAAAGAAAGGAAAGCATAACACAAACTAGAAAGACTCAAAAATAGCAAAACATAAACTTGCAATAACTTAACGGATAAATATCATAGTCGAGATTAGAATACAATCATTCGCAATCCTCCAACCCTTCTTTCGATTCAAAACTATGCAAACACCTTTCATTCAAGTGAAAATCATGCAAGATCAATCCAACCTCACTAAGTTCACTCCGAGAATCTCAAAGAAAGAATAGGCAGAATCCATTCATTTAATCATGATTTGAAACTTTTAATCATAAGTTTATCCATATATCACAGTTTCCACTACAAATGAACTCATGCACAATCACTAGGACTTTATACGGGTTGTAATGGGGCTTGAGTGCATATGTAGGATAAACAAGAGGATAAAAATAGGTTTATAAAACAAAAAATATGCAAATAAAGTACTCCTCAATCCTTGAATTCATAAAATAGATCACAACACATCATCCATCATATCCATTAGTCTATGCTCTTCATAAAATATAATAATATGTAGACTAACTCCATTAACGGCAATTGTTTCATTCCCCTTTCTATTTTTTTTTTTTTTACGAATTGATACAGTATGAGCGTACTACACGATTTTCATTTTTTTAAAAGAACTTCAACTACATCCTCCAACTATTTCTTTTCAACCACTCTTCAATATTTTCAAACCAATTCAATCACCAAATATAACAATCACTGCTCATATCGAACATACACATTTTTGATGGGTCAAAAGAAGGCTAAAAAGGGCTAAGGCTCATATTTAGTAGCTTTTAATGATCAAGAAAATGATTAAGGCACAAAAAGGCTAACTAGTGGAAAATTGAGGGTAGGAAGTATATAATCAGACCAAATATATAAGGATAATGACCAAAAATTGTCTAGATCACTTTAATGCTAGAATTTCATATGCAGTTTCAACTATGGCAACAAGTCAAACTAGACATCAAAAAATCAAGTCAGACACAACACTCTTCAAAGAAACAAGGAGCATATTTAGGATTTCTGCTCATAGGCTCAAATCTCACAATATAAGTAAGCTCAAAATTTTGATCAATCTTGCACTTATTCCTCATCCAAACACATATAGATATTTTTGCACAATTCATCATCAAAAGAAAATAACCATTCAAACCAAGACAATATCCGAATCTCTCAAATTCAATTCATCCATCTCGAAGTTGCCAATAACTCAAAACAAGATCAAAAACTTTTTTTTTCGTTTTCAAGAACAATGAAATTACGAACAGAAAACAACCAACTTTCCCCCACACTTAGACAACACAGTGTCCTCATTGTGTGAAAGAGATACCAACAGATAAAAACATAAAGGACAACAAAATAGAAAAGAGAATAAGAATAGAAACTTCCCTAAACAAACCAAGTAGAGGACGAGGCATACAACGAGCGATGAATGCAGGTTGTGAGGGGCATCGGTGCGTGGCTCTTGTGGTGGTTCACTTGGATGGATGTCGGGCTCATGCCATGTAAAACAGAGCTTCGAAACATGTAGAAAAAGAATTAAAATAAAAAGAAACTAAAAGAAGGTAAAAGAAACAAAAGAAAATCTTGGGTTGCAAGTAGCGCACTTTGTTTGAGGTCCAAGTAACCATGCTCGATTGTTTAAGGTCCAAGGCGGACACCGTGGTCCATCTCTTCAATTTTAAACGATTAGGAGTCGTGCGGCGCATATGTAACAGCCCTAAAGTAGCCGAGTTCATCTCTTGAAACAAAGGATCTATCTCCATCTCTTCAATTGTAAAGTATGCTGTCCATAACGGAGGATCGTGCGACATAGGCATATCAATCGCACATTTAAAAACAAATATGCGGTGAGTACAAATAATGCACTCGGTGGACTTATGCCAAAACATTTTATCATCTTTAATTACTCGCCCATCATGGTAAGACACGGGGTTTTTATTAAAAAGGCCTGAGCTTACTAAACTTTTCATCATTTTCATAAACATTCGTCTCACAGACATTTTCCTTGTATGTATGATCCATATCCCTTTATCTCATCATAACATTAACATTTACGCCGTAGAAGGAGGCCTCCCTCACGTCGCCGCGACCGCCGTGAATTGTCCTTACAAAGACACGTCACCATTAGGTGTACACGTTAATCTTAGCTGTATAAGCCTTCCCAAGATAGGATCCGAATTCGATTTCATTCATAAGTTGGGAGCTACCCAACACATTCATAACATTTCATTTAAGGATAGGATACATACATAAAACATAAATATTTTGGGCAGGTAATTTCATCATCATTTCATAATCATTTCTCAAAAGAGAGCATCATAAATAATTACTTTTCATTTCGAAGAAAGCATCATAAATAGAGCATTTTATCCTTGAGGATAAGAAAAGAAACCCAACTGGACTCTTGATCGTCTTAAACTCGATTTATCTTCAACGTCAAGTCGTCGCGTCCGCTTCCTCACCTTTACGTAAAAACGATACGTCGATCACGTTTTTCGAGATTTTCAAAGTTTAGAATAAACTTTGATAACTTATACTAATATCATTTCAATTCCTTAACGAATTCAATACCGCTTAATCGCAGATCTTAACTAAACATTTCTCGTGCCGAGATATGTTCAACTATTTCATTTAACCTTTTAGGTTAAACGCTCAACGATATACACGTTTTTCGATACAAAGATTTCAATTATGAAATCTTTTCTCACCAAAGAGATTTTCTTATATAATTAATACGTTTTTCACGTATTAGCGTATTTATCGAACGTATTTCATATGTTAATTTCAAAAGTCAACAATTTTGACTTTTCTTTACGAATTCTTTAATAATTCATTTATTTAATATCTAATTTCCATATAAATCGGCTTTCAATCGATTTCTTTTCATAAAGCCTTAATTTCGATTTTCACGTAAATCGATAAACTTTATTAATATTTTGTTAAATATTAATCAACTTATTCATTTAACATTATTTTTCATTTCTAACGTTATTTAATATAACGTTTCGACATAAACATAGTATTCTATGTTTATAAAATTTCATAAATTCTTAATATGTCTAAAATAATTTCTAGACATATAATGTATTATTTTCTTGATATTAAGGAATTAAAATCCTTAATATTCTTATTCAAACTCACGGCCCTTAAGCTTTAATTTTAAATCTTCTTCCAAAAATTCTTCTAAATTTATATAGTGTACTATTTTATCATAGTATCACTAATATGTATTAACATTAACTATAGAAAATTTGGACATCACCTATATCCTTTCTATAGGTCTCGAAATTTTCTCAAAAATTATCAAACAAATTCCTAAAATTCTAATTAAATTATACAAGGCCCCAACATCAATTGACAACATAATTATAACATAAAGTCCAACATTTATAATTTCTACGTCAATGTATACTTGTTCATAGCTCTCGGTTTTCATCAAACTTATACCAAACATTATGTAAAAATTTCCAATTAAATACACTATGCTTATACACTATAGTATAGCAACATTACATCATAACATTAACTAAAATCAACTAAATCATGCTTTAATCAAGCTTATAGTTCTCGGCCACTTTGAATAATTGAGCATATGGTTTCCAAAAATTCTTGTAAATTCACATCTCACATAATCAATATCCTAGATCAACATTATGCTCTAACATCACTTAAATAAAATTTGTACATCAACATATGAATTTTATTCATTTTCGGTAATTATCATAACATTGCATATGATTTCTAAAATTTCCAAATAATCACAATGAGTCTTATTATCAATATAGATCATTAATCCATTAACAATTTCACCTTAATAAATTTCGATCACTACCATAAAATTTATAGCATGCTTAGGCCTTTAATTAAACAATACATATGCTAAATTTTAGCATACTAAACAATATAAACATTATCAATAAACAACACAACATGCTAGCAACATTTCTCATATTTTCATTAATTAACATAAGCATATATCTTAAAATCGAGCGGTTGAAAATCAAAAATTTTAACGTGTAAATAAAGATCGTTAAATTCGACCTTTTAACCGTTGTCGATTTAGTACAAAGGATTTTGTATCAAGGTTTGGGAAATATAAAATGAAGAACACTCCTATTTTTCTCTCATGAAGCTCACGGCACTTTGTGTTTGGAAAGAGAAATGGTGTTTGTTTGGTATAAAATCACTTAAGTAATAAAGCTTAAGGAAATAAACAAGTAGTGAATTTGTTTCCTATATCTCACGGTACACACATACTTGCAAGACTTTTATTTTCTTTGTTTCACTTATTACCCTAATACATCATCCTATAACCTATTAATTACACATCACACAATTTCCTCTCTACTTGTTACGGCACACACACAACATGCAAAACAAAATATTTTAGTGACTCACTCCATAGCATGTCATCTCTTACACACCATTTACTACACATTGAAAGACACAAATAATATCCTACCTTTGTTCAAGGCATGCATCGGCCATCTTGCTTTATAAAAGGAGAAGCTTTTAATCAAGTGGTGACTCACTAAGTCTTATGTCATGGAAGTAACTACATGAATAAAGGTTTTGAAAGAAACAAATAGTTTGACCAATTTTTCTTCACTTGCATCGACACACACACATGAATAAGAGATAAAAATCTGATTTTGCATGCCTATTGCATGTATAAATATATTACACTCTATCCCAAATTTATATGCAATCATGTAAAAAGAAAAATCAAGTTTTCACTCCCAAATTGAAGTCAATATTTACGGCCAAACACAAACAAATTCATCCACTTGTTTCATATAATTATTTTACTAGGCTAATGTGTACAATATATTACACTTGCATGATTAAATTCACAACTTAGCAAAGCATACTAAAATTAACGTGAATTAGCTATTGAACATTAAAGCTCACCGCTTTTTCATTCTAAATGGCTAACTTTTGATTTTTCATGCTAATTGTACATATATATCACAATATATGTTTAAGATGATAAATTATATCATAGGAAAAATTATTAGCGTCATTTCATGTGAGAAAACCCTAATTTTCGAATTAGGGTTTTCGAAAATTTCATATTTGTTCAATAATGAATCCTTAAAGTTCTAGCATTGTTTTAATGCTAAATAATACTCTAATTACATAAAATAATCATAGGAATTTAAATATTATAATTCCTTGATCATTAAACTCATTTTTCTATTCATCTCTAAACGTTGACGTTTGAAACGTCTCAAAACGTTCATTATCGACCTATCTCAAAAAGGTCGTAATAAAGTCGTAATCACTTTATTAAATTATTCCATTAATAATGGAATTGAATTCTAATCTTCGTCACTTAGAAAATTTTATGAAATTTTAACTATCGATAGTAATCGACGTTAAAATACTACTAGAAATACTTTATATAATTCTATTCCTTAATTCACAATCCTTAGTGAATATAAAATAGGAATTCATTACCTCATAATTAATCGAAATCATTATTCGATAAATTACTAATTCATTTATTTCGGCGAAATCCTAATTTACGAGTTTTAAATATCGTAATTAGGCATTTAATTCTCCGGGATATTACATTCTACCCCCCATAAAAGAAATTTCGTCCCGAAATTTGCATTCCTCATAAAGTATGGGGTATCTTTGCATCATAATATCTTAAATTTTCCACGTGATTTCTTTTGTCCATGGTTTCCATCGACTTTCATTAAAGACCCAAACTTGATTCTTAATCGTCGAATCTTACGATCAAATAGTCGTAGATTTTCATCACAACTCATATTTGAGTTAAGGATCACATCATCATGATGGTTTACGTGAATTGGGTCATTTTCGTATTTCCTTAACTGTGACACGTGGAAAACATTACGTACATTCCCCAAATTTGGTGGAAGTATCAATTTATAGGCTACTGGGCCTATCATTACTAGGATCTCGTAAGGTCCTATAAAACGTGATCTAAACATTCCTTGTATCTGAATCTTATAATTTCCCTAGATGGAGAAATCTTAAGAAACTTTATTTCCGCATTTAAAAATGCAGTTCGGATTCTGGCGTATCGGTAAGACTTTTATCTCGTCTGAGCTTTTTATTCTTTGCCTCATTTGGCGATATCTTAATCATTTCATTTACGTTGTGGGACCTTATACTTTCTCTCACCTACTTTATTACAATAAAGTGGTGGTCGATACTCTTTCCACGTAATGCCTCCTATATTATATCGACCATTGCTTGATAGCTATGGTCGACGTGAACCTAACAAGTGGTACAATACGTTCCCACTTGTACCTTGATTTAACATTAATGTTCTATCGTATGCTTAAACGTCCATATTGTCCTTCTTAACGGTCCATCAATCTGTGAGTGGATATTTATGTTAAGGTTCAATATCGTATCTAACTCCTTTTGTGAGTTAGTTCAAAATCTAGGATAACTTGAGTCTTTATCCAAAGTGATAGGTTTTGGTACCCCAGAAACATACTATTTTTCTTTATGTACGATCGAGCTAACTTATCGATCTATGAGTCATCTGAATAGGCAGAGATGAACATATTTTGTGAGTCGGTCCACTACTACCCATATAGTAGTGCGACTTCTTTATGACTTTGGCAAAATCTATCATAAAATCCATTTCTATGTCATTCCATTTTCATTCATGTATCTTTAGAGATTATAACCTCTTATAAGGTCATTAATACAATGCCTTCACTTGTTGGTAATCGAGACACTGCTCGACAATATGGTTACATCTCATTTTATTCCTTACTATCTAACTTTTCTCGTTACTCATAATATATATCTTAATCTTTTGGGTGGGCGGTATGAGAAAGGTCATGAGCTTCATTCATGATTTCTTTTCTAAGCTTATTATTGTTTGAAATATATATATATATATGTCACACCCAAAATTCAAATAAATAGAAAATGGGGAAATAACGTGAAGCCTTACTTATTCAGGAGAAAATAGGGAAAATAAATCCCAAAATTTGACAAAAACCCTATTTTCGAGAAAGGGAAATAATAGGTAATGTTATTTCAGATAATAATATAAAGCTAGTCTCCAAGATCAAAAGTTTAGTTTCGTACTCTGATAAAGGAGAATTATGAGTTCAAGCTCGACATAGAATGACGAGATAATATAGAATGATCTTATGTTTTGAAATATTTAAAAGACTAGATAATGACTAGTCATTCAGTGGAAGTCAAGATTGTGGAGTAGAACCTTCGCCTCGGCCTTCACAAGACCTGACCAAGAAACCCGAAAACATTTGAAAATATTTTTGGCTGAGTACTAATGTACTCAGTGGGCATATAACTTTTTAAAACATTACGCATAATCAAAAGAGTTTATCCAATATCTCGACATAACTTAGAAGGTTTCAAAACTAAAAGCCACTTCCAAGTTATGTAAAAACAATTCAATTTTTCTTTTGGCGCCAGTGTCACGCTCTCTGCTGTTACTCTTATCATTATACATTCATCTTCGATCCGGGGCAGCGCCCTCAACGGATCTCGATCCCGGGAACATAGCCACCGTCGGATCCCTGGGTGAAACCATTCATTCGGTGAAACCATTCATTTGGCCGTTTAGCAGTGGAGATCAAACCACCGCGATTCGAGCCCTGTGCGCACAACCCTTAGTAAGTGTGTTAGACCGACTAAGAGCCACAATTGTTATATAAGAGCATTAAACAGAGCAGAGCGTAACAAAACATTTATACTGGATAAACATTCATATTTTAGAAATATCAGAGCATGTAACTCAAAATACTTTTGTAAAATAAGCTCACCTTGATAGGCCAAAGCCTGAAGAATTAAACTCGCGAACTCATCTCAGGAAAAGCAACGCTAATCTCCTTGGTCAACAAAACCTACAAGATAAGCTAATCTTAATAGGTCTCATAAGTCTAACCTTAAGTCTAAGGTAACGTAAGACTACTATTTCTTGATCACTAGCCCGAGTTTTCAAAATTTCAAATTAAATCTGAAAAACCAATTTCTCGACTAAGTGCACCAACAATATACTTATTTGACATTACTTTTGAAAGTTTATCATGGTTTAGAAACCAATTTAACAAAATACTTTTCTTGTTAAAGCATAGCGTAATTTATTTTCATGTTAAAACATATAATAAGTAATCTACACTTATCTATGCATATTTATATATAATATTTATTATATATATAGTTTTGTTAGTATTTTGCTGAGAGGTTGACATAATTATCTCCACTAAAGTTAATTGATTATTGGATCATCCATAATCAAATCATTCCTAATTATAAATCTCGAATAATATGGTTGTATGACATAAAAAAAAATATCCATCATATAAATTAAACCAAGACTAAATGATCAGATGCAAAGTCAAAACTCGAAATAACTAATTAATATAAATCTAGCTTAGCTCAATTAATATATATGAATTAACTAATGCCCAATCAAAAGTTTCAGCCTAACTTTTATAACTTGAGCCCAACATTAGCTTAAAAGCGCCCATAAATTAAATTAGCTTCAAACCAAAACTTTCAACCAATAAATAAATAACTAAAAGAAAAGAAAAGAAACCCATCAATTTTCTCTCTCCTCAACTCTCTCTCTCTCTCTCGCACTTCTCCCTGAAGCCCCAAATCAGCAACCTTCTCTCCTTTCCCTCCTCCTTCACGCCATGCTGCCTTCCATCTCTTCTTCCGTGAGCCATCGTGCCGCCAGAAAAGATCGTCACGCTCGCTCCACCTTCTATTTTCTCTCAACACGGATCTCTCGTCTCTTTCATTAACAACACCGCCACCCTCGTCCGTCCTTCGTCCGCCGGCGATAACAGTGACGACGACGGTGCTCCCATCTCTCTCGTTTCTTTCTCGACTCTCGTCTCTCTCTTTTCTCGTCTCTCACTCTCATCCTCCCCATTCTCTCTTGAGGGAAAACCAAAACTGAAAAAAAGAGGACTCCTTTCCCCCTCCCAAAATCTTATCTATCGCCGTCTCCCTAACATCCGGCGAACCACGACGGAATTTCACCACCCCAATCTCTCATCTCATCTCACCGTCTCATTCTCTCTTTTCCCTCTCGGCGAGCATCCGACGGCGAAGAACCGCCGCTCCCGCGCCCTTCTCCTCCCTCTCTGACTCACCGCGAGCTGCGCATACAACGCCGCTGTCGCCCCCTACCAGCCATCCTCGTCTCCCATCTGCCATAAACGGACAACAGCGATGCCACCCCAACGCCGCTGCTGTACACTGCCCCTGAAAGCGTTCCTCAAACACTGCCTGCCGCTATCATCCGGCCGAACAGCAGCATCGAGATGTCGTTGCCGTTCGCCGTGCTTCCTTCTACCGGCGTTGACTCAACAGCAACACCAATGCAGCAGCTCAGTACCACCACCAAACACCCCCCAATTATGTATTATTATTATTATAAATGTTTTCTATCTCAAAACTAAATAAATCGATTATGCATATACTTTGTTTTGATTCCAGTTATGTAAGTCGGTGTGTTTGATAATCATGTTGGTTTCTTCGCAAAGTTTAGTCCTTATGAGAATGGTCATGGAGAAAATATGGCAATCTATGTGTACAATAGGAATTCGGGTAAAGATGAAACCTCTGCTTGTTTCATTGATTATGGTATGTTGCGGTGCAGATTATAATGCTTTGTTGCTTGGTGCGCAGAAAATAGATGCACCAAAAAAATTGATCGAGTTTTGTTGTTACAAACAGAGATAAATTTAAGAATTCGGTAGGAGCTAAAAGTATAACCTCGAATGAAGGATTTTGTTGTTTTGCTATTGTGTGAAGGAAAAGATCAATATCGAAGCTTCTTTGTTTGAAAAGAAAATAAGAGAAGAATTTGGAGTTGGATGAGTTACGCAATTTTTGGATTGTGGAAAGAGTCATTACTTTATAGAAGAAGAAGAAGATGGCGTTAACAAAAATGGAGGCGACGTGGAGAAGCAATAGACCATATATTCTTAAGCTTAATTAGGCGAAAATATTAGGCGAAAATATGAATTGTAATTACTTTAATTAACGCCCCAAAATTTATCTAAAATTGATTTTAAGAAAAAGTGTGGGCTTCTCATTTCGTTAACACAAAGAAAAGCAATGTCATCAACTTCGCCCAACAATTAATTTTTCTTAATCCGATACATGTACATAAGCTTAGGTTTCTATAATATTTTTTTTATTTGAGCTCACATCATATTAAATTTTGTGAATATTACTTATCTACGTACAAATGCACATTTTTTTTTTTGTTATTTAATATGCAAAGTATGAACATCAATAAATTTATTGATTTTTTTTTATATAAAATATTTTTTTGTTGGAATCAAAACATTTTCTCAAATTTTTCTTAGACGGAATCGACTTAATAAATTCTAATTTCAAAATTTCTCGTAAAATTTTAACGAGGAAAAACCGGGTATTACATCCTTCCCCCCTTTCAAAAAATTCGTCCTCGAAATTTACGTACTTTGATCTCTAGCTCGGGGTACTAGATTTTTGTACTATCATTCAACTTACATGTAGCCATTCTCCATCCTATGATGGTTTCACATTTTCTCGTTCACAGTTAACGATTCTACATATCTTTAATCTAGAACAATCTACTTTGTTCTAATAAAATCATGATCTTATGATCGAATATCTTACATGCATCTTTATATATATTCTTTGAAAAGAATATCTTACATGCATCTTTATTCTTTTTAAACATGTCCAACCTACTAACGAGGTTTAGGGACAAACAACTATCTTAAAGATAAGTTGTAATCTCTCTCGTTATGACATGGTGAGGGAAATTATATCCCACCGAATATCATATACTTTTCTTTACTTTTACTCTTGCATTCAATGCTAAAGAGTATCTTGTTCATCACTTTATTATCATAACAGTCATATGAAGGTATAACTTCACTGTTATCAATCTTTGTAAATCCCATCAAGGGTCATCACATCTATGTGTATCATAGGGAAAATATCTCATCTCATCGAGATTTTCTTTACATCATAATTTCTTGATGTCTATCACTTTACTGGTCTGAAACTTTTAGGTGACTGAAATAAGTCAACCTATATCATGCCTGATGTTTATCGGTTTACTAATTCACACTTAGATGACAATGTAAGTCAACATTCATCATACTTGATGATTTCAAGAATCGAGGAGAAATTATTACGACTACTTACAAGAGGTATTGTCTCACAAATCAAATTAACATCTTTTAATGATTGAATCGATATGCTCTTTGGACTGAATAATTGGGATCTAGGGTCCGAAGACCAGAATGACGACTACTGAGATTTCTTTGGTCATATGGGCTGGCCAGACCCATGACAATTATTTTCTCAGTCACACAAGACTTGGTTTCAAAGTACACTTTATAAGGTTCGGGTTGGAAATTTTCTTGAGAAAAAGTGAGAAACTAAAATGATTTCTCAATTGGGACTAGTCGTAGAGTTAAACTCAATAGCGTAAATTGGGTAATGAATATAATTTGAAACCTTGTATACTCGAAATAGGTCATCAACAAAGGTTTTCATGTGCGTCATGGCTCTACTTGTATTACTGGAAATCTTACTTTCTTAGTAACATTCTAAAATTCTTATCATACTATAACGTTCTTACACTATACAAATCATAGAACTAACTTCAACTAATTCTCGTAAATTCGGGTAGGAATCAGGGATTTGGTCCTTCATAAGAAATAAAGTACAATGCATTAGGAGTACGAGGTGAAAACCGTACATAAATCGGAGTTCACACAAAGATAACGAGTCGAAAAAAATTCACCGCGCAAAGGAAAAAATTCGCTCGGCGCCGAGATCGTGGCGATGCCGACGCCAAGGTCGTGCATGCCGTTACCGATGCCGAGGTAGTACATAGTAATGCCGACGTCGATGTAGTATATACTACCAAGGTCGACATGTCAAAGTCGATGTTATAAAATTATCAAGTCAAAGTCGACGGTCGCACATGCCAAGTAGAAGTCGGTCGCGCATGCCGAGGTCGAAGTCAGTCGCACATGCCAAGTCGTAATCAGTCGCACATGCCGAGTAGAAGTCAGTCGCACATGCCAAGTCGTATTCGAGCCGCATATGCCGGTCATAATCGTGTCACACATGCCGAAGTCGAAGTCGAGTCATACATGCCGAAGTCGTAATCGAGTCGCACATGCCGAAGTCGAAATCAAGTCGCACATGCCGAAGTCGAGGTCGAGTCACACATGCCGAAGTCGTAATCGAGTCGCACATGCCTAAGTCGAAATCAAGTCGCACATGCCGAAGTCGAGGTCGCACATGCCGAGGTCGAAGTCGAGGTCGCACATGCCGAGGTCGAGGTCACACATGCCGAGGTCGAAGTCGAGGTCGATCATTTTCACATTCATCTTTTGCCTTCCAAGCTCGAGTCTAACTTTACTTTCGTTCTTCATGTCGTTCTTTTGTTCTTGTAAGGGAATGAAGTTCGTACTTCTATGTTCTTTTGCAATACGTGATCATGCTTCTTACATCGTCTATGTTCTTTTTGAGATGATATATCATTTGTCATAATAAATCTTGAGATTTGAAACTAAAGTTTCAAATAACGAAAACATAGTTCATTTATACATGCACATTTCTTTGAATTTCGAAGAATTCATCATTCCAACTTTGGCCATTCACGTTAATTTCAAGCATATTCATTCATCATACATAATCTTGAAATTTGAACGAATTTGGTTATGAAAACTTGAAAATTCTGTTCAATTTCATAACATACTTATTGAATGCATGCCATACTTGAATTTTGCAAATTCAATATTTCATCGTTGGCACTTTATGCCCATTATCAATCATAGGCATTCATTCATTCATTCATAACTTCCATTTCATATCATTCATCTTTCATATCTTTCATTCCTTTTTCTCTTTCAACTTTTCATTTCAAAACTTTGAAAAGGAATCATTTACCTCATTTCGGTTGAGCTTGATGTGATGGAGTGTTGAGCATTGTCAGCTGACCTTTAGAAGTCTAGTGACTCAATCTAGACTTAACCTCAAAGGAAAATTTGGGTTCAAAGAGAGAACCGCTCTGATACCACTCTGTAACAGCCCCTAAATGCTAAGTACGATTTATCAGGGATTATTACTCTAAACAGTGATGAATAAACATGGAGACCATTTAACATTAAACTGTAATACATATATCAAGTATGTTTTTGGACTTTACTACATAACTTATGTTCTTTGCAGCGGAAAACATGTGATATGCACATATGACGATGTACTATCAAGGTATAAACCTTTCAGCGACAATATTCCTATTGCTCAACACCGCTCCATCGCATCACCAGCTCAATCTGCACATTTAAAAACAAATATGCAGGGCTGAGTACAAATAATGCACTCGGTGGACTTATGCAAAACATTTTATCATCTTTAATTACTCGCCCATCATGGTAAGACACGAGGGTTTTTATTAAAAAGGCCTTGAGCTTACTAAACTTTTCATCATTTTCATAAACATTCGTCTGCAGACATTTTCCTTGTATGTATGATCCATATCCCTTTATCTCATCATAACATTAACATTTACGCCGTAGAGGAGGCCTCTCTACGTCGTTGTGATCGGCCGTGAATTGTCCTTACAAGACACAAATCACCATTAGGTGTACACGTTAATCTAGCGGTATAAGCGCTTGGGCATAGGATCCGAGTCGATTTCATTCATAAGTTGAGAGCTACCCAACACATTAATAACATTTCGTTTAAGGATAGGATACATACATAAAACATAAATATTTTGGGCGGTAATTTCATCATCATTTCATAATCATTTCTCAAAAGAGAGCATCATAAATAATTACTTTTCATTTCAAGAAAGCATCATAAATAGAGCATTTTATCCTTGAGGATAAGAAAAGAAACCAATTGGACTCTTGATCGTCTTAAACTCGATTTATCTTCAGCGTCAGTCGTCGCGTCGCTCCTCACCTTTACGTAAAAGCGATCGTCGGTCGCGTTTTTGAGATTTTCAAAGTTTAGAATAAACTTTGATAACTTATACTAATATCATTTGAATTCCTTAACTAATTCAATCGCCGTTAATCGCGTATCTTAACTAAACATTTCTCGTGCTTGAGATATGTCCAACTATTTCATTTTAACCTTTTAGGTTAAGCGTTCAACGATATCACACGTTTTTCGATACAAAGATTTCAATTATGAAATCTTTTCTCACCAAAGAGATTTCCTTATATAATGTCGTTTTTCACGTATTAGCGTATTTATCGAGCGTATTTCATATGTTAATTTCAAAAGTCAACAATTTTGACTTTTCTTTATAATTCTTTAATAATTCATTTATTTAATATCTAATTTCCATATAAATCGACTTTCGATCGATTTCTTTTCATAAAGCCTTAATTCTCGATTTTCATGCAAATCGATAAAATTTATTAATATTTTCTTAAATATTAATCAACTTATTCATTTAACATTATTTTTCATTTCTAACGTTATTTAATATAACGTTTGACATAAACATAGTATTCTATGTTTATAAAATTTCATAAATTCTTAATATGTCTAAAATAATTTCTAGACATATAATGTATTATTTTTCTTGATATTAAGAATTAAAATCCTTAATATTCTTATTGAACTCACGACCCTTAAGCTTTAATTTTCAATCTTCTTCCAAAATTCTTCTAAATTCATATAGTGTACTATTTTATCATAGTATCACTAATATGTATTAACATTAACTATAGAAAATTTGGACATCACCTATATCCTTTCTATAGGTCTCGAAATTTTCTCAAAAATTATCAAACAAATTCCTAAAATTCTAATTAAATTATCTGAGGCCTCAACATCAATTGACAACATAATTATAACATAAAGTCCAACATTTATAATTTCTACGTCAATGTATACTTGTTCATAGCTCTCGGTTTTCATCAAACTTATACCAAACATTATGTAAAAATTTCCAATTAAATACACTATGCTTATACACTATAGTATAGCAACATTACATCATAACATTAACTAAAATCAACTAAATCATGCTTTAATCAAGCTTATAGTTCTCGGCCACTTTGAATAATTGAGCATATGGTTTCCAAAAATTCTTGTAAATTCACATCTCACATAATCAATATCCTAGATCAACATTATGCTCTAACATCACTTAAATAAAATTTGTACATCAACATATGAATTTTATTCATTTTCGGTAATTATCATAACATAGCATATGATTTCTAAAAATTTCCAAATAATCACAATGAGTCTTATTATCAATATAGATCATTAATCCATTAACAATTTCACCTTAATAAATTTCGATCACTACCATAAAATTTATAGCATG
This sequence comes from Salvia rosmarinus, assembly GCA_036937905.1. NCBI lineage: Eukaryota > Viridiplantae > Streptophyta > Magnoliopsida > Lamiales > Lamiaceae > Salvia > Salvia rosmarinus. Next base: position 98,619,184 of record CM072816.1, read on the forward strand.
CTTAGCCTTTAATTAAACAATACATATGCTAAATTTTAGCATACTAAACAATATAAACATTATCAATAAACAACACAACATGCTAGCAACATTTCTCATATTTTTATTAATTAACATAAGCATATATCTTAAAATCGAACGGTTGAAAATCAAAAATTTTAACGTGTAAATAAAGATCGTTAAATTTCTGACCTTTTAACCGTTGTCGATTTAGTACAAAGGATTTTTGTATCAAGGTTTGGGGAAATATAAAATGAAGAACACTCCTATTTTTCTCTCATGAAGCTCACGGCACTTTGTGTTTGGAAAGAGAGAAATGGTGTTTGTTTGGTATAAAATCACTTAAGTAATAAAGCTTAAGAAAATAAACAAGTAGTGAATTTGTTTCCTATATCTCACGGTACACACACATACTTGCAAGACTTTTATTTTCTTTGTTTCACTTATTACCCTAATACATCATCCTATAACCTATTAATTACACATCACACAATTTCCTCTCTACTTGTTACAGCACACACAACATGCAAAATAAAATATTTTAGTGACTCACTCCATAGCATGTCATCTCTTACACACCATTTACTACACATTGAAAGACACAAATAATATCCTACCTTTGTTCAAGGCATGCATCGCCATCTTGCTTTACAAAGGAGAAGCTTTTAATCAGTGGTGACTCACTAAGTCTTATGTCATGGAAGTAACTACATGAATAAAGGTTTTGAAAGAAACAAATAGTTTGACCAATTTTTCTTCACTTGCATCGACACACACATGAATAAGAGATAAAAATCTGATTTTGCATGCCTCTTGCATGTATAAATATATTACACTCTATCCCAAATTTATATGCAATCATGTAAAAGAAAATCAAGTTTTCAACTCCCAAATTGAAGTCGATATTTACGACCAAACACAAACAAATTCATCCACTTGTTTCATATAATTATTTTACTAGGCTAATGTGTACAATATATTACACTTGCATGATTAAATTCACAACTTAGCAAAGCATACTAAAATTAACGTGAATTAGCTATTGAACATTAAAGCTCACGACTTTTTCATTCTAAATTGCTAACTTTTGATTTTTCATGCTAATTGTACATATATATCACAATATATGTTTAAGATGATAAATTATATCATAGGAAAAATTATTAGCGTCATTTCATGTGAGAAAACCACAATTTTGAATTAGGGTTTTGAAAATTTCATATTTGTTCAATAATGAATCCTTAAAGTTCTAGCATTTTTTAATGATAAATAATACTCTAATTACATAAAATAATCATAGGAATTTAAATATTATAATTCCTTGATCATTAAACTCATTTTCTATTCATCTCTAAACGTTGACGTTTGAAAGCGTCTCAACGTTCATTATCGACCTATCTAAAAAGGTCGTAATAAAGTCGTAATCACTTTATTAAATTATTCCATTAATAATGGAATTGAATTCTAAACTTCAGTCACTTAGAAAATTTTATGAAATTTTAACTATCGATAGTCGATCGACGTTAAAATACTCTTGCGAAATACTTTATATAATTCTATTCCTTAATTCACAATCCTTAGTGAATATAAAATAGAATTCATTACCTCATAATTAATCGAAATCATTATTCGATAAATTACTAATTCATTTATTTATTGAAATCCTAATTTCTGAGTTTTAAATATCGTAATTAGGCATTTAATTCTCAGGGATATTCTGACATACCATCCGCTCCTTCGCGGTATGATTAAATGGTCAACAACATTGAGGTCCTTGTTGACAACAACGGGCAACATTTCATCCTCTTCTAAAATTGCATACTTCAAATACTGTGGGAGTTTGTTCAATTCCAGCTTTGGGTATTTCACAAAAGATGACAGAATTTGTTCGTCTCTGTCAGTATGACATACTGCTCGAAAAGTGTTGATCACACTCCTACTGATGCATTTTTATCTATCATATGGATAAAAATAACATGCTCGAACTTATCTTCCCTGTAACTATTCTCAATAAAATCTTCAGCACAATGATAAACAATATCAATCATGAATATAGATTCAGGATCCTCAACATGCTTCATAAATTCAAAAATATTAAATGTGACAATTTTTTCATCAAATTCCAAGCTAAGCATGCCATTATGAACATTAATTATTGTTTTTGCTGTTTTCATGAATGGTCTTCCTAATAAAATCAAAGACTTATGAGTAGAGGAAGAATCATCAATGTCAATAATATAGAAATCAACGGAAAAGATCAAATCATTTACTTTAACAAGAACATCCTCAACTACACCTAAAAGATATGCATTGGACCTATCAGCTAACTGAATGATTACGCGAATTTCTTTCAATGTTCCTAAATGTACCTTATAAATAGAATATGGCATGACATTTATGGATGTTCCTAAATCTAGCATGACTCTCTCAACTTGCTTATTACCAATAATGCAGGGGATAGTAAACATATCAGGGTCTCGATATTTTTGTGGCAATTTCTTTCGAACAATAGCAGATACATTCTCCCCTACTTGGATCCTTGCATATTTCTCATGTCTAATCTTTTTAGCACATAATTCTTTCAAAAATTTTGCGTACCTGGAAACTTGCTTGATAGCATCGATCAATGGTATGTTGATTTCAACCTTCGTGAATACTTCTAGGATCTCTTTTTCATCATCTTCTTTCTTATTTCGAATCAACCTAGAAGGAAAATGTGCATCAGTTAATGTTTTAGAATTTAAAATATTGGAATAGATACTTACCTTGGAAGACAAATGGGTTTTAGATTTTTGTGTTTCTTGAATGGCTTCATCTTCCTTCATTCCTCCATGTTCGACTTCCTCTTTAGAATCATTCTTAAGGTCGTGCTCGACCAGCTCCTTGTCGCTCTGTAGCGTGACTGCACAAACACTTCCTCTTGGATTAATATCAATTTGCGACGGAAGTTTGCCTTGAGAAACCTGCTGATCGCTCCTTTTTCCACACGTAAAAAGTGTAAGTATAGGGTAAGCGAAGTATCGTATCCACAGAGATTGTATCACGAAAACATAGAAGCTAGCTCAACGACAATTCATCATTATCCAAGCACAGATTTTGGGTTGAAAGGTTTAAGGCTTCGGAAATTAATCCAAAGCAAAGGTAACCAAGCAGAAATATAAATAAAGCAATAAAAAACACGAAAGATAACTATGAAGAAAGACTAACCCTAGGGATGCACCAATCCTATCCACAGCGATGTTTATCACGCTTATTATTAACCGTTTTAATCGAGACAAGACGGAAGATCACATATATAACCAACAACTTCGGCCACGACAATTGCGGCGGTTGATTACTAATTTTCCCTATCACGATTCGTCTAGAGGAAAATAAGCAACTCAAAAGGATCACTAAGAATATGCTTCCTACGAATATCCTATCTCGATTCGACTCGAGGCTTATTCGTATCATGCATTCAAGATCGATTGACAATTAATACAATTACGTCTATTAGCGGCAACTAGATATGCATCAAGATTGATCGTAAATCAACACATATAAATAAGCACCATGGATCATGAATCAATGCGGAAGGTAAATAACAATAGCGAGAACTCACAACATATAGGATCGAATCATGCAAACCCTAGGATTAGAAACGAAAACTAGCGAGACATAATAAGCGGAATAAAATACGATTTAACCATAAAAGCGAAATTAAATATATAAAACCCGTAGGGAAGCGTTGGATGAACAATGGTTGGTCTTGAATCAATCCCAGCGAGCGAGCGGAAAACAGCGAGCGATCGGACAAAATGTTCCGATCGATAATGAATCGATAAACTAAATGAGAACAACGGAAAAACAATACTAGAATTAAACTAAATGAAGACTAAAGACTAAAAGTCTGAAAAGCGAGAAAACTTAAGAAAACGAGCTACTGGGCGTATGGGGTCTCGTGGGGCACAAGGGCTCTTGCCTATTTATAAAAAAGGTGGAAACCCTAATTTGCGTCTTTGCCGCGCCGCCTCATGATCGCTTTCATGATCGCTAGTTCGACCATGAGCCGTCTCCCTTAGCGCTTCTTCTCGCTCGCGGTCCTCATTGCGCGCATTGTACCTCGCGACCGGCTAGCGGTCGCTAACAATCCCGCACCGGTCGTGTGAAATCGTCCGGTGAGTTCTCGGCGCTAGAGCTTGCTTTCGCGTGCGGTGTCGCGGTCGCTACACCTCAGGCGCCATTGGTTTGCCTCACGACCAGCCTAGCGACCGCTAGGCTGGTCGCTAGAAACCGGATGATTGTTCATTTGGTTCGTGCTTCGTTCCTTGCTTCGATTTTCAACACATAAACCTACAAAACACCAAAATAACACCCAAGAGCAATATCTTCTAGAAATAGATGAAACATTAAGAATCGATACATAAACGCACATTAAGCGAGCTAAACTCATCTTCAAATATCAACTATAAGCGTGTAAAATGCGCGTTTATCAAACCCCAAACTTAAAACATTGTTTGTCCTCAAACAAAAGCGACAGAAGACAAACGAAAGATCAGCGAGCGTAGCAAAGAGGATAACCATTATAAGCCTCGAAACATATTAACGCTCAAAAACATTAGCGCACATGACGACGTTAGCCAACTCATCACAAACAACCATCGAGGGCAAAAACTCATTTATTTTCAACCTCACAAAGGCATGTGTGTAGAATATATAGGATACACTCAAACTCATAAAGAAATTAAGGGCGTGTATACACTCGATGATCAATGCAATGCAACATCTTACCATAGGCTTACCGTTTCTCTAACATCTCCACCGCGTCAAATGTGTTCAAATGAGGATCAAAGAGGACTTTTCATAGGTTGTAATGTAGGCACATTGGTTAAGGTAGGATAATATATGGCTAAGTGACTCAAGTAAACTCCAAGCACCACCATTTATATATTTCGACACATATGGACTTTGTCCATTTTCCTCTTCTTTCCCAACGTGCTAAATTGACGTTTTATGCCTCATAAGGTACCTATACTTTGATTAAAGACCCTTTATGCTCAACGCTCATAGTGAACTTAACATTTTTCTTTTTCTTTTCTTTTCTAGAGCTTATAGGGTTTAACTTTCACAACAAAGGTACTATTCTTTACCACAGATGTATTTTTCTACAAGAAACTTTTCTCGTCATAACTTACATCAAAATTTCACCCCTTTTGATTTCCATATCCATCCTCACCTCCTATCATCCGGTTAATCGAAAGAAAAAGTCTAATAAAGGCTCAAAGAAGGCGACAAATGGTATATAACATCGGGTTAGTGTTTGGGTGAATATGTGGTTAACAAAGATGGCCTTTTATCCTTTCCAAATTCGAAACACATATTGCAGTCTCGACACGTAAGAGCGGCAAGTTCTAGAAGATAATCACATGCATGATATCACACAATTAAAAGCAGATCAAGATGTATATCGGTGAAGCTCAAGTCTCACGGGTTAAGCAAATGGTGAAAACAACAAGCTAAGCCATCTCACGTCATTCGTCGTCATTTTCTAACATATCATGTGCACTATCATTACAATTCACAAAAATTCTATCGTCATTGGCCACATGGATTAACACACTTCACTTAACTCGTTGATCGACGCACACAAAGCGAAAGAAAAAGCGAAACACGACAAAAGCAACACAAACGAAAGACACGACAAAACACGAAAACAAAAACAAAGAAAACATTGGGTTACCTCCCAACAAGTGCTTAATTTAACGTCTTTAGCTAGACCATTACTAACCTTGTCGATCCGGGTTTTTGTGGCAATCCTTCTCAACTCGTGGATCCTCCTAAACTTAGCATTTACGGATCTCCACCACCGACTATGGAAGTGGCCCCCAAACTTGAATGATACACTCGAGTTCCATGCCGAGTCCCTTCTTTCTTCTCACGATTCCTCGATTGGTCGAGTACCCTCTAGCGCCGAGGCGTGTGCGGCGGCGAGTCATGATCGAGCAACAATCTTCCGACTTTCCAGCGTCGTGTTGCTTGATGGCGTCGTATATGGAAATTTTGAGCTCCTCATCGTTAACACGAAACGTGAGATTTCCTTCCTGCACATCAATCAACGCACGACCAGTTTCTAGAAGAGGTCTACCAAGGATTAGTGGTTGTTGTTTGAATTCGAAATATCTAAAATAACAAAGTCGGCGGGAAAAACAAAATCCCGAATTCTTACCAACACGTCTTGACGATACCTTTTGGATATGTGTGACCGTCTGTCACCATCATCGATGAAATCTTCATCTTTCCTAGGTGTAGCCGGTTGAAAACCTTGATGGCATCAGTTGATGCTCGCCCCAAGTCGCGTAAAACATTTGGAAAAGTCGCTCGCGATCTTGCACTCTAACGTGAAACTGCGGGATCCTTCTACTTGGAGGAGCTTCTTTGCAAGGCGGCGCTGCATTCTTGGGATAAGGAAATTTTCTCGAATTTCCAAGTTTCTTCTTGCTTGCAAGCTGTCTTTAAGAATTTCATGTGGCAGACATGTTTCGCAACGCTTGAAAGAGGCAAATTTATCTCAACTTTTGAAAAACCTCTTTGAAGCGAGCAAACTCTCGTCATATTTCGACTTGACAAGTCGACTCGGAAGCGGACCGAGGAGGTGTGCGTGCGAGGATTTTCTTCAGGGTTACCTCGCGGTCGACCTCGCGATCATTGGGAAGGTCGCGAGGAATCATTGCGGTGATCTCCGTTTCCGGCGTGCGAGCTTGAGACACGAGCTCTGCACACTGATTTCTCGGTGCATGCGCGACTTGATTTCAGCGGGCTGGCTATGCGGCTGGTCGCTCGCGAATAGCTCTTCTTGGCGTGCACACTCGATGGCTCGCGGTCGGTGCTTGGCGGCGCGCGCTTCGGTCGCGAAGTTTCGAGGATAACTTTACGCACACCTCGCGGTCGGGCTCTCGGTCGCGAAGTTTCGCTTCGAATGCTTTCTTGCTCTTCTTCCTCGGTAGGGCTCGGGTAAGCTTGTCCTCCTCATCCGGATGGCGAAGCAAGCGATTCTTGGGTTCACCTCCGTATTACTCGGAATTGGCCCGTATTTTGTAGTGCATTCACTTGTATGCGGCTATTTGACCAATTTGATTCTCCAACATCTTCATGTGCTTCCCATAGCCATCACGGTGGACTCCAAATGATTTATCTTTTGCGGTGTTGCTTATGAGCAGTCGATTCGTTGCCAATTGTTGGTTGCTTCGACCAAGCTATGCATCATGTCTTGAGACTTGGCTTCCTCGGCTCTTGAATTACACTATTCGCGGCGAAGATCTGCGGAGGTTGTTGGAAATTCGGATGATTCATCGATTGATGTGGTGACGTTTCTGTCTCAATCGACTCTTCAAAATAGTGAACTTCTTCATGAGATCGTCATATTTTGAATCACTCTCAACAACATTTGCTTTGAGCGATGGCGTTCTCTCCGTTGGCCATTGATAGGCTGTTGGCGACCATCTCTTCTAAAATACGGCTCGCCTCGTCTCACCGGTCGGTTCAATAAGCATCCCCCGCCGTCGCATCCACCATGCTCCTTATGCGCCATGTCGGTCCACCGTAGAAGCTGTGTGATTTGTTGCTCCTTGGAGAACCCATGTTGTGGACATCGTCTCGATAAACCTCTGAATCTCTCCCATGCCTCGAATAATGATTAGTCGTGGTTTTGGCAAAATGAGATTTCGCGATGATCTTCTGCGCTTTCGGCGGAAAGTATTTGAAAGAAACTTCTCATAAAGTTTCCAAGTGTCGATGCCACTCGGTCCAAACTCTTGAACCAATCTTTCGCTTTGGTCACAAGCGAGAAACCGAACATGTGCATCCGGATCGTGTCTTGTGGCACCCCATTACATTTGATGGTGTCACAAATATCGAGAAAGTCTCGAGATGTGCATTCGGTCGTCCGTGACCTCCCCCAAATTGCTCTCCTTGGACCATCTTGATCGGGGCGGTTTGAGCTCGAAATTGTTTGCATCTACGTGCGGGCCCCAACCGCCTCCTTGGGCTGACCGGTGGGATGTCGGTACATGTGATTGAGGTCTTTCCTCGGGAGCAGGACAATGATTCTATATTCGCCATCGACCTGCATCTACGCAAAGTCGGCTAGCATCGTCTGCAACTTGCTGGGAGGAATGCCCGTTGCTGCGGATTGGCGCCATTGCGGCTCGTCTCTTCTCGTCCTCTTCTCTTTGAGAGCTTTCGATCTCGGGATCTAATAATACTTGAGGTCCCGAGATCTTGTACGATAAACCACCGAGAAAAGAGAATTTAGCACTAACAAAATAAAAAAAATATAATATATATAACTTGAATTAATAAATCCAAATCGTCAAATTATTCCTATGTGATCTTAACAATCCCGAACAACGACGCCAAAATTTGATCATTTCCTTTTCCACACGTAAAAGTGTAAGTATAGGGTAAGATATCGTATCCACGAGAGATTGTATCACGAAAACATAGAAGCTAGCTCAACGACAATTCATCATTATTGACACGATTTTGGGTTGAAGGTTTAAGGCTTGAAATTAATCCAAAGCAAAGGTAACCAAGCGTAAATATAAATAAAGCGATAAAAACACGAAAGATACTATGAAGAAAGACTAACCCAGGGATGCACCAATCCTATCCACAACGATGTTTATCCCGCTTATTATTAACCGTTTTAATCCGGACAAGACGGAAGATCACATATATAACCAACAACTTGATTCACGACAATTGCGGCGATTGATTACTAATTTTCCCTATCACGATTCGTCTAGAGGAAAATAAGCAACTCCAAAAGGATCACTAAGAATATGCTTCCTACGAATATCCTATCTCGCCACGACTCAAGGCTTATTAGTATCATGCATTCAAGATCGATTGACAATTAATACAATTCGTCGTTAAGCGGCAACTAGATATGCATCAAGATTGATCGTAAATCAACACATATAAATAAGCACCATGAATCATGAATCGATGCACGGAAGGTAAATAACAATAGCGAGAACTCACAATATATAGGATCGAATCATGCAAACCACAGGATTAGAGCGGAAAACTAGCGAGACATAATAAGCGGAATAAAATACGATTTAACCATAAAAGCGGAAATTAAATATTTAAAACCCGTAGAGAAGCGTTGGATGAACAATGGTTGGTCTTGAATCTAATCCCAAGCGAGCGAGCGGAAACAACGGAAAGCGATCGGACAAAGCGTTCCGATCGATAATGAATCGATAAACCAAGCGAGAACAACGGAAAAAATACTAGAATTAAACTAAATGAAGACTAAAGACTAAAAGTCAGAAATGGCGAGGAAAACTTAAGAAAACGAGCTCGGGCGTATGGGGTCTCGTGGGGCGCAAGGGCTCTTGCCTATTTATAAAAAGGTGGAAACCTAATTTGCGCCTCTGCGCTGCGCCTCATGATCGCTAGTTCGACCATGAGCCATCTCCGCTACGCTCTTCTTCGCCACGGTCCTCCTTGCGCTGCATTGTACCTCGCTGACCGGGCTAGCGGTCGCTAATTCCCGCACCGGTCGCGAAATCGTCCGATGAGTTCTCGACGCTAGAGCTTGCTCGCGTGCACGGTGTCATGGTCGCTACACCTCGGGCGCTCATTGGTTTGCCTCATGAGCGACTAGCGACCGCCAGGCTGGTCGCTAGAAACCGGATGATTGTTCATTTGGTTCGTGCTTCGTTCCTTGCTTCGATTTTCAACACATAAACCTACAAAACACCAAAATAACACCCAAGAGCAATATCTTCTAGAAATAGATGAAACATTAAGAATCGATACATAAACGCACATTAAACGAGCTAAACTCATCTTCAAATATCAACTATAAACGTAAAATGCGCGTTTATCACCTGCAACTTGTTCATTTCAGTGGCTAACTATGTGATATGTGTGCTCATACTGCTCAATGCAGCTCGTGTCTCTTGCTGGAAAGCTTGTTGACTTTGCACCAAACTCTTCACAATTTCATTCAGGTTTGGTTTTGACCCATCAGTATGGACATACTGCCCATTCTGCGACTGCTTCTGAGTATAAACTCCAGCTCCCTCTTGACTCCAACTAAAATTGGGATGATTTCTCCATCCCGGATTGTATGTGTTTGAAAATGGATCATTTCATCTTTGCCTCTGCCTTTGTGCATCATATTGCGCATCACCCGTACCATAGCATGCTTGTTCGGGTTGAGGATTCTGCAAAGTAGGACATGCATCATTATAATGATCATTTTTCGAACATATACTACATTGAATTTTTTGCATTTGTGCTACTGCAAGCTCTCGAACTAAGGATGTTAAAGCATCAATCTTGTCGTGCACATTCGAACTCTCTGATCTCTTCACTGCTTTTACAGGTCTATATCTATCATCATCCTCGTCTTCATATTGTTGGTCATTCTAAACCATGTCAATGATGGGTTGCTTGGCATCGTCCAACGTCTTATTTGTTAATGATCCACCGCAAGCAACATCGATAATTTCCTATCAAAAGAAGACATACCACGATAAAAGTAGTTAGTGGGCAATTGATAATCAGAAAATCTGTGATCATGAGACACTTGCGACACAATTGTTGGAATCGTTCCCAATAATCTGTCAAAATCTCTCCATTCTTTTGTTTAATGCTACTAATAGCCATTCGTAAATTTACAGCTCTTTATTATGGAAAGAATTTACGTAAGAAATATTCTTCTAATTGGCTCCATGTTCGAACTAAACCAGGGGGAAGATCAAATAGCCAATCTCTAGCCCTACCCTGTAAAGTATGAGAAAATGTTAGCAATCCCAAATTATCATTGGTAAATCCTTGTGGGCGTAAAGTAGAGCACACTAAATCAAATTCAGCAAGATGTTTATGTGCATTCTCTCCAGACATATCTCCAAACTTGGGAAGAACTTGAATAAATCCAGGCTTAATTTCAGAGTTCTGGTTGAGAGTAGGTAGAATAATGCACAGAGGGCGGTTGCTCCTGTGACGTTCCAATTCTTTAATCAACAACTGTCGATTTGCTCCTCCATTCCCTTCAATATTTGTTCTCGCATCCATGATGATTGTAGTAGCTTTCTTTCATTCCTTAGCTACCTTTGTCAATTTATGTGCAATTTTCTCAATTTCTGGATCAAAGACTAATTCTCCTGTATGAGAAGAACGAGGTATAAACCAGAAAAAATATATATAAAAAATAAAACAGACAGAAAATCGAATAAATTACTGCTTAAAACCAATCCCCGGTAGCGACGCCAAAATTTGGTGTGTCGTTTTTCACCAAAAATAAATCTAACACCAGGTCAGTATGCCCATACTACACAGATAACAGTAAGCAAAATCGTCTCCCAAAGGATTGACGAGAATTTCTCCAATTTTTCACATGTAAAATAAGTTTTGAAAAGTGACTAAACTATAAAAGCTCGAAAATAACAAATACGAAAGGTATCAAGATGTTTGATTGTAACAAATATGATGAAGGTATCCCGGTTCCAATTAATTCCACTCTAGCTTAGACAAATCCGATATTCGATGCAAATATAACTTTAATTCATGCAAACAAACCAGTTATGATCACCGAAGACGCTTCTGACGTAATTTTATCTCTCCTTATTTTATCATTAATTAGGAAGACGTTTCACTAACTACTTCTCTAATCGACTGACAACCGTAAGAGACACTATATAGATTTAATGAGCCGACAACTTTAAGAATTAGAGAAACCCGATTCAAAACCAATAAACTCTGATGCAGGATTATCGAATTAAGACTGTTAAACTCTTGATTATGATAAATCACTTTACCACTAATCAAATCTAAACTACAATTACGGATGACCAATTCAATTGGCAACTAATTAATTCCGAACCCCTAAATATTTGCAACTACCTAGTATAGACGAAACAATTGACGATAATAAACACAGAGAATAACAGATGCATGCATAAAATTAAAGGATTAAACCGATTAGATCTCATGGAACGTGTCGCGCTAAAGCTTCCTTAATCTTCATCGGAATGAAAGATATTAGCTATAACTCATAAATGAATTCTAGCTAATAATGATAATGAAGCAATGAATGAAAACAAAGAAAACAATAATATGAATAAAAGTCAAAACTTTTCAAATGGAATTCCAAACTTAATTATGTACATTCTCTCTTGCATGAATGAGGGAGTTTAAATAGGATAAAAAACTATCATATTTCAAATCTTATCAAATCAAATATAATATAATATAATATAATATAATATAATAAAATCTAATCTAATCCCTATTGAAAGGGAAAACCTATTCTAATATAACAAGGACACTATTAGATAATACAAAATAATAACTAAAGAAGTTCAAATCAATATTTGAGGCCTATTACATAATTAAATTTCGTTTGACATCACAAAGCCTTCCAAAACCATTTAATCCACGTCATTATCGTCCCATATAGCAAAACAAAGGTATGGGCATACCGCATTTACTTTCGAGAGTAGCTTTACTTTAGATATTCCAAAACTCTTCCAATTCGATGTTAATTCTTTCAAAATAATATCAACACCTACAAAATCACAAAATATGCAATTAGCTTCATAAAATATTATTAAGCATATATTAAACATTTAAACTCATCAAAATCACCCAAAATATGCGTATAAAATATGCCTAATCAGTCGACGCTGTGGGACCCATAACGATGCAGTACCGAGCCGCCGACAAAAGCCTCGTGACTTGGCCGCTGTGGGGGCCCTTCTCCGCCGTTGGAAGAGTTGTATTGCCGCGGCTGGCTAACGGATGGGATAAATGGGATGATTTTCTTATCCGGGGTTGTGATGCCATTTCCACTCATTTTTTGAGCAGTTTCATTTGTATACTGCTAAAAACTGAGGCCAAAATAGACTTTATTGAATCTTATATATTTATGTGGCACATAGAATTGGGCCGGAGATTCTAATGAATTTCATCTTTTTTGGATTCGGGGAGGGAGAGCGATGAGATTGAACCCCAAACTAATTCGTTCTTATCTTTTGGATGTCTCTTTTTATTAAATCATAAGAAAATGGGTTTTGTTGAAAAATGTATCAAGAAAAGTGAAACTAAACCGTCCAAACAGTTGTTATATCTACGATCTCACTTGGGAAATATTCCATTGGTTTATTTTTAATTAGATTCCAACTATGAGCGAAACATTTTTTATTTTTTGAGCATTTGATTGGTGGACGCTGGACCCAATACTTATACACTAGATTATTTTCATCAGATAGAACTCGTTCAAAAATAAAGAAGGATGGTCCAAACTAAATTTTATATGCAATTTCATTCGTCTGATTTTGAATTGCATTCCTCATTATATTACTGATAATTTTAGTGACAGTATCTTAAGAATTATAAAATAATAATAAATTAAAGAATAGCAAATATGTGGAAGAAAGCCGGTTGATTCGATCAGACAGAATCAAGATGAAACGATATTGGCGGAGGTTTCAATCTACTAAGCTTGATGCAGAAATATATTGGTAAAGTATAGCAATTACTATATATAGATTCTAAAAACTCTAAAATCCAAAATCTAAATCTAAAATCTATCTTGATTTCACTAAAAAGAATTATAACTAGCATTTCTAATTAGACTCACAAGCTCGAGTAGTTTAGTCTATTGACTCTAAATGTGCGAATTGCGATCGTGAGTTTGAATATATTACGAAGCAATTCCAAATGGTTTAAAAATTGGGTCGATTCGTCTAAACTATTATGGGTCTTACAGAAAAGGCCCAATTTAAAGCGAGGCATGATCATAACCAAAAGCCCAATAAGTAGTTGTATTCTAGGCGACTAGGATAGTACTATGTATGGATCAACTGACGTTTAAATTAAAGGGCCAGAAAATAAAGCCATGTTGGTTTTTCTTTCTATGGTTTAATATAGTTTAAATAATGGGATGGTCTCACATGCGGTATTTCAGGCAAGCACAGTGAGACCACCCTATTAATTAATTAATTAATTAATTAATTAATCTTAACTAATTATTATTCATTAGTTAATCTTAATTAATTATTTATTTAATTAAAATTAAAATTAAAATTAATTAGTTTAATAAAAGTTAATTGTAAATTAATAAATAATAATTTTGAATTAATATATCTTAATTTTGAATTAATAAACTCTAATTGTGAAATAATAAACCCCAATTGTGAATTAATAAACCCTAATTTTGAATTAATAAACCCTACTTGAAAATAATAAACCCTAATTTTAAATTAATAAACCCTATTTGGAATTAATAAACCCTAATTTTGAATTAATAAACTCTAATTGAAAATAATAAAACCTAATTTTGAATAATAAAACCTAATTGTGAATTAATAAACCCTAACTTTGAATTAATATGAATTAATAAACCCTACTTGTGAATTAATAAACCCTAATTATGAATTAATAAACCTCAATTATGAATTAATAAACCATAATTATGAATTAATAAATTCTAATTTTAAATTAAAAATTAATAAATTTAATTATACATTAATAAAATCTAATTATCCTTACTCACCATAATTAACAAAAAAACAAGGGTGAGCTCACGGTGAGGCGGAGCTCACCCAAGTTTTTGTCTTAAATAATTATGGACAGATTCATTTTGAGTAGTAAGGATTAATCACTACATAAAAAAGATAAATACTTTTTCTTGAGATATACTCATCTTTGCATATTCATTACCTATTTGTGTGGAGAAAAATATATTGCTCATTAAATCAAAAATTAACTTCATTAAGATTTTGATATTTTTTAGAAAAAGAAAAAAGAAACACAGATAGAATGCTGAAGCTCAACAAACTATGAATCGTTGTTATTATTATTTTTTTTGTCAATTAATACAGAAATTTTTAAAGGCTGCGTCACGGTGGACTCGAACCCGAGACCTTTGGCGTCGCAAGACTAACCACTCTACCACTGCGTAAACACACACACACATCGTCGTTATTATTATTATTATTATTATTAGTAGTAGTACCAACTCATTTTATTCTTCTACTATTTATATGCTAACTTTAGTCTTTTTCAACTTCACCCTTCAATAAAGACCATTTAATATATTCTTTTAAAGTTTTCTCGTTTAAAATAAAAAATGAAAAAACAATAACAATACATAATAAATCGTGTGTGTATAAAAAGTGATGGATACTATATTATATATTGTGTCTAATATCCACAGCCATTAGAAGGTCTTGGCATTTTCTTTTGCTTTCTTTATTCAAAGACTTACCATTTGTTGTGACCCACAAAAGATTGGCGCATTATTCTTGCCTCTCCCACCGTTACGAAACCCCAAAAATAATTCTAAAAAAGCTTTTTCTCTCAATAAAGTTATTATAATATGATTAATATGAACTAACTCGAAGGATGGAAGAAGTTTCATTAAAGAAAAACCTTTTATATATAATTTATTTTTTATTTGCTCAAGTATAAGATTGACAACCACCTATATTATCAGAATGAATAATAGAAGTCATAATGAATAATAGAAGTCCCTTTGGGACGGTCCAAAAATAAAAGTAGGTTTATATGGTCAAAAGTTACAGGTTGGACCTCATTAACGTTTCTACGGGTTTAAGTCTGTCATACTTGATTTTTCAAATGTGGTTTACCCATTCTATATAGTTTGCAGACTATTGCACAAAAACGTGTGATTTACTCGGCCTGTGCGCATTGAATGGTAGCATTATGGTTTTTTCATGTTTTTTTTTTCAAAAAAAGAATGAATAATAAAATAAAATATAATATGTATATGATCGAATGCTCAGATATTCAAATATCGGGCTATCATCTGATCATGCTGTGATTTTTAACAAGAAAGATTCGTGCTTTTATTCCTTTTCAGTTATATAATGTGTGAAAATTTTGGTAAGAAATAATTATTGAGCAGTTAATAAAAATCTCTCGAACTATTGATAATTATAATAAACTATATAGAATTAAAACTTTATATGCTGGTGGTTGGTAGGACACATCAAAAATCGAACAACAAGTTAGTTTGTGTATTTAATTATAATTATCAATACTTTTAGGTGTTTTGTTAGTTTTCAGGTAGTTTATATATTTTTTTGTAATGACCAATAGTTGGTGATATTTTTTGTTAAATAACCAATAATTTAGAACATAAACTATACTTGTCCTTTTCATAAGTATCTGATAATTTTCGTAATATTTCCCTTTTTTGAGATCATCGATATCAATGGATAGGAAGCAAGGAAATCTCCACCAAAATTTAGGCATATCTTTATGCATATCAATAGTACAAGGTACAAACAAAGAAAGCATTTGAAAATATTGAAAATTTTCTGGCATATATCAAGAAAATATCAGAGATATCATAGTCTCTTGATAAATCTAATATATGTTAGTATGCAAGATTTATGTAAAGCAGTAAAGAACACCAAGGCTTTTACGTGGTTCGATCGTTAATGAGATCTACGTCCACGGAGGAGTGATTCCTCAATACTTTCACTATGTTTTGGATTACAGTGAGTATGGCTAAAAGCTCTTAGTATTCAAGAAGTTGCTAACCCTTCTACCTTCGATCTAACTCCTATTTATACATATATGAGGTCCCAAGGCGAGGAACCGATCCTCCCATGTGGGACTGTTCCTCTTATCCATAGGCACAGTTAGCCTTCCGCGCAGTAGGACGCTGGCCTTGTGCAAGGTGGCGCCTGATTAGGGTTTGGGGGCTGATTAGGGTTTGAAGGCTGGGCCTTGGGCTTAACCGCGTGGGCCGCTACTAATGTCAGGCCCAGCTCGTTTGGGCCTGTCAGTGGGCCTGTGTGGTTGGGCCATATCCCATCATAGCCCCCGAATAGTCGAGGAACAGCCATGCCGAGGTGAAGTGAAGAATGCGCGTTGCGGTGGGATGTTGCTTTCGGTGATCTTCTCTTTGGTGTCAGGATTTGATCGGTTCGCTTGGATTCGAACTGAGGTAGACGGTTTGGCGTTCTGGGCATGCACCGCTTGTTGGGGACCTAGCTGGAGTCGCCGGTGGTTTGACAAAGATGTCCGCGAAGGAAGTCAAGTCCGACACGGATAGGGACCTCAGATAGGTACCCGAGGTTCGATCCGAGCGCACCGCTCTTACGGAGGATGCCGAGGTCCCACCGGCGGGCGATCTCGGATAGAGATATCATGCTGGACGACACCGAGGTCCGTCCTGAGTGACACCGAGGTCCGATCTCGAGCGTCACCGCTCCTCTGGAGGATGCCGAGGTGTGGCCTTAGCGGCGCCGACTTCTGGGGGACGCTGATGTCCGAGCTGGATGGGGATGTTCTTGTAGGGGGCGATGTCCGTTGGCAGGACGCCGATGTCCGATCTTAGGCATCACCCTCTTGGATGTGGAAGCGGACGAGGTCCGAGGTCCGAGCCGTATGAGGTCAACGTAATCATCACACGATCGGTGGCGGTCTGCTTACCGTGAGTACGTCATACGCACCAGCGGCGGTTGGACGCCGAGCCGCGCAGGCGCACGTCAACTCCACATCCAATCGCGGTAGGCACGTGTGGAAGTTGAAACGGCCATTTTAGGCGCCACTTGCCCCATAAATAGGCCCAAATAAGGCAACTGTTCACTTTCTTCTTCCACACTTTGCATCAGAGATTATACTTTTCGAAAATTTGCCCACTTTTTCTGAACTTGTTGAAGGAGCCAAACATCTCGTCAAAAGTAAGTATGTATTCTTCATCTTCCTTTCTCGCTACGAAAATTCGGTTACGCCTCGGTTTACGCCGTGTGCCCTCCGATATAAAGGACTATATGTGCTATAACCGCCTGGGTAGGTCCATAGGACTTAGTGCTAGGGTCCCGCCGGTATCATCGGTATGGGACGGACTTAGGGTTGGCGTGGCGAGGTCGAGGTTGTGTTGGATGAGCTTTTGAGATGACGAAGAATACCATATTCGGAGGAGGCGTGGTGGTGCTGCCGCCGCGGCCGGATGATAGGCGATGGCCCTCCAGGAGGATTTATTATGTGTATGTAGATAGCTTGATAGCTGGCCTTGGGTTTCTTCGCCCCAATTTTCCTTAGCTTTGAGAATATTTTCGGATCCCCATATGTCGGTGACCTCGAATTCTGTTAGGTCGGTGGTGGGGCTAGGGCTGTCTTGCTATGGCGTTGGGAGGAGTTGTCCTTGAGGTCTTGATGCGCTTTTTAGCGTCGATGCCATAGGAGGGTGTACTATCTGCCTCGGCAGGCTTAAGATAGCCCCCCGAAGGTGTCCCATGGCGAATAGTACTTCTTCCCGCGGGTGAGGGCATCCGAGGTATGAGTGGGGCCTCGCACGATGAAGGACGTGAAAATCGAGCCCAGGCCCCATGGAGAAGATGTTGAACGACCTCGATGAGATAATCTCCATTGATTTCACCGAGGATGACTGAACAACGCCGGCCGAGCCTTTATAGGTCCGAGCTCACGGGCTCAGGTCGGATCGGGGTGAGGCACCTTTTTATCCTTATTTTGTGTACTTATTCTGTGCTCATCAACTCCTTATCTCGTTTTGCGGTGAAGCTCGATTCCCGGAAGAAGGCGGTGGATGCGGCCGAGGCGATCCCCGCCAAGTCGCCGCGGCTTCATGAAGAAAGAAAGGCGGGCCGAGGCGGTCAGGCGCCAGTGGTGGCGGGCAAGGCGCCCGAGGTGGTGGGCGACTTTAACTTGTTGGTGACGGCACCCACCGAGGACGGACACTCGTACTCGGATACCGTACGAGGCGCCGACTTCCAGCTCCCCCATATCCTTCCCTAAGGTATAGGTCTCTTCTATATTTCTTGATGTTTCCTTCGCGATACATTCCTGACCATGTTGAATTTCAGGATGTCAAGTCAGTGATGGGGGAGCTGCATCGCATTGCGGGGTATATTGCCGAGGGCGTCTCTCGGTATGAGGCGTCGGAGAGGGAGCGGGCTGCTGCCGAGACCGCAAGGATCGCTGCCGAGGCTGCGCTCGCTGCTGCGAGGGCCGACGTCGAAGCCGAGAGGGCCACGGCCGAGGCTGCAAAGAAGGCCACCGAGGCCGCCGAGACCGCCCTCAAGAAGAAGGCATGGGCCTTGGAGATGGCTCGGGCCGAGCTCGAGGAGTCGCGAGAGGAGGCGGCTGAGGTGAAGAGGAAGATGGCCGAGGAGAGGGTGCCTTCTTTGGAGGTCGAGGCCGATGTTAAGGGCCTTCACCACAGACTCATCGAATCGAGACCCTCCTCCTTTATCTCCGACACAGCCACCGTGCCCGGACGAAGGTGGTGTCGGACCACTGGAGGGTTGGCGGCCCGATGCCCGATTTCGACAAAGTGAAACATGGCCGGGTCGAGGTCGCCACCCGCACGATGAACAAGAACTATGCCCGAGTGATTGTCTGGGTCGGGTCCTTTTCCCTTCCTGAGGCTCGGCATCCAGCTCCTCCCTTCTCGATCATGGAGGCCGTTGCCCGGTGCGAGGAGGATGAAGATCTGAACTCAGGAGCTTCTTGCCGAGGTGCGCACCGAAGCAGAGGAGGAGGAGGAGGAGGCGGGGAAGGAGGAGCCGAGGTCGGAGCTTGCGCAGCAACAACATCAAGTGCAAGTGGAGGTCGTGGAGGCCGGCATGGGGCCTGAGGTCAGTGGACCTAATGTAATAGGCTAATTTGCCGGGGTCGATAGGACCCTCAGTCTTGTAAACATTCCCTCTTTTTTGAGTAATAAAATTTATCACTTTCTGAAATGTGTGTTGTCTCTTTATTTATAGCATTCCGCATCTCAATACCTTGGACTCGATCATGAATTCGACCAAGTGAAAGAGGTCCGAGGTGCCTGGTCGAGAAGGACGAAGAGGTGCTATTTTGGAGGTCGATCGTCCGGTGACTCAAGTTTTCGACGAGTATGGATGTCACTCGGCATCATCCACCGACCGAAGAAGAAGATGCAAGAGGCCGATCGAGTGGCCCGCCTCCCGGCCGAGCAGGCGCTAAAGCTAAGAATCACACAACTCGAAGTCCGGGGGTGGACTTATCCGCGATGTGATCCAAGGATGGTCGATACCATCGCTAGGAACGGCTCGGTGACGACGGAGGAGCTAGCTCGGATCTCGGAAGAGCATGCGAGTATGAAGGTAATCCACCGAACGGTGGAACTACCATATCGTAAACCGACGATCGAGTTCGAGCTTCTTGGCCGAGGCATGGTCTTTGAGGGATGAGGAGGGCCTAATAGCAAAAAGTTTAAAGACTGCCTCAACTCCATCATGAAGTACATGCGGATATGCGAGATCGTTAAAGAACGACGATGCCCAGACCCGCAGCGAGTCCACAGCGGGCTCCATCGGTCCAATAATAGAAGAACCCGAGGAGGAGCGGCTCGCCGATCATGCCAGTGCTCGGTGAGGGTCCCCCGAGGGAAGGCGTTGAAGGCGGTCCTCGGCGGGCCTGAGGCACCCTGTGACATCAAGTCGGCGTGGAGGTTCGGCAGTCGGGCGGCGTAATCCCGCCCGGTCGGGCTCGAGGGGCCGAGGTGTGACCTCGGTATAGAACGCCCCTCCGGGTGGAACCCGTCCGTGCCGGGCTCGAGTGCACCCGAGCGGGCGGGGTGGTGCCGACCTCATTGATTGGGTGGAGGGCACCGAGTTCGTTCGGGTATTCATCACGACCCGAGATTTTGTTCGAGCGGTGCTGACTTGATGAGTCCCGGCGGTGAGCTCGGAAGCCCGAATGAGTTGTATATAGCTTAGGACTTTGTATGTAGTCGTAAATGTATTTAGACTCGTTCAAGAGTATATTTTCCCTTGAGAGGTACAAACATAGCTTAGGACTTCGCTTTGGTCGTAAATGTATTTAGGCGTATCTGATGTATATCTTCCCAAATAAAGGGGCATAATTTGACGAGATCCGATCGGATGTCTTTTGCATGTAGATACTTCAACTTAATGAGTGATCCGTATGCTTGCATGTAGCGTTCAATTTAATGAGTTGCTGTATGCCTTGCACTTAGGCGTTCAATTTAATGAGTAATGTGTGAGTGCGGCGCGCTTAGTGAGTACCCTACTTAGTGGGTTTTCATCTTCGTAAGGCGTCCCTTGTGAAGGATAATTGTGGTGTATCCAAATGGATGTTCACATAGATATGAGGCAGTGAAATATTCATTAGAAAAATAAATGTTTTATTCAATATGTAATCAACATCGATTTTGGCAAAACAATAAAGGGACTAACATGATGCCGATCTGAAATCGAAGCTATGTAAAGTACCTCCTTAAATGAGTGATATGCCAGGTTCGGGGGATAAGTGCACCGGATAGGTGAGCTAGCTTGTAAGCCCCTTTGCCGAGGTCCCGTGAATGCGGTATGGGCCTTCCCATGTCGGATCCACTTGTTAAGACGCGGCTCACTCTCTTGGCTTCATTATTTCAGAGGACGAGGTCGCCTACTTAGAGTCGGAGGCTTTGACCCTTTTGTTGTAGTATCGTTCGACCGGCTCTTGATTTGGCTTCGTTTATGAAGGCGAGCTCGCGCTTCTCCTCGAGAGCATCAAGGTTGTACCTTGGTCTTTCGCCCCGGTCGGTCGAAGTGAAGAGTCGCGCTGGCTTGGTGCGCCGATCTCGGTCGGTATGGCGGCCTCGATCCGTAGACCAAAGCGAAGGGTTTCTCCGTGCATAAGTCCGAGGTATCGCTCAGAGGACCGAGAGGACTTGGGGAGATTTTCATCCCAATCACCCTTAGCTCGGTCTCAGCCTCTTCTTTAATCCTTGTGCGATCGTGCGGTTCGTCACCTTCGGTCGACCATTCGCTGCGGTGTGCGATCGAGGTGAAACGCTGTTCGATCTAGAGCTCTTCACACCATTCCTTGAAATTTTGTCGATTTAGTAGGTGCCATTGTCCGAGATCGAATATGCGGTATGCGGGCGACGGACTATGTTCTTCCACACGGCGTCCGGATCTTCCCGCCGTGAGGCTCGAAAGTGGCTCACCTCGACCCATTTTGTGAAGTAATCTACGGCGAAGACTAAGTATCGAAGTCGACACGGTGCTCGGCCGAGCAGGGCCGATGTCGATCCCCACCGCATGAAAGGCCACGGGCTCGCGGTGCTGCCAGATCGGTCCGAGGCGGCTGACCGTGGGTGAAGTCGCCACTTAGGGCATTTTTGACGAGCTCGGCGGATCTTGAATGAGGGTGGGCCAAGAATATCCCGACCTCGGCGTCTTCTTTGAGAGAGCTCGCGACCGATGTGACTTCCACAAGACCCCGGTGAATTTCATTGAGCACGTGGTCGGCTTCTTCGGCCCGAGGCATCGCAGGAGGGTTGAAGGTAAGACTTCCGATGAGCGCCCTCATGTATGAGGTACTCGGATTTTGCCATCATCTTTTGGCTTCGAGCCGATCTTGAGGTAGTCTGCCGTCTTCGGTGTAGCCTTTATGGGAGACATCCGGTTCGGCTCTACTTCGGTGATGATGCGATGTGGGACTCCGTGATGCTTCTGGAGTGAACTTCCTCCACCGGTGGATTTGTTGACGACGCAACTAACTTACTAAGGATATCAGCTCGACAGTTTTCCCCTCTCGGGATACGATGAATCTTGAAGTACCGAATGAGGTCAAGATCTCCTTAGCCTCTCAAGGTATTGCTTCATTCGGTCCTCCTTGGCCTCGTGTTTGCCTAACACCGGTTCACCACGATCCGGGAATCTCCAAAGATCCGGATTACGCCCACTTTCAATTCCTTAGCGGCGGAGTCACGAGATTAGCGCCTCGTACTCCGCTCGTTGTTTGTGGTGGGAAGGTGAACCAAAGTGCATAGGTCACCTCCCGTTTGTCTCGGCGCCGAGGAGGATGCCGCTCATTGCCCGTTTGCATGAGGCTCCGCCCACGTACATCCGCCGGCAATCATCAGCGGATTAAGGGTGGATTCTTCCACGTGAGGCGGGCGCTGGGCGACCTCACTGGTAGAACCGACCTTGGTGAATTTGGCCTCCACCGGAAGTCGGCGAGCTTGCCCTTTATGGCCGGGCTGTGAGTACGAGATGTCGTGCTCGTCGAGCTCCAGTGCCCACTTGGCTATACGTCCGGATGATTCTGGCTTTGACAAGACTTGTCTCAAAGGTAAGTCGGTTAGTACCTGGACGGAATGGGCTTGGAAGTAGGGTCGAAGGCGTCGCTTGGCGTTCACCAAGGCCAGTGCTACATTTTCAAGGATGGTATACCTTGTCTCCGGTCCGCGAGAGCTCGGTGATGAAGTAGATGGGGAGTTGTCGTCCGACCTCATCCCGGACCAATACATGGCGATTGCCTCGTCGGGCATGCCAGTACAAAGAGAGGAGCTCGCCTTCTTTCGGGCGGTCGGGGTGGGCGGTCATGAGATACTCTCTCACCGTGAAGGCGACTGGTGTTCCTCCCGCCGGGCGAAGTCCCGAGCTCTCCTCAAGATCTTGAAGAAGGAAGTTGCTTCTGCGCCGAGATAAGAATCTGGCGAGGCTGCTAGACACCCAGTGAGTTTGTGGATCTCCTGATGGTCTTCGCACTTGCATGTCAAGCACTGCTTTCACCTTAGTGGGATTTGCCTTGAGCCTTCTGAGAAACCCAAGATCCTGTGAATTTTCCCGTCCTCACCATGAATGTACACTTGTGGGGTTGAGCTTGAGGTTGGCCGACACGAGGAGTGAAGGATAGTTACGAGGTCGGCGCAGCTCTCCGTTTTGACTCTTGACCGCGATGTCGTCGACGAGACCTCGACGATCCGCCCAATGTGATCTTTGAATATGGCGTCCACCATTCTTTGATAGGTAGCCTGCGTTTTCGGGCGAAGGGCATCTTCCCAGATGCAAAGACACAAGTCGGTGATGAATGTCTTTGGAGTATCCTCCGGGCTCATTAGGACTGGTGGTAACCCTTTGTATAAATCTAGGAAGTGAAGGTCTCATGGCCCACCGGTGCTTCCACCTTCTTGTCAATATCGGGAAGGGTAGCAATCTTTGGGCGGTGTTTGTTGAGGTCGGTGTAGTCGACACATGCGCGCCATCCCTCCTCGGCTTCGAACCACGATGGATTAGCCATCCGTGTCGGGTACTGACTTCGAACAAGATCTTGGCCTACGGGTTGAGTCACTTGCCTCTTATGACTGGTTGCGCTCGTCGCAAACACCCTCTTCTTCCGCCGAACCGGTTTTGTAGCCGGGTCAATGTTGAGGCGATGAGTTATGAGCTCGGGTGACACTCCGGTCATGTCGAGTGGGGACCACACGAACACGCCCTCAGATTCCTCGAAGCAACATGACACTCGCGAATATCGGTTGGGCCTCGGGCGCCGACCTTGACAACTTTGGAGGGTCGTAAATCGTATAGTTGGAGGTCTTTCGTCGTCGTCCCGAGGTGGCCGCTCGAGGGATCTCAGAATTGCTATGGGCGGGCGGGGCTACATCTTGGGTTGAGACTCGTAGGCACTCTTTAGCCGCCGTTTGGTCACCCTGGATGCTTAGCACTCCCACCGGGGTGGGTATCTCGACGGTGGTGGTATCTTGAGCAGACGGCCTTGGTGGCATAGAGCCGCCTCCCGTGATGATGTTGTGCGGAGAAGGAGCTCGAGAGGAAAAATTGAATGGCCTTGGTGATCGACACGGAGCTCGTCCCCACAAGAACTGAAGGGTAATGACGCCCGGGTTGAATCGCCTCCGAGTGAAGCTCCACGGTTGGGATGGTGCGGGGTGGATTGAATCCTCCGACCGAGTTTATCGAGACGACTCACGGAAGATAATACTAACGGAGGCACCGATGTCAATGTAGACCCGGTGGACGTTCTTGTTGCCCATCACGGCTTGTATCGTGATGGCGTCTTAGTGAGGGCATGATTCGGGCAGGGTCGTCTTTGGAGAACACGATGTCTTCACCCGCCCGAAGTCGCTTGTTCTTCGGCTCCTCGGGGGTCGGCCTCCGAGCTTCATTTTTTAATGACGACCTCATCGTTCCTACATGGAGCCCGGTAATGGCATAGACCTGCTCCATAGCGTTGGGACCTTCGTCCTCGTCATCTTCGGGCTGGGTCGCCGTCAAGGTCGGTCCATAGTTGTTGCCACCATTGTTCTTCCCTCTGCGCTTTTTGTTCCCTGGCCGAGCTCGGCCGAGGTATTTCTTGAGGGCTCCTTCTTGATGAGCTCATCAATCATGAGCCTAGATTTACGCAATCCTCAGATCGTGACCATACCCGGTGATAGTCACAATATTACCCGCTGACCTCTTCTTGGTGTAGAAAACGATGTTAACCCTCGCCCGAGGATCCATCTTGGGTGTTTAATTCACCATACATTGATTATAAACCTAGCATGCGTCTATATAATTAAATCGCAACACGTTGGGGTTTACACGTGTTTACCTGGATCGAAGAGGTCGATGGAGCGAGATGAGCGGATCGGACTCGTGCTTTGACCTTCGGATCTGATCCGGTTGCCCAATCTCCAACGTCGGTGAGGACGATCTATGGAGAATGCTTGGAAAATCACCCAATGCTCTCACAACCAAACTCTCGAAAATTCTCTCTCACAATAATGAGATGGCGAAAATTCTCTTCAATATGTGAGCATTAGCTCAGACATTATCTCATACCTTATATTTATAATGCACTACCTTAATCCTATATGGAATATTACCATAATCCTATATGGAATATTACCATAATCCTATATGGAATATTACCATACTCTTGGGATTATTTCCATACTCTTAGGATTATTTCCATACTCTCAAGATTATTACCATAATCTTATATGGAAAGGATCTATGCATATACCATAAATATAATTATATCCTTGTGGATAAAGAGAATAAAATCTTGCCAATTGAGAGCATGAGGGGCGCCGATTTTCCTTGGCCACGGGCCTGGATGGGCCAGCCCAGGGATCAAATGCAAGGAATAAAGATGGGCCTCAAATAAATTAATTATCTTATGTTCAAATTTTAACATAAATTAATTTATAAACATTCGATCATGCCACTAGAGAAAGAATGTTGACTTACCCTTTATTACCGAAGTTGAGTCGGGCTTGCACTTAGACATTACGAATCCCGTATTTAAGATATCGAGCGTCCATTAATCATTTATAGCAATCGATCGCTTAAAACGATTAATAACTTTATTTCCTTAAGTAGTACCACTCAACCTTATTATTGTACTTGAGCTAACTCAACTGCAGGTTTAGTACAATAAACCTTTGAGCTCCTTAAGGGGCGTCATCATCCTAAACGGATACGTGACTCGTCTGATAACTAGCGTGACATACAAGATCGCCACCACCCAAGATGCGGAGAATCTTGGGTTAGAAACATATAACCTCACTCATAACAAGTCAAAGTGATGGTCAAGAACTCATACTCACCTAATACCTTATCGAGGTTTAGATCATCGTAAGTCACCGAGATCTTGGTTCTTCACGACGGTCGAAAGAAGAACTCATCTCACCGTGATCCTTCAATACGTCGAGACGCGTCAAAGACAGACAAGCAACTAAGTCAAGTCACTTATCTCTATCTGCGGCCTAAACCGACAACTCGTCCTTAAGTCGCCCTCGGTGTGAAACTTTTATATCTCATTAAAGCTTGACCAATCATACGGACTTACGTGATCTTCACACATCGTATGATCTAACTTATATATGAGATAAGGGACACGATATATGCAATCAAGTATTCAAATCGATAGGAGATTGTAATAGTGGTAACAGAAACATTGTATACAAGCTCAACCAAGCGCTTTCAAGATACAAATCCAATATATGCAATCAAGTATTCAAATCGGATAGGAGATTGTAATAGTGGTAACAGGAAACATTGTATACAAGCTCAACCAAACGCTTTCAAGATACAACCAACAATCTCCCACTTATACTAAAGCAAACTTTTAGTATACAATGTGTCTCTACTAGCTTTTACAAACAACCATCACTTTGCTTCTCCCACTTATAGTTTCCTTTCTAAGTGGGTGCCATCAAGCGCAATCCAAGTCCTCTAACGTGTCCATCGTAGACTTTTGCGCGAGCTCTTCGTGAATGGATCTCGCTAGATTTTCCGTCGTATCAATCTTTTCAATCAAGACGCCACCTCGCCTAACGATTTCTCGTATGACATGGTACTTTCTCTCTATATGTTTAGTCGCTTGTGGGTCCGTGGTTCCTTCCGAGTTCGCACCGCACCGAGTTATAACGAAGAACTATGATACTTGGGCAAACCAGTACCACATCTAGATCCATGAGGTAGTTCTTGAACCATACACCTCCTTAGAAGCCTCCGGCGGCTACATATTCGGCTTCCATGGTAGAGTCCGCATGCATCGCCGCTTTGCACTCCGCCAGATACGGCCCACCTCCCAAGGTAAACACATAGCCCGAGGTTAACTTTTTCTCATCACGGTCGACTTGGAAACCGAGTGCAGATAACCCAAAGGCATTAGACTATCTCGCATGGTAAACTAGCCTATAATCTCGAGTCCTTTTCGGTACTTGAGTATATGCTTCTCGCAGATCAATGAGCTTGTCCGAGGTTAGATCGATATTCAGCTACTATGCCACCGTGACAGCGTATATCGGCCTCGCAGCATAGCATTGCAGACATGAGACTTCCCACGAGCGTGAGGAACTTGTCTCATTTCCTCTATCTCCTTTGCGATCATAGGTGTTGCGTTTTAGATAAAGGAACGCCATGTCCGAAAGGTAGCAATCCTTTCTTGGCGGTGCAGATACTAAAACAGTAATCACGAGATCAATGTAAGACGCCCGAGATAAGCTCAACATTTTCTTCTTGCGATCTCGGTAAATCTTGATCCCAAGAATGTACCGCATCTCCTAAGTCTTTCATTTGAAGGCGATCGGATAGCCAACTCTTTACGTCGATACTTGACTTCACGTTGTTGCCAACTAGAAGGATGTCATCTACATAAAGTGCAAGAAATACCACATCACCGCTGACATCTAACTGCACACACAACTCTCGCTAGGCACCTGGTAAATCCATAGGACTTTACCACCGTCAAAGCGTAAGTTCCATGATCGGGAGGTTCGCTTAAGTCCATAAATGGACTTCTTAAGCTTCCATACTAGATGCTCTTCACCCTTTACCACATAACCTTCAAAGTTGTCGCATATATATGTCTCTACCTTCCTCAAGGTAACCGTTTAGAAAAGCGGTTTTAACATCCATTTGCCAAACCTCTAGGTTCAGTGAGCTGCTATGGCTAGAAGAATTACGATGGACTTGAGCATTGCTACAAAGTAAAAGGTCTCATCGAAATCGATGCCCTCAACTGAGTGTACCTTTCGCCACAAGCCCGGCTTTAAAAGCGAAACCTCTCCATCGAATCTCTTCCTCTTGTATATCCACTTACTACCTACGGCTTCCTTGCCATCCGGTAGAGTGTCTTTCATATACATCCATAGCCGTTATGGACTCCATTTCTAAGTCCATAGCGGTGTGCCATGATCTTGCATCAATATCTTCAGATCGCCTCCTCAGATGTCCATGGGTCGATTATCGCATGTTCGTCACTGGGACTAAATCCAAGATTCACCCACGAACATAAATCGCTCGGGTTGACGAACAACCCTCCCACTACGACGAGGTTCTACAGCACAATGGCAACGGTGGGTGCGAGATACTTGTGGTTCTCTAACTTGCACAACTTGTCGTGTAGGTACCACTTAGACGGTCGGTATCTCCGGTGGAACTCGACCCACTTCAATTTCTTCAAGTATCCGTGTCGATCCTCCCACTAGACTCGACATCTCGCACCTTTCGCCTAATCGGTGGTGGAATACGATCATCTTCTAATTCTTGAAGAATGATTTCAACTTTGGACTTATGATTTTCATATAATCCTCTTCTAAGAATCGGGCATTAGTGCTAATAATGACCTTCGATCCTTAGGACTATAGAATAAACCACATTTCGTTCCTCTAGGATAGCCAATAAACGACCTGCGTGGGATCTAGCCTCCAACTTGTCGCCTTTCTTGTTCAAAGACGTGTCCGGATCGCCCATATCCTTATGTGGCTTAAACCGGGCTTCATACCAAACCACAACTCGAAAGGGTCTTTTCGACCGACTTGGACAGACTAGATTTAGCAAGTATGCCGCCGCCTCTAAGGCATACCCCGTAACTAAATAAGCAATGTAGCATAACTCATCATAGATCTAACCATTTCCAAAAGAGTCCTATTTCTTCGCCCGACACACCATTTTGTGTGGTGTGCTTGGAAGTTGCGTTGGGATGTAATCCCACACTTCACTAGATAGTCCATAAACTCGTTATCGAGGTATTCGCCACCGCGATCGTAACGCTGATGACTTGATACTTTTACCTAGCTTCGTCTCCACTTCCGCCTTAAACTCTTTCAATTTCTCAAAGCATTCGACTTGCGGTGAAGCGGTATATGTATCCGCACTCGAGTAATCGTCAATGAAAGTGACAAAATACTGCACCCTCCACGAGCTTGTGTGGACATTGGTCCACATAGGTCGAATGGACTAACTCCAACATTTCTTTGGCTCTATAACCCTTCGCTTTGAAGGTCAGTCGACATCTTACCTTCTATACAGATTCGCAGATCGGGAGCGGAGTAACCGTGAGATCACCCAACGCCCATTCTTAGCCGCCTTTGGATCCTATTTAGATTGATGTGACCTAATCTAAGATGCCGAGAAAAGTAGAGTCATCTTCGAAGAAAACTTTCTCTTTTAAGGTTTGATGAAGATGCAACATAGTTATAGGTATTATGTTTTGCGAAATAGTATAAAGCTTAATTATATAAAGTGCCAACACGTATAACTTCGTCATTTCTTATGATAGAAACACCACTATCAAAAATAACAGAATATCCATGAGTAAATAATTTCAAAGCAGAACAAGGTTCACCGAAAATCCGCACATATAAAACGTCTTTCAAAACTAAAACTGTTGTCCCAAAACATAAAGAAACATCTCCAACCGCAACAGACTTGACTTTCGCGCGTTGCCCATGGAGATCGTTATCTCGCCATCAAACAGCTCTCCTTGTCCGCAGGAACCCGCAGGTGTAACAAACATGATCGATTGCGCCAGTATCTACTACCCAAGAATGGGTAGAACAAGTCGCTAAACATGTTTCACATTAAAGCAAACAGCGTACTGAGCCTTCGAGCATAGGGCACTTGGCCTCCAATGCCCGCCTTGCAAGACTTGAAGCACTTGCCTTCTCCTTCGCTTCTTCAAGCCTCCGTGGCAACCATGTTCTTGCTCCCATTACTCCCACTATTTCCTCGCTTTACCACCTTTTGCACCCTTTTCTATTTCCATTTTGCAATGAAAATTTTGGGCCCTTAGATGTGCTAAGAGCATGTGCTCCTTTTCCCATAACTCCTTCCGCAAGAACGAGATCATTAAGCAACCGACTAAGAGTAAACTCGGTCTTGCTCATGATCGCATTCACGCCGAAAGTTCTCAAAGACTTGGGCGGTGTGTTGAGGATGATATCGACCTTGCTTGGCCGTCAATACCTCCTCCCAACCGATCAAGACTATCCATGAGATGAGTCGTGTGGGAGACATGTTCATGGACCGAACTTCCTTCTTCCATCTTACACGCCAAGATTTCTCTCATTGTGTGGGCGGATCGTCCGATCCGATCGCCCAAACTTACTCGAGACTTGACCAAATATCATCGTGCGCTCGCCATCGATCGATGTTGCAAAGCCTTTGGACATCGTAGTCATCATATAGCATTTAGCCATATTGTTTGACTTATTCCAAAGTCCGCTTGACTCTCATTGCCATTAGTTGATCGCGTCAAGAACGGCATCGGGTTTAGGAGTAGTGAGAACAAACATGTGTTCTTTGATAAGAACATATTCCATGTTTCGCTTCCACTCGATAAAATTTGGACCGATAACGGATTTTGTGCGAGCATATTGATAATCGCGTAAGAGACATATCGAAACGATAATGTAAAACACATAAGCATACGATCGCAAATAATTCGTAATAATAATATTGTAACCTTTTGATAAAACAATATTAATTGAAACCTCAATCGCCCAAGGAATCCCACATGCGAGCCACGCGTGTGGGCGTTACATGAACCCCCGACTGCACTAAAATATACCTTTTAGTCGCTTAATTTCAATCCATGTCAACTTATCCTTATGACAAATGAAATTAATGATTCGACCTTACTAGACCACATCACTATCGCGAAGGACTTGGCGGGAAGTTGTACTTGAGGTGATGTCTAGCAATGACCACAATTTTAAAAATAGAATCGAATTCTTAGAATTGGCATACCACTCGGACCATACCGCTTCAATTCAAATTCTTTTGTTATCTCATTTTATATCTATCTCTAGAGAACTTATGAAAATCGCACATGCAAGCCACGCGTGTGGACGCGTTTACACATGAAACTCCCACTTCTCAATAGATTTAAAATGTTTTATTTAGAAATCTCATCTAACAAACTTATGATAAACAATGCAAGCAAGCCCGCGCGTGTGGGATCGCCACTCACAAGGCCTCACTTTGTTTAGAGATCAAAAGTGGAGGTCTTGACATTTTAATTTGAAAAATTAATTTGTCGGGTTGCTTGCTTAGTCTTTTTATTCAAAAGGTTTGTCCATGCGAGATCACGTAATCCTAGCATGCTTTTCTATAGAACTCAACATGTAAAACATGCTCGCAGTAATTCTAAAATATGCTTGATAAACGCGATAAACCTAGCATGCTTACTATGCGCATCCAATTACGTAAAACACTTAAAGGTTTGTCAACGTAATATAAACATACATAGCATGCTCCGCATAATTTAAACATCCACGACATGCATATGAACGATAAAAATAAAATAAAACGCTCATCGCGCCCAATCGTGAAACACAGACATTTAAATCTAATCTATTACATAGATTTACAAAACGTAAATAAACTTCAAAACGGGCCTCGCGCACCGGCACGGACCGGATTCAACAATAGGCCTCGCGCACGGGCACGGACCGAAAATCTGGATTGAGGTGAAAAAATGGGTGCGGGCCGGTCGGCCCAATCAGTCTTGGCGGGCCGCTGGGCAAAGCCCACCGCGCCCGACACTGCGTGCGCCGCTGCCGCGTGTTCTTGGCGGGCTACCGTGATCGCTAACGCGACCGCGACCGTCGAGCACGCGCTGCCGACGCCCAGCGCCGAACGCTCCGCCGAGACGTCGTCGCCCCGGCCATACCGCGACCATGAGTCCGCTCAGCGCCGGGGTTTCGCGCGAACGCAGCGCCCGTCGCCCGCTAGCTCGCATGGCCGCGCACTCGCGGGTAATCTCGCGATCGCGAGCTCGCTCGCTAAGCGCCAGGATCTCGCGCGAAGCGCGCCCGCCGCTCGCAGCCCTCGCGATCGCCCTAGCGACCGCGAGACTCGCTTCAGAAACCACCCAAGACACCGACAGACCTGTTTTCCCGTCGTTGCGTGCTCGCTCGCTCGTCTTCGTTCTTCTTTTACGTATAAGATTTACATAAAAATCTAATCTAACCACGGATTTTCTCGTGGTGTAAAACAAAACCAACAACAACAACAAACGAGCCACGATGAACGATGATCCACAATTAAATAAACGCACGTAATAATCAAACGTGAATTAATCCAACAGAGCCAAGATTCGATCCCGTGCTCGATACCAATTGTAGGAAAACGATATGTTAACCTCGCCCAAGGATCCATCTTGGGTGTTTAATTCACCATACATTGATTATAAACCTAGCATGCGTCTATATAATTAAATCGCAACACGTTGGGTTTACACGTGTTTACCTTTGGATCGAAGAGGTCGATGGAACGAGATGAACGGATCGAACGGATCGGACTCGTGCTTTGACCTTACGGACTGTATCCGGTTGCCCAATCTCCAACGCCGAGTGAGGACGATCTATGGAGAATGCTTCGAAAATCACCCAATGCTCTCACAACCAAACTCTCGAAAATTCTCTCTCACAATAATGAGATGGCGAAAATTCTCTCTTCAATATGTGAGCATTAGCTCAGACATTATCTCATACCTTATATTTATAATGCACTACCTTAATCCTATATGGAATATTACCATAATCCTATATGGAATATTACCATAATCCTATATGGAATATTACCATACTCTTGGGATTATTTCCATACTCTTAGGATTATTTCCATACTCTCAAGATTATTACCATAATCTTATATGGAAAGGATCTATGCATATACCATAAATATAATTATATCCTTGTGGATAAAGAGAATAAAATCTTGCCAATTGAGAGCATGAGGCGCCGATTTTCTTGGCCACGAACTGGATGGGCCAAACCAGGGGATCAAATCTGAGGAATAAAGATGGGCCTCAAATAAATTAATTATCTTATGTTCACCCGAACATAAATTAATTTATAAACATTCGATCATGCCACTAGAGAAAGAATGTCGACTTACCCCTTTATTACCGAAGTTGAGTCGGGCTTGCACTTAGACATTACGAATCCCGTATTTAAGATATCGAACGTCCATTAATCATTTATAGCAATCTGATCGCTTAAAACGATTAATAACTTTATTTCTTAAGTAGTACCACTCAACCTTATTATTGTACTTGAGCTAACTCAACCGCGGGGTTTAGTACAATAAACCTTTGAGCTCCTTAAGGACGCCATCATCCTAAACGGATACGGTGACTGACATGAGATAACTAGCGTGACATAAGATCGCCACCACCCAAGATGCGGAGAATCTTGGGTTAGAACATATAACCTCACTCATAACAAGTCAAAGTGATGGTCAAGAACTCATACTCACCTAATACCTTATCGAGGTTTAGATCATCGTAAGTCACCGAGATCTTGGTTCTTCACGACGGTCGAAAGAAGAACTCATCTCACCGTGATCCTTCAATACGTCGAGACGCGTAAAGATAGACAAGCAACTAAGTCAAGTCACTTCTTATCTATATGCGGCTAAACCGACAACTCGTCCTTAAGTCGCCTCATTTGTGAAACTTTTATATCTCATTAAGCTCGACCAATCATACGGACTTACGTGATCTTCTACACACCGTATGATCTAACTTATATATGAGATAAGGGACACAGATATTTGCAATCAAGTATTCAAATCGGATAGAGATTGTAATAGTGGTAACGAGAAACATTGTATACAAGCTCAACCAAACCGCTTTCAAGATACAAATCCAATATATGCAATCAAGTATTCAAATCGATAGGAGATTGTAATAGTGGTAACAGAAACATTGATACAAGCTCAACCAAAGCGCTTTCAAAGATACAAATCCAACACTGGATCCTCCTTTCATATGAGGGGCTTTGGGAAGAGCTCACATGGAGCTCGAATATCTCCGCCTCGATTTGAGCAGATGAGGTGCTTTACCGCTGTGGACCGGCTGGAGGTCCGAGCTCGACCTGAGGCTTTCCGATTCTCTCGAAGGCACTTGGCGTTCGGCGCCTCGACCTCGGTCATCCGGCTTCTTTCTTTCGATCCTCCGCCGTCCTGTGTCTCCTCTTCTTTCGGTCCGATTCGTCTCTTCGACGGGTTGTCTACCAGTTCCAGGCGACTAGCCGTCTCCGACTTCTCACGGGTGATCTCCTTGTTCGCGCCGTGTCGGATCCGTTCTTCGAACGCGTTGATGATATAGAGATCGTTGCTCTCATCGATTTTGAGAGACTCTTTGATGAACCTCGAAACGAAGTTCGACATCGCCTCGTCCCACCCTTGGCGGATTGTGAGCAGGTCGGACGAAGGCTGCTGGGGTGGCATTTTCTGATAGAAACGTCATTTAAACTGATCCATGAGATCCTGGAAGCAGTGTATACTATTTTGGTGGAGCGAGGTGAACCAGCGTCGGGCGTTGGAGATCAGCACCTCGGGGAAGATCTTGCACATATAGAAATCTTCCATTCCTTGATTCGCCATGTTAGTGGTGTAGGCGAAAAGGAAGTCGGAGAGATCCCCGAGGCCATCGTAGGCGGCGATGTTGGGTGCCCTATACCGCTGGGGCAAGGGCGTATCCAGAATCTCTATGGAGAAAGGAGAGATGATTCTTCCGCTCCGGTCGAATCCCAGGAGATCATTGCCATCTCTCCTTGGAGGGGTGGGAGACCGATAACGGCGTCTATCATCTCTCCGAGGAGGAGTTCTGCTCCGCCTTTCTTCTCTCATGTTTTGCTCGGCTCTCGGGTCGGCATGACGAGGTGGAGAGCGGCTCCACGAATGGCGCGGGGGCGAATGGTGGTGGCGGCTCGGCCGCGGTGATCGGCCGGACGTTGGGCGCGTGCACGTTACGGGCTATCACGCCGAGGTGAACGCCGGCCGTTTCGGAGGAACGACCTCGAGTGCCTGTGGTAGCCGCCTGGGGCTCTTGAGGACCCGCCTTTTGTCCTCCGTTGAGAAGCTTTGGAATCGCCAAGGTTGGCGTTAAGGAATTGGTCACGGCTCGGTCGAGGGCCTCGTGGGACGAACGAATCGTCTGCTCGTCCTCGTTGAGGTCGGCATCTTCCCTCCGTTGGGGAGGCGGTCCCGAGGTGTATGTGAACGCTTCCATGTAGGACTGCTCCTCTTGTCCATAGGGCATGTTAGCCTTCCGCAGGACGCCGCGACCTTACGTGCAAGGTGGCGCTACCGATTAGGGTTTGGGGCCGATTAGGGTTTGAAGGTGGGCCTTGGGCTTAACCGCGTGGTCAGCTATTAATGTCGTGCCCACTCGTTTGGGCTGTCAGTGAGCCTGTGTGGTTGGGCCACATCCCATCATCTCTATTTTCCAATTTTTTATTGATACCCATATTGATATAAATACATCCACCAATATTTTCCTAAACATCAAACCATATTCCCGTAAGCACTACTGTTGTGGTCTTTATTAATTATACATTGTTAATATGACCCTCAAAATTCATATCCTTTCAAAACCCAATAATGAAAAAAAATTAAGAAGGGGAAATGTTATATATACCAATCTAAAAAATAATAGGGTTTAGAACGTATGTACGACTTAAATATTCATTTACAGTAACATGCAAATTTATATGTTTTGAATCAAAACTTCGTATTGTTATATTCAGTATCTAATATATATTGAAGCGCCATGAATACGACTAATTAGAATATACATACAAACAGAGAATGCAGGTTTCTCGTATAAAAAGTACTAAAAAAATAAGATATATGAAAGAACCGTGGTCCTATTCCTTATTAATAAGCATTTAAGATACAATTTGTTGAATTTTCTAACTACTTAGCTGCATTAGGTCCATCAATTATGTCGATATTAATTGCTTTAGATAGTTATGATTTTCTTCACATTTTTCCTCAATTGACATGAAACATGGCAACTATATATTATCGAGCTATTTATGATCTTCTTTATGAATCTAGTAGACTTTTTGTCATGACATTACAGTGTAAATCAAACTTAATTAATTTGTAGCCTCTTATGTCTACCTTCGGGAATGATGACATTAATGATGTCTTATTGTTTTATGTAAATCCAAATTACATTACGTCCAACTATTTTGTCATTTGTGGTAAGGATGTCAATGGGTGAGTTTTACCCGGATCGATCCGGAGCCACTCAAAATCCATTAAATTTTAAAGCAGCGATTTTGGTTTCGGTTCCGGTTCCAGACCCACTTTAGACCCGGATCGTTTAGATCCATAGTTTGATGGTTCTGTCCGGATCCGATTCCAGAACCAAAATCAATACTTATTTATTGATTATGGTCCGAGTAAAACCTGTCTATTGACAAGCCTAAGTTTAAATAGGTTTGTCAATGAGTTAGTTTTATTCATATCGATCCGAAATCACTCATAGCACATTAAACTATAAAACAACGATTTTCGGTTCCAGTTCTGGTTCCAGACCCGCTCAGACCCGGACTGCTTAAGGCTCATAGTTGATGGTCTGGGTCTGGTCCGAATCCAATATCTAATGAGTCGGTTCCAGAACCAGAACCATTACTTATTTATTGATTCTAGTCCGAGTAAAACTCACCCATTGACATCCCTAATTGGTATTTGGTGGTATAATAAGAGGGATACTTTTTGAATTTTTTAAATCATAACAATTTCTAGTACTTCTATAAGTAGGGGTGACTATTAGGATGTCGGATAATCGGGTACCCGATACCCGATCCGAAATTTATCGGTATTGGTGCCGACACCCAAAATCGGGTATACTGCCGGGGTCGGGTAGTATACAATTATATTATCGGTATCGGGTATACCGTCGGTTGTAATCGGTATACCGAATACCTAATTATTATATAAATTCATATATATATATATATATATATATATATACCAATTTATATATTTAATAAAATTTTTATATATATATAATATATATTATATATATACATACCCGAATTATATATTTAATATAAATTCATTATATATATATAATATATATATACATACCGAATGATATATATATATATATATATATATATATATATATATATATATATATATATATATATGGGTTGGTTATATAGAACCACCCCTATATAGAGAAATAGAACTAATCTACACCATTAAAATTAGTAGATTTAATGGTTGAGATTAAGAATCTGTAAATAAGGAATTATGAATTAATTATGATTAATACACGATTTCTATATTTACGTGTGAATAAGGGTGATTTAGTAATTTTATTTCACAAAAATCGTAACTCTCTCTCTCCTTTCCGAAATTTACTGAGCACCCCTTCATCTATCTCTCATCTCTATAGGTAAATTAACCCTAACTATTTACGCCTTCATTTATTTGTCTGCAAACCTCATTCTGGAAATTTATCTCTATCGGTCTCCATTCCAATTTTTATGCATATGAAATACGTTTATTATGCATATGAAATACGTCTATTATGCATACGAAATCGAAAGATGTATTGTATTCATTTCCCTCTGATAAATGGTTATGCATATGAAATACGTTTATTATGCATATGAAATACGTCTATTATGCTTACGAAATCGGAAGACGTATTGTATTCATTTCCCTCTGATAAATGGTTATGCATATGAAATACGTTTATTATGCATATGAAATACGTCTATTATGCATACGAAATCGGAAGACGAATTTTATGCCGATATAAGAAATACTAAACAACAAAGAACGAAAGAAACATGTTGCTTCCATTATTAGTCTGTATACGAGGTTGGACGAGATGAAGATTACGGTAATAATAATATTACATATACAAATAAAGGATACCGAATTTAATAGATATCAAATCCCATGATTTAAGGAATAGAAACGTTAATACCTTTTGGATGATTTACTAATTTAACCTTCAGCCATTTTCGGTTATTATAAAGTATTAAATGTGGATATGTATTGTCAACCACAAGATTAGATCAAATGAAAGGTGAGGATTAGTTCTTAGTTCCTAAATTTTATATGGTTCTCATTTGATCAATCCCCTATATATATATATATATAGGGAGGGGTTATGGTGAGAATAGATATATGCATAAGAAATAAGAAAAAATCTCAAGCATTGATTTAAAAATAATGGATGTTCCAGATTTAGTATTAAAAATCATCCAAAATATGTGCTGAAACCGTGTAAGGGGTAATATAGGAAAAAAAAAAATTCTCTCACCTTTACTGCACGTCCGAATGTGAAGGGGCACAACAAATCTTTTCCATAATTATAGGGAGGGGTTATGGTGCACATAATTATAGTGCACGTATGATATTTAAACAGCAATAAAAAAATAATATCACACATATATATGTACTTAGCAATATATGTACTCAACATTACATATATATATCACGTGCTACATGTTTAAAACAATATGCTACACAATATAATACTTAATGCAATGTTATATATTGAATATTATATCTTTGTTTCATTATATATCGTAAAATAATTAGACATATTTTATAGTTATAATGTGCTATATATAATATAACATGTGCTATAGAATATATCAATTAGTTCAACAATGAATAATGATAATTATATCTATTGTTAAATATGTGCTACATATTTAACATAATATGCTATACAATATAGAATTAATGCAATTTAATATACAGACCATTATATCTTTGTTTCATTGGATATCGTAACTATTAACATAATATTTATAGAATAATGTGCTAGATATAATAAAATATATGCTATAAGATATATAATTTGTGCAACAATACATACTTACAATATGTACTAAACATTACATATATATCATGTGCTACATATTTAACATAATATGCTATACAATATAGAATTAATGCAATTTAATAAACAGACCATTATGTCTTTGTTTCATTGTATATAGTAGCTATTAGCATAATATTTATAGAATAATGTGCTATATATAATAAAATATATGCTATAAGATATATAATTTGTGCAACAATACATACTTACAAGTATATCTTTTTTAATATTGTATCAATAATATGTACTCAACATTACATATATGTATCACGTGCTACATGTTTAAAACAATATGCTACACAATATAATACTTAATGCAATGTTATATATTGAATATTATATCTTTGTTTCATTATATATCGTAAAATATTTAGACATATTTTATAGTTATAATGTGCTATATATAATATAACATGTGCTATAGAATATATCAATTAGTTCAACAATATCCACATTCCTTCAAGATTTGTTACATCCGAAATGTAAAAATTAAATAAATTATACTGTTGTATTGTTTTACAAAAAAAACGTATTTCATCTTAAAATTTTCTTTCATGTTGATTATTCAATCGTCATAATTTAATTCATATAAACCATCTTAAGAATGAAAAACGATTTTTTCAGATTACTCTATACGTAAAAGCGTAAACAATAATAAAATAAAATGAATATGTAAAAACATAAAAATCTCAAATGCATCATTACATAAACGAAAAGCAATAAACATCAAGAATAAATGCGTCATATTAAAATGTAATTACATAACAAATGTAATGTAAATTTAAAAAGTTTCATGTTCAAACATGTATTCTCCATTGCGTAAGTATTATGTTCGCATGATTTATATATTTTGTATGTATCTATTCCAAATAAACAAACGTGTATAATTAAAGAATCATAATCAATCCTTTATTTATGTAAACCCACTTTTTAGGAAACTACCATATCTTATCTAGTAAAGAAATACTATAATGCCCTTATTTAATTCAAAATACAAGTAATTTGTAGCACATTTATGAAATAACTATAGCATTTGGAAATAAATCTAAGCCATAGATCAATCATATTTAATGGTCAGTAATCTATTCTCATTTCTCACACATATATCTATTCTCATATGATCTCTTCCCTATATATATATATATATATATATATATATATATATACAAACAGACCTTAAGAAAAAGTTTAGAATCAGAGTTACCGAGAATCGAACCCGAGCATGGCATGGTAAAGGCCGAGTCGGACGAAACCAAGAGGCTTGCCGCCACTTGAACATAGGAAGGTTAATTTTATAAATAATGGGTAATTAGGGTATTCGAATACCGACTCGATTCGAGTCGGTATTCGGCACCGACTAAAAATCGGGTCGGGTCGGGTTTCATATTTTCTCAGAAATCGGGTCGGCACCGATTTTTCGGTAGGTACCCAACCCGCATCAATAGTCACCCCTATCTATAAGGGACTTCAGTCTATTAGTCGTGTTTTAGTTTTTATAAAAGTAAAGTTGCGTAACGTATTTTAGTGGACGAGGGTTCAAAATTTGTATGTAGAATATGTCACTTCTACAACTTTATTTTATGTGGTTTGTGGTAATACCCTACACGTATGGGGATTTTGTGAATAGCAATTCTAGCAACACTTTGTAATTCCTAAGTTAGAGGTTCGTCGTGTATAATTGCATCGATAAAATTATTTCGATATTTTATTTAAATAGTCGGTTGATCGGGTTGTCCAGTAGACCAAATTGATTCAACAATAATTGATTCTCTATAAAAACAAAGTAGATTAAACTTTTTTCTAAAATAATCTCATGAGAATTCAAAAGAGAAAAATTGTAAGTAAAAGTTGATTGGTCAAACTGATTTTTTGCAGCTACATTCCACATTTTATTTTTCTAAGCTACCACCAGGAGAATATTTAAAAAAAAAAAAACTATTCTCACCGTTCTTTTTTAAGTGTCATCTTCCATCAAATCTAACAAACCAAGGAAATAAGTAAATTTATATTTGCAATCTCATTAATTAACATGATAAATGCATTCATACAACTAATTATACAATTTCAATATTATTAAATAAGAATAAATAAAAAATATATCATAATTTTATTCTCAAAATTGCGAACTATGACACTTATTAAATAACAAAAACATGTTAATAGGACATTTAAAAAAAAAAACGGAGGGAGTATTTATGTATGTCATGAGTTATCTAAGCATTACTTTTGGAATGTTGAGTTTTTGGATAATCCACAATTATCATAAAAAATATTATATATATGTATTACAAAATATTAATAAATACATAAAGAAACATAATTCATACGAGAAAACATTTTTTATTATGACCACCGCTTATAGTACATATATATTAATTAATTAGAAAAAGGTTTTGAAATGATTAATTGAATCATGAAGTCGTGACTGGAATATTATAAATTTGAATTTTGTCAATATTTTTTATATCGATGCTCACACGATATACCTATCTACTACTACAAGTAATTGAAAATGACTAACGCAATGTCAATTCTCAATTGAAGGTTGCTTTATTTGGACTTCAAAACATATAGTACTTATTAGGCTGGTTTAATCTTCGTAAATTTTGGGTTGAAATTTGAGCAAAATATGGTCCCCTAACTCTTTTCCGGTGTAGCCATTATTGTAGCAACCTAAATTACTAAATGACTAACGATTCAATGCACAAATTATAAGACTTTACACTTAGAACTATGGAGAAAATAAAAGTACCATTCAATTTTCCTTTACTTTTTTTTTTTCTTCCTGCAAAATCACACAAAGAATATTGACACTCGTCCTTTTTTTTAAGGACAAGTGTTTCCATATTTCGAAAATATTGTCATTTTTTTGTCAGGATGGTTTTTTTATTTAGTTAGAGAGTAAAAGAATAATTATAATTAATTTTTTCAAGAGAAATTTCACTTTTTTAAGAATAAGTCACTTTTTTTTATTTTATCATTTTACACTGTACATCCCTTCGCAATTTTTGTCTCATACAAAGTAGCCCAAGTGTTGGATTGTATTGGTCAAAGTCCTTTGTCGTTCAATCCAGTAGAAATTTTACAAAATCTAAATTTATATATAAATCTTATTAGTTAGAAATGTACACTAATTTTGCATGATAAATACCGATACAAATATATAATTATATCTATGCATGTGACTTATGAGTCATCACTAGTATATTACAGAGTCTAGATATGAAATATGAAAAGAAAAACAAAATCATTAATTGTTTTTCTTTCCTTGTTTCAAGCCCATGATTACTACAGTCCTGCAATTGGTACATAATCAATTGTCTTTATTACAGTTTTAAA
This sequence comes from Salvia rosmarinus, assembly GCA_036937905.1. Taxonomy (NCBI): domain Eukaryota; kingdom Viridiplantae; phylum Streptophyta; class Magnoliopsida; order Lamiales; family Lamiaceae; genus Salvia; species Salvia rosmarinus. Next base: position 98,661,724 of record CM072816.1, read on the forward strand.
TTAGGCAGCAATTAATGCTGCTAAATTTTAGATAATGAACATCGACATGACAGATAAGATTCATAGGAATGAAAATTTCTATTACTGTAAAGGTTGATAAATATACTCCCCCGTTAACATAAATATATCATAATTATCTTATTTAATATTTACGAAAAGTGTATTATTTTTTTAGGATATTATTTTTTATTATTCAATTTCACAAATACTTATTATTTATCAAAAAATAAAAAAAAATCTAACACACACAAACTAACACATGATGGATCATTTTATCCACTCAAACAACACTCACCAATAATTATATAAAACTCGTTCCATTCACAAGCAATAGACTTATAGTGAACAATGAGTGTACTTTTTTCATCCACTAAATACGTTCTTTGCTTTTGGTGGCATGAGTTTCAATAAATTGTAATGAATATAAAAAGAGTGAAAATAATAAATGAATAGACTAATGAGTAATGAGATTGAAAGGTGTGCTATGAAGATAATAAATGAATATATTAATGGATAATAGAATAAAAAAATGATATCAGAACAATTTTTCTGTAAATAAGTGGATACATTAAGGATAAAAATTATGAAATAGATATTTTCAAAAAATAAAATTAAATATTTTTTATAATCGGATCAAAATAAAATTAAAGAACATTTTTATAAACAGAGGAAGTACTCACTAGTAGCATTTCATTCTTGACCGAACTCTTTAGAATAAATATTGTACTCATGAACAAATACTACTATTTATATATATTACAATGTCGACACATCATATCCTGTATTATTTTCAGTATTTTCGTCGTTGGTTTCATTCATAACCCAAAAAAAAGAGCATTTCATTTGATCAGTTCATGTTACATACATGGCTGAAAATGAGAATTTATATCTATTAACTTAATTTCTATGTACTGAAAACTTTGCCGTTTAGCACCAATAAGCAAAAATAAATTCTCTTTAACTTTTGCAATCATCTCAATCTAACGGTTGCACTAATTCCTATAATGGAAATAATCGTCTTTTTTCTATATATAGTATTTTCCTTTTATTGTCATAGGGATTCACAGCTGTTACATTTAATATGCACAGATCAAACTCTCCTAAATGTCCAATAACCTGCAAATAATATGAAGTGATGGTGGGCTGCAAAAACTAATTTGATTCATAAATTTTGACTAAACGAATGACTTTAATCGAATTTCACATTGAATAATATATACTTAAATATATAATAATGCATCTTATGATGGTACACTTTTTATATATAAGGACAATACATCTGTTTATAACAAATTAACAATAATAGAATATACAAAACTCAACCATCTTTTATTTGATCCATTAATTCCTGCAAAACATATGAAACTTTATTTGAATTAAAGAATTTGATTTTATCTAAAAAGGTGGTTACAAAATTGAAAATAGTTTTAAACAAGTGGCACTTTACTTGGCACCCTGGGGATCTGTCCAACACACCGATCTGATGAAGGCTTGAAGCAACAAAAATTCCTCCAAACTTCATTAAAAAGAATCAAGAAATTAAAAATTAAAGTTAAAGATGTTCGCTTTTCCCTATTCCCATGGGGAAGATCTGTCTTTCCCTTTACCATCACCACCTTACAATTTTTGCTTCTCATTTTGATCTCTCATCTCTCTCTCTCTCTTCATTTTTCCCCTTCTTTGCGCTTTATCAAAATCTGTCACTCTCTTACCAACTCGGGATCCAAGTCCAACCCTCCCCCATTCTCTTCTTTTTCAGTGTTCGTTTCCATTCCAAATCCTGCTTTTTCTACAAAATCCCACAAAAATTTACATCATCAAATTCCATAAATCGGAAAGTAACATATAGTAACATCTTCTAATAGGGTATGATCAAAAGGCATAACTTAAAATGACAATGTACAACCTAAAGTTCTAAGATGATATTAAAAAACAAACAATTTTATTTTAGAAAAAAATAACATCAACAAATCTTATTACACCCCTATTCATTGGATCAAACCACTAGCTATGGCGCAATTGGTATCGAAATGAGTAGTCTCGTACATGGGCAGCTCCTCGCTATACCTATTGCTCCCGAATAACGCTAGGTGATCGAGCTCGAACAAGTCCGAACTCGAGTCACTAACACAGTCTTCCTCGTCCTCATCCTCATCCGTATTATAAAAAACAGCATTCCTTTTATTACTATTATAATTCTTTTGTCTTGGTCTGACCAGCTCGATCTTCTTGTTCAGCTTCAATTCGGGCAGGGGTAACGGGGGCCGCCCGAACCGGCCCGAATCCCCACTACAGACACTCCTGTGCCCGCTCGGCCGCAAATCACCGTCCACGACCACGCTCAGCGGCTCGAACCTCACCGTCCTCCTCTCCCCGTCCCTCATTTTCTCCCGAGATCGCGGCGAGGACTTGCTCAAACACGACCGCGAGAAGGACGAAGCAGACGAGCACGCCGTGGACGGGCCCGTCGCCGACCTGTCGTCCCGAGCTTCGAGATTCCTCGACTTCTTCCCATTGGCATTGCTGAAAAGAGAATTAATGAAGCTCGTGAGCCTCCCGCCGGGAGAAATCGGCTGCTTAACTTTCTTCAAATTCGCGTAGATCTTCAACGCCCTCGATTTAGACTTGATCAAATCATTTTCAACAGCTCCGGTTTCACGGTGATTGTCAAACTTGAACCGGTCCGGTTCGGACCGGGCACCGGTCCTGACTGGTTTGGGCCTGGTCGTGAAACAAGAAACATTCGGCGGCTTGGAGCGACCGGTCGAGCCGAAAAACTCCTCGGAAGAGGATAGTGCGCCGGAGCTGTCGGAGGAGCTCGACGTCGAGCTGAAGAACATGACGTCGCTGTCGTGCGCCGATTTGCTGTCGGATTCTTGCAGAAACTGCTGTCTTAATTTTCTGGCTGCAGCTCTCTCGTTTGCTTCCTTCTCCGACTCCATCCATTTTACCAAGTATGTTCTTCGAGAACTCGCCGTTTCTTTACAGCCGTTGAGATCATCGGATTTCTCGACGTTCCCGTCGATGGAGCGGTAGATTTCGTCGAGGAGAATGGAGGAGAATGACGGCGGGTTTCTGTCGGATTTTCTTGATTTTTGGCTTTGCTCTTTACATAGTTTTTCTCGAGCATACATTTTTGTTTGATGAAGAATCTGAGGTTTCTGGACGTAGGAGGAAAAGGGAAGTATGAAGAGAGGGGGGAAATGTAGAGAGAGAATGGGATGAGAGAGAAGGAGCTTGAGGTTGAAGATGAATGGGAGAGAAGGGAATAGGAGAGAGAGCAATATATAGGAGTCAGCACGCGCGGTCTACATTTAAGGCCGTGCCAGTTTGGCGTTTGATACTTGGATTATTATTCAATTTCCCAATAAAAAACCCCAACTTTTCCTCCTTCTTCTTTAATAATAAAAAAATTAAAAAGTTCTTGTTTAATTTTTTCGAATTTTTTATTAGAACATATTTACTGTTTGAAATTATGAATAGAATAAATTCCGTATACTTCATGATATAAAAAAGTAAAATAAAAATTCTTGTTTAATTTTTATTAGAACATATTTACTGTATGAAATTATGAATAGAATAAATTCCGTATACTTCAGTTACCAAATGAGAGAAGTTAGGAGGATTTTGTTATGTACATTGATTTCAAATCAAATCTATTTAGGAAAGAATTTTTTTGAGTTGGTGCTTGGATTTGGAATCATAGCTATAATTTATATATGAACTGAAATTCATTCCATTTTTCAATAATTACGATAGAGTTTCTTAAGGAAATGGACTAATTTCTGATTTTTAAAAAGTAAAGCTTTATATAAGGTTGATTCAAATTTGCATCAAATTGTTGTTAAAAGTAGAACAAATTTACATGCATGATCAATCATATAAATACACTTCTTTTTTAAAAGAATAAGAATTTGCATTCACGCCTTTTCTATGCATACTTTTTTTTTTCAATTTATACATAAGTTGAACTCGAACATAATTTTTTTTTCAGTTTAATAAACTCTGACGGTCTAAATATATGCTTTTAATAGACTTCGCTCTCGCAAGATGATTTACAAACTATATATAAGAGAAAACCTATACTATATAAATTTTGTTTAACGAACTGAAACTGACATACATATATATAACACTGAAACTAGTTGAACCTAAAAGAGCCAACAGTATTTTATTTGGCTACCTTATTAAAGAAAAAAATATATATATATTATAATGTTTTAATATATATCAACTCTACATCATCATGCATCTACCTTAATCCTATAGATACAAATATATACTATCGTAGTCCATAAGAAGTGATGAAGTAATTAGTAATGGGGCCAAATACATAAGTGTGTGTGTGGGGGGGGGTTCTGATTTCTTGAAAGTGCAATTTTGTGGGTGGAAATTAGAACCAGTCTTGGTTAGTATACTAGCAATAGAGGAGAGTATTCGGATTTGAATTCAGATTTTTGCTAATTCGAATCGATTGAAAATATGAATTTTAAGAGAGAAAAAATCCGATCCGAATTGAATATCCGAAAACTCAAATTTTTATTAAAAAAATAAGAACCGGATCTAAAATTCTGAAAAATTTCAAAAATCCAAAACCAATTTTTGTTGATTCTTATTTATATTTATATTATAAAATATTTAAATAAAATATCATAATATATAAATTATATATAATTTGTTTTTGGATTTTTTTTGGATTTAAAAAATCCAATCCGATCCGAATTGAAAATCCTAAAAATTCGAACAAAATTTTAAATTTCGGTTGGGTTCGGATCGATATTTGCTTTTTGATATTTTGTTAACCCTAACTAGCAATTTGTTTTTTTTAAGTATAATAATTCTTTACAAAAGAAAAGGCTGGCGACTTTGGAAGTTGAGAATAGGATCGAAACATGTTAAATAAAAGCGATATATTTGGATTTTTGGTAAAATAAAACGAATATTTTTAGTATTTCGGTTTTTAATATGGTCCGTTTGGTTACTCTGTTGGCGTATGTTTGTATAATATTTTTAGTATTTAGTGATAATTACAGTTGGTATTCCCATTCCCAATTTTGACTAAACTTTAAAAAATATCTCCAACTTTAGTTAATACATTAAAATATTCCAAACTTTGATGAGAATTTGAAAATGTCCTTAACTTTAGTTAATAAATTAAATGTTCTCAACTTTGACGATACTTTGAAAAATATCTTGATTCTAGAGTTTCCAACGACGGAGTGCAGAGTCATTTCAGCTATAATTCACACGAAACAAAATATTGAGTTATTTGAGCTAATCCACACGAAAATCCAGCGGACTGACGTAGCATTCCATCGTTGGAAACTCGGAACTGGGATATTTTTCAAAATCTCGTCAAAGTTGAAGATATTTTAATGATTAACTAAAGTTGAGGATATTTTCCAAAATCTCGTCGGAACACAAACTATGATTATCTCAATTTAGAGATTAATTTTACTTTATGGACCATGCAAAAATGAAATCAATTTCAAAAATCTCAAAAAAGTTTTTGTAGTTTTGAAAAAGTTGCAAATATGACAAAGACCTACATTTTTGGGTTCGACATTCTCATGATGTGGAAGACTCCAATTTCTATGTCGTTTTGATGTTTAGATGGAAAGATAAATCCAAATAAAATTGATCATGTCATGTTCGAGCTTTCCACATCAGAATTTCGAGCTCGAAAATTTAGGCTTTGAACTTATTTTTTTTTTTGAGGTCATACCATTTTACAACTCGACTCAAAGATCGGGACATAAGGTATAATTAATCCAATTTATTGTTCTCTGTATTATATTATACATAACTTTAAGACATATATACTATATTATTCAGTGTCACGTGCATGGTAGATGATTTGGGTTTCCTATAGTTTTTATGCTTAACAAAATATATTTTTCCAAAGACAAAACAAACAAAACAAAACAGAGTAAACTAAAATAAATTGATGCTAAATAGTGTGATTAAAATGGAGATATAAACTATGGTATGGTTTAGAGAATTTCATCACATTTTAAAAGCAAAATCAAAGTAGACTTTTATAAAATAAAATAAAAGCATTCGGTGACGGCAAAGGATGTGGATGAGAGAAGAAAACGAAGGATTTCATGGACAGTGATAATCATATTTTGATTGTTCACTTGAAGAATATGTTCATCTTCAAAATAATATCATAATTTCCCGGTGTGCAAGGCAAGTTAGGAATAACATAATTATTGAAATTTTCAATTTTAATTAGCCATTTCGAGGCAATTATTTAATTGAGCCCTCATAATTTTTTCTGAACACTTAAGGAGAATAGTGAGATTTAAATTTTTAAAATTAATTGTTTAAACATAAGTTCTCATCATTTGAATGTAACATCTATTCAAAATTTAGAGTTGTAGATAAGCTATTTATGTTATCATTGAGTACTCGTACTTTTATTTTCATGCAGAATCCGTAGAAGTAGTCAATGAAAATAAATAAAAGGTTACATATATCTCGGCATCTTTATTCAACATGCAGAGAAAATGACAATAGTACCCTTCAAAACAATTAATTTTAGTACTGGTGATTCTTATCTTTTTAGTTTTAGGTGTATATATACTTTCATAACAAAATTTGTTGGGTTTTAACTGCAAAAAGTAAATTGTCGGTGGAGCCATTTTATTTTTTTCTTTAAAGTTATAGGAGGTTTGGTGAAACAAGTAGGAGCATCTTTTAGCTCTACTCAATTTAACATACCAATATTTATTTATCTATTTATTTTATTGTATGTTCTAATATTAGATAATTATTTTTCTAACGCGTTGGATAATTTTCCTACCAAACAGCCATAATTAGAGACCGTGCACATGCTTGCACCAACTAGGGGTGAGATTGGGCTGTTCGGTCCAAAACCGAACCGAACCGAAAACCAAAACCGAATTTTTAAAAACCCAAACCGAACCGAACCGAATTAATGTATAAAACCGAATCAAACCGAACCAAATATTCGGTTTGGTTCGTTCGATTCATTTTAACCAATTAAAATTAAAATTAATATAAATATTATAATATATATAATATAATATATAAATATAATTATATATATATAAATATATATAATATTAACCAATTTAAATATTAATAATATAAATAACACATATATATATATAATATATATATATAAAAATAAAATAAAATATAATAATAATTAATTTGAGGCGGTTCGGTTTAAAACCGAATTTTTAACTAAATCAACCCGAACCGAATTAATTCGGTTTGAAAATTTGAAAGAGACCGTGCAACCAAACCGCCCATTCGGTTCGGTTCGGTTCGGTTTTTCGGTTCGGTTCGGTTTTGCTTGCACCAACTATTAATATTCATTACAATTTGACACAATTCCTTATCGTTTAACTGCAAACAGCCAAAAAAGGAATATTTTATAGTTGGTGCTATTTCATTTACATTTATTTTTCACTTCTCATTAAGAAAATATTTAATGGATTTTTTGGGGTTGTTATTAAATGATTTAAAAGATGCAATTGGAAAGTTTTATTTTATCAGTCCATTCTGTACATGGGATGATAATGGACCTCTTATTTCTTTAAAATAAGGGATTTTCTGCAGAACGAATTATCATGCTATACATTTGTACTTCTAATATTCTATAAAAAACTTTTTTTATGTGGCTGCCGAATTATTTAGATTATTACAACTTGTCGTTGGGTACAATTTATCATTATCAATTAATTTGCATGATCATCACAAACCAAATTCGAGATTGCAAATTCCCAATCTGAAGTTAGATCGCATGCTTTCTTAATTATATGATATATGCAATTATATATCATCATTTTTGAATTTGAATCCCATACAAATTAACTATGCTATTGACATTTCTATACAGTACTTATATACTAAAGCATGCTTAAGAAAAGAGAAAAAAAAACAGTGACTTATTACTCAAAGTTTTTGTAATGACCTAATCGATGGAGTGTGCAATCTCATAACTACGATATAACGATAACCAAAACAGTCAAATTACCCAGAACACATTCATCAGTGATGCATGATCGTAGATAGCTCAATTAAAAAACAATTCAAGTGGCCGGTCATTAATCAATATCAAGGATGATTCAAACTCAACAGGTTCACTAAAGTGGTAATTATTGAAATTGGATTTTTCACAATCATGGTCGAGGAGCCAATATAAATTACGTCAAAGCAGCCAATTGACTCATTAATAGAGGAGCCTCAAAGTTGAAAAAATATAAAAGGGAAATAGAAGAGGAAAAGTATTATTGTAACGTTATTAAATTTTTACTTGTAACATTCATGGTTAAAATTTGAAATTTAAATCATGGTAACTTTAGGAGCCTTGAACTAGCTCCCCAATAGTTTCACGAGAATCCACCAGTAGTAAATAATATATAGTAGTAGTATATATTATAAGAGGTCGCTAATTATCAAAATAATTTGTCAAAGAGAAGGTAAGATTATGAGGGCAAAATAGAGAAAAGCCTGGAAATATTTACTTTAATGATGGTCTTTTATCTAAATATCTGATTTCAAAAAAAAAAAGTGATAAAGTTTGAGTTCTAATTATCAATATGTCACATCTGGATTGGACATTAGATTCACCAGAATTATTGAACCTTAAATTACAGCAGATTTTAAAATATGAAGTCTTTAAATATTTAATTTAATATTTTCCCTTCTAATTAGTTGTATGCATATTGTTTGATCATATCAAGAGATTGCTCATCGGTCGCGATCATGGCAGCATGGATGATAGGATACGGCCAACCACCGCGCCCAAAGATCGGCCCAATACGTCTGAACCCCGACATCAGCTCGGCGGCTGGACAAGTTCGCCCATGAAGACTCCTCGAAGCCGGTGGGGCAGAAGCTCACCATATCTAAAGAATCCTAATTCAAGAGGGATGGATCTCGAATCCCAGTTAGAGAAGACTTTGATTCGAGATCAGGTCAATACATTGTTACGAAGCCATCCGGGACCGTCGCCGCAACAACAACGCCGACGGGGAAAGGGAACGCCGAGCTCAACTCGGGAAGAGCTCAATCAAAGAAACCCCGAGGGCATATCCAAAGTCTCGACGAGCACGGACACCCCGCCCGCAGGAGGCGGTTACCATAGCGAAGGCAATCGTAGTAATAATCCGGGGAACCTCGGCTCATAAGTAAACTCGACGACGTCGTCGAGGATTTCGAGAAAAACAAGGAGAGCTTTCTCCGCCTCAAGAAAGCATGTGGTCGCCACGTCCCAAGAACGGTACACCAAGCCTCATCTAGATACGAGGCATCACAACGAGAGGTCGGGGCCCAAACCGACCGCACAGTGAACGAGCAACGCGGAGAGACGCCGTGATCGCCGCGGCCGGCCTCGATCGCTCGAATAAATCCATCCAAATAACCTCCCGATCTCCGTGGACGAGCGGCAGCAGAAAAGGCATCGAGGGCCGCCGAAGTCGATCCGAGTCACCTAAATGAGTTCGGTCATCGAACTCCGTCCCGCCTCGAGAGGACGGCTTCGATGGATACGGAAGATAGTCACCCGTGCTCAAATAGAATACTCAACACTTCTCTCCGGATAAATACGGTGCCAAGCATCGCCTATGACGGGCCGAGGGATCCGAGAACTTCCTCTCGCAGTCCAATACAACATGATCAACCAACAACTCGGCTCAAATATATGTAAACTCTTCCCGAGTTACTCGTCGACAACGCCCGCAGTGGTTCGACGATCTACCTACGGAAGCATCGGCCCTATCGCGACCGATGGTCGCCCACCGAAGGTTCTTCCAAAAGCGGAGTCAAAAACGCCATCAAGACACCTCCTCACCATAAGGCAAAGCCGAATGAGTCCATCACGACTTCATGACAAGGTTTAATAAGGAATGTTTGAAGGTCGAAGACGTGAACGACTGTTAGTCATCTCGGCTTTCCAAACGGCATCTTGGGGGCCTTATATCGAGAGATCGTCTGGCACGAACCCGATCGCAACAGTAGTGTGTGGCGATAGCCAACCGGTTCGCCAAAGCGGACGAGGCCGACAAGAGAAAGCGCCAAGCGCAAAGCGGACCCCGGAAGGAAGAAGAGACGAAGGAAGGAAGATCGGAACCAGGCGCGAGCGCGCCGGATGATTACATCGCCCGATAAAATCCAGGCTCGGTCGCGCGACGCCTCGGAACGACCTCAATACACCCTGCTGACGGCCGAGGCGTAAATCCACGCACTCCATATGAACTGTTCGAAGCCTCGACCGATGGCGGGAGGAAAGAGGTGCCGATCTACGGATAAATATTGCTCATTCCATGATGATTACGCACGACATCAAGAGTGCAACGAGCTCATGGGTGAAATAGAGATGCTAGTTCGGGACGGATCCTCGAAGAAATACTGAGGACAGAGTCGCCAAGCCGACCAAAGTCAAAAGAAGAAAAGAGGAAGAGGGAAATTGTGCCCCTACAAAAAACAAAGCGCAAGACCGACGAGGAAGGAGATGATGAGCCCCGATATGACGGGTGGTCTCCACTATTACGGGGCTCCCTGGAGTCACGAAGTCCTCCCCAAGGCCGATGTTCAAGTCCTAGAACCGGTGAACCTACCAATAAGAGGTTCAGAAGGACGAGCGATCACCTCTCCGAAGACGACCTGCTCGCCGACCGCACCCCATCGGGATGCATTGGTGATCCGTAGTGGTCGCAAATAAGTTGGTGAAACGCGTTTACATCGACGATGGCGTCGGTGAGCATCCTTTAAGGAATGCTTTGACAAGCTAGGAGTGGAAGACGCGCCCGCACAAGCCCTGCCGCCACTCAAGCTTCGCCCAGAAGAGACGCGCCCGAAGGAATAATCGAGCTACCCGTCACGGTGGGGAAAGCACCAACGACCTCGACCAAGGTGGTGCGGTTCAGAGTGAAGGCCAACTCGCCGATAACATCATACTAGGGGGCGAGATTGGGTCGAACGTTGTAAGGGCGGTATGCTCAACGTACCACCGACGATAAAAATACCCACCACAAGGGAACGGCCGTGATCCGAGGCGATCGTAAGCAAGCGCGGTGTATGCAAGTTGCCTTACGAGGTGCCGGACCTCGGTCCAACACCCACAGCATAGCAATTAAAGAAACCCAAGAGTTAGAGTCGGGAAGTACATCGCCACTCCCGGCGGTCGGTGGAAGAGGTCGATTGACAAAGATGAGCCATCAAGGTCGCCCGTGTTGGTTTCACCACGACACCAAGTGAAGGATCGATCATCCAACTCCTAAGGGAATTCGAGACGTGTTTGCTTGGTCTCCCTCGACATGACCGAGTCTCGCCGAGTATCATCACTCCGGCTCAACATCGACCGAACATAAAGCCGTTCGATGATAAAGAATCTTCGCAAAGCGAACGAAACCAAGTCATTCATGACGAGGTGAACCCGACTATTAAAAGCACGCATCTCGCTCGAGGTCAAATATCCGACCGGATAGCCAACCCGGTGATGGTGAAGAAAGGAGGAGGGATGGCGAATGTGTATCGACTACACCGACCTCAACAAGCATTGCCCAAAGGATTGCTATCCCTTCCCAACATTGACAAGAAGGTCGCGCGTTGGTCGGGTCACGAAGTCTTTTTCTTGGACTTATACAAAGGTATCACCAAGTCCCGATGGACGACGAAGACGCGGCAAGACAGCCTTCATTACCGACTTTGGTCTTCGCATATAAAAAGATGCCATTCGCCTTAAAATGCGGGGCTACCTATCAAAGGATGGTGGACAAAATATTTCACCCTACATAGGTCGGAATGTGGAGGTATCGAGACGACATCGTCGTCAAAAGCAAGAAAAAAAGTCGCATGTGTGGCCGACCTCGGATCGTCCTCGCCTTCTTCGGAAAATCAACCTAAAGTGAATCCCGTAAATGCACATTTGCGGTCCGGTCCGAAAGTTCTTAGGGTGTTGGGTTTCACAAGAAGGGCTAAAAGCAAACCCCACCAAGGTCCAAACCATTTTGAAATGAAGATGTCAAGACCATCCATGACGCATACACAAGTCGACGGTCGCATAGCCACACTAAGCCGCTTTTCAAAAGTCGCGGATAGCAGCCTACCCTTCTTCAAGATACTCAAAAGCCCCGAAATTCTCATGGGATGAGGTGCATGTCCGTCAAGACCTCAAGAGCTACCTCGCCAAGCTCCCACTCTATCCGTCCCAAAAGAGGAGAGGTCCTTTTCTCTACCTCGCCGCCTCAGACGAATCCATAAGTGCGATCCAGTGCACGAGAAGAAGGACGTCACCCTCGGTGTATTTCATCACCGAGCACTAAAGGTCTTAAACGAGGTATCGACCCTCGGAGAAGCTTGCCTTAGCATTGGTAAATGCAGCGAGGCTACGTCCGTATTTCCATGCACATCGCATACAAGTCCTCATCGACTACCCACTTTGCAAGTATTGACGAAGCCCGGCAAGCATCGGGAGAATCGCGAAATGGGCAATCGAACTGGCGAGCACGATATATCCTTCGCCCGCCAGCCATCAAAGGTCGAGCCTCAGCGGATTTCTTGCCGAGGCTAACTTCGCCGAAAACGAAGCCCACCGAGTCCGTGACGACGATGCGAAGCCGAACCCATGGTTGAAACACCGAGGGTCTGCTGGCAACTCTACGCTGGCGGGCCGGAAACAAAGGTAGTGGGCGGTATCTTACTCCCAGGCCGGACGACCAGAGATCGCCTACTCACCGGTTCACATTCAAAAATACGAACAACGAAGTGGAGTATGAGGCACTGATCGCAGGACTTCGCCTCGCTCAAAGTCTCGAGATACGAGCCGTGCAAGTTCACAGCGACTCTCAAGTCGTCGTAAGCCAAATGTTGGGAAAATACGAGGCAAAAAGCGACAGAATGAAGAAGTATCTTGATAAAGCAAAGAGCATTCTGCAACGGACTTTCTCACACTTCCAGATAGTTCGCATCCCAAGGGAGCAAAATAGCGGTGACATCTTAGTAAATTGGCCTCGCCATCAACGAGCCCGCCAAGAGATAAGTCCAAAACAGGAGCATAAGCGATGCAGAAGACGGAGCCGAGGTCAACATAGTCTCGGATGAAGAACCCAATTGGATGACTCCCATTCGAGAGTACCTGGAGAAGGGCGAACTGCCCCACGACAAGCTGGAAGCTAGGAGGATCCTGAACAAATCTCTGCGATATACAATTGAACAGGGAGTCCTATACAGAAAGTCATATCTCCAACCTCTCTTAAGGTGCTTGGGTCCGAACCGAGCCAATTACGTTCTACGAGAAATACAAGGTTCGTAAGAAGCCACATCGGACCCGGGCCTTGTCAAAGAAAGTCATGCGATGGGGATACTATCACAACAATGTTCCAAGACTCAATGGACCTCGTAAAAAATGTCCAAGTGTCAAATCCATGGGAACGCAAAGGCTACCCCAGAGCGACCTCACCTCCGCATGAGCCCTCGCCGCTTATGCAATGGGGATTGACATTGTGGGCCCTTTTGTAAAGCACCGGGGCGACCCAATTTTTAATTGTTGCGATCGACTACTTCACGAAGTGGGTAGAAGTCGAGCCTCGCGAAAATCACAAGCAAGAACGCCTCAACTTCGTATGGAAGAACATAGTGTGTCGCCTAAGATCCCCATATCCTCCTTTCTGATAACGGAACACAATTCACGGATAAGACATTCAAAGATTGGTGTCAAGAGCTTGGATCCATCAAAGTTCACCTCGGTGGCCCATCCTCAAGCAAATGGTCGACGAAGTTACCAACAGACCATCGTAAAGTGGTCTAAAACTCGCCTCGACCGAGCTAAAGGCCTCGGGTGGAAAATTTACCACAGTGTCTTATGGTCGCGTGCGAACAACGCCGGACCTCGAACGGAGAAACACCATACGTTTGGTGTATGGGCAGAAGCGATGATCCTCGTAGAGATCGGAGTATCGAGTCCTCGCATCATCGACTTCTCCGTCAAGCAAATGGAGAAAATCTACGGTGATCTAGACTCACTCGAAGAAAGAGAGACCGCGCTACATCGAGGAAGCTGACAAACAACAAGTAGCTCGGTATTACAACCAGCGTGTTAAAACCCGACAATTCCAAGTGGGCGACCTCGTACTCAAATAATGAAGTCAAGAAACCGCGCAGCTCGGCAAGTGGAAGCCACATGGGAAGGACCTTACCGGTCGACGAAGTCCTCGGCAAAGGGCCTATAAGCTCGCTCAATTGTCCGGTGAGCAATTACCCAACGCATGGCACATCATCCATCCAAGAAATATTATGCATAAGTGTCGATGGTCGGGTCTTGTTCGGTCTTTTTTAAAAGTCCTGTTTAGAGTCCGAGTCTTATTTGGTGGTTGCGTCGCCTTTTATCAATAAAATATTTATTTTACGAGTTCTACTTGTCACTAATGCATAATTAATCTTCACATTATTTTCCTCTACTTGAGGACAAAATCCTCGACGGAGGTCGATTACATCTGTTTCATACGAATGATTCTAACGCAACGCATGCCTACATACGAGATCGACTACCTTCGCTTATTTCAAGCGTTCTCTATGTAGACAGAGGACCACCCTCCCGATGACCTCGCAAAAAAGCGAACCATGCCTACATACGAGATCGACTCACCCGCTTATTTCAAGCGTTCTCTATGTAGACGAAGGGACCACCCTCCCGATGACCTCGGCAAAAACAGAACCATTCCTACATACGAGATCGGACTACCTTCGCTTATTTGAGCGTTCTCTATGTAGACGAAGGGACCACCCTCCCGACGACCTCGGCAAAAATAGGAACCATTCCTACATACGAGATCGACTACCTTCGCTTAGTTCAAGCTGCGTTCTCTATGTAGACGAAGGACCACCCTCCCGACGACCTCGGCAAAAACAGAACCCCTACCCGCATTTAGAACGATTTCTTTCAAAGCGGAATTCTCTACGAGGACTAACTACTTCGCATATTACTCTTGTTCAAATACAAAGTCAACAAGAAACCATTCTTATTAAATAAAAGATATACGAGTTACATTTACATTTTATGAGGACGGAGCGGATCGGAAAGTCGAGCCAATCCCTAGAAAATCGAATTGACTCATCTATGCTAATCCTACCTCTACCTCGTCCTCGGTCTATATTACGGGCCCGGCCAGGCGACCTCGGTCACTGACGATGCAGCTCTGCGAGCTCACTCGCCACTTGATGACGCCCGGTCTCGACGCATGGAGGGTCCACGACGTTCAAGGGCATAACACGCCTCTCTTGCGCGCGCCACTCCGGATCGTCATAATGTGGTTCATTTATTCTAGATCGAGAAGCTCCGTGAGAAGAAGAGGCCTCTGCATCCCGTCAAGTATGTCGTCGATTTGTGGTTGTCGAGCGATAACGATTTTGTATATGCCCGAGCCTTTTTAATTCAACAGATCGCTCCGTGAATTGCCGGAGGTCCGCCATATTCGCGCCTATACTCGAACAACGGGCAGCAGCCTCGACAACCTTGGCTTCTACTTGGGATCGCCATCCCACCATTTCGTGGATAACCTCGTACTCGGCATGCTCTCGCCTATCACCTGCCTCTCCTGGCGACCTCGAACGCTCCTCCAATTCCAAAAGGCGAGCTCGAGCTCGTCGCGCCTCCTGGCTTTATGCTTGACATCGACTCACCAGACGTGACCCGGCTGCCCTTTATATGGAGGAGTTCGACCTCTTTCAACTCAAGAGTCATGATGTGTCTTTGATTCGGTTCAACCAAGGAGAAGATCAAACATTTCAGAGACAATCGAATAAAAAAAAAAGAGATAAGTTTTTGACATAAACTTGTGATTTTATTAACATGCCCTTAGGCAAAAATTGTTGTACATTTACATTCAAAAAAAAAAAAAAAAGGTGAAAAAAGACGCAGGATCAATCGACCCTCCGGAAGCTTGACCATGTCCACGTTCGCCGCCTCCAAGGCCTGGATAGCCTCGGCCTCGGCCTCTTGGGAACCACCGAGTCTCGGCGCCTTCGAAGCATCGGTAGCCTCCCGACCCCTTTGCATGATCAGCCAATAAAGCCCGGTCGGGGATCCCGATCCACGGACAGCGCATGCACTCCAGCGACAAAAGAACGGAGGAGGAGGCAAGGCTCGCAAGACGGAAGCTCCTTCAGCCAGCGGACGAGCACATCAAAGTAGGCTGCCTCAGACAAAGATCCTCGGTCTCCTCGCACCCATACTTGGCTTTGTCAGATCTGGGTAGTCCTCGGCGACCTCTTCGATTGCGGCCCGAGACGGCTTGTTAAGCACCTCACCGCCCGAGACCATCCCCGAGAAGCTCGCCGACGAGAACGAATGCCTCTCCGCAAAGCGCGGCGTTTCTCCTGAGCTCGCCATGTCCGCCTCCCGACGGCGAACTGTTCCACCTCGGCCTTCATCAGCAACCTCGGCCCTCGCCGCCGGCCTGCCGCCTCGCCCACATTGCCTCCGCCGACCGCCCTGCCGCCGCTGCCTCAATGGCCGTCGCGATCCGCATTTCGCTTGGACGAGGTCCGGATCTTAGCCTCGGCCTCGGACATTTCTTGAGCAAGGAGGTATTCGACCTCCACCTCCCGAGCATACCGGCCACCCTCACAAACCGCGAACGGCGCTTCAAGTAATCCGATATAAGATCGGATACTCTCGACACTCGCCGCCACGCCCTCGATTTCTATACAAAATATACATCGGTCGAACACAATTTGGTTACTTCTGCACAAAGTATAAGGACAAGTACATTACCCGGGAAAGAGGCGAGTACCGACTTGGAACCAATAATCTGACTTTTCGGCTGCGACCGAGGACTCGGGGATTATATGCTTCCGCCTCAAGCGCTTGAGTGGTCTGCGGTGAAGGGACCTCGAAGGCCCACATTCATTTCTGCATGTCCCCAAATCCTTCAGTCGTGGACGGTGCCTCGACCACGAGATCGGCTCGGCCACCGAGTCAGCTCCTTCCTTTCTTCTTCTTCTCCCTTAGAAGGTTCACTACAAGGAAATGCATGGGTCAAGATCAACACGTATAATCATACAATAAAGAAAAAGAAGAGGGCCTCACCTTCACCGACTCCACCCCGGAGGTAGGATCATAAGTGGCTAAGCCCCGCCCGCAAGTTCGGCCTCGAGAAGACCTCGTCAACAAGCACCAATTTTGTCCAGCCTCCAAGTCACCAAGCCCTTGTCGATTACACACCGGCGATCTTATCGATCGCCATGGGAACTCCATATGTCCTTCAAACCGGCTGTAAGAAGAACTTCCGCGGTTGGAGATCTTTGATTTAATCTTGGCTTTGAATTTCCTACGGGGTGATAGATAATACCACCCCGAGCCGCCTTCGATTCTGCGAAGGACGAGCCCCAGGTAAAAGGAAAATTATGCTATAGGCATAGACACCTAGGCGGTCATATGCCGGAATGAGTTCGGCGAGTTGGGCGAGATAGGCGAACATCTCGAACTCAACATATACATAAGGGTAAGGAAGACGAAGACCACGCGAGGTTTGTCCCTCAGACACGGTGATAAAACCATCCGGAGGGCACAAGCCCTATCCTCCGGACGGGGGGCAACTAGCTCAATACTAGAGGGAATACTATATTGAAAACATATATCCCTAATATCAGAAATACCTAGGATTGAAGAAAAAGAAGACACTTTGCCGCAATCCCCCACTGAGGGGAAACGCAGACTACACTCAGAAAGAGGCATATGGACACGGGTAAAAACAGGCAGAGACACTAAATCAGACGGGGAAACAGACACGATTTGATGCTCAGACGACTCGTTATGAGAAGAGGTAGCCATTACTTACTTTTGTTTATCGATGAACAAGACAGAAGCTTCAAATCGTCAATGGCGCGGAATAAAGTGTTTTCATAGGCGGAGGGTTTTGAAAATCGAGAAATGGGAAGGCAAGTGATAAGAGATATTGCGATCAAGGAAGACATTCCCTAATACGCACTTTATCGGGAATCCAACCGTTGCCAATTTAATGCGATTAAATGCGATCCGCGTCGAAGACTAAAGAACGGCGGAAAATCCGTCTTGACCTCGGCATAACGCCTCGTCGGTGAAGCCGATGAAAGCCTCGCCTAACGCCTCGACGGTGAAGCCATTCACAAGACCTCGGTTTAACGCCTCGTCGGGTGAAGCGGTCAGAGACCTCGCTTAACGCCTCGTTAGGTGAAGCGGTCGTAAAACCTCGGCATAACGCCCGTCGGGTGAAGCGGTCGAGAAAACCTCGCCTAACACCCGTCGGTGAAGAAGAAGACCTCGCCTAACACCGCCGTGGTGAAAAGAAGACCTCGACTAACGCCCGTCGTATGAAGCGGTCGAAGACCTCGCCTAACGGTGAAGTTATCGAAGACCTCACCTAACGCCTCGTCAAACGAAGCCCGTCGGAAGACCTTGCTGAACGCCTCCTTAGTGAAGTTTCACCAGAAGACCTCGGCAGACACATCTCGCGCGCGACAAAGATTCGATATCTGACGTCAAAAGCATTGACACACACAAAGTCGACAATGAAAAGAATGTGTAAGATCGTCCAAACCCCGCTCGTCACAACAACCCCAATCCAAAGATGACCTCGTTTCTGCGTCTTTTTGGGGGTTGTGATAGATCTGCCCAACTACCGTGCCCAAGCATCGTGCCCAATACAAGTAAACCCGACATCAAGCTCGGCCGACAAGTTCGCCCATGAAGACTCGAAGCCGGTGGGAACGCAGAAAGCTCACCATATCTAAAGAATCCTAATTCAAGAGGATAGGATCTCGAATCCTAGTTAGAAGACTTGGATTCGAGATCTAGTCAATACATTGTGTATAAATAGAGGCTAGATTAGACGACATAGATCATTCACTCTCTTTGTAATCACTTCTTATACTCTCAATACATATACTCTCTCTTGCCTGTGGACGAGATCTTATTCACGATCGAACCACGTAAATCTTTGGTGTTCTTAGCATTTATTTCCCTTACGAATTTAGGATCTATCAATGGACAAAAGTCGAAGAATAATACGTGGGTCTATTAATATTTCATTTTTTAATTAGATATTTTCATGCATGAGGTCAATTGTTATTTTATTAACGAATATATTATTTCCGAAATGCCGATAATCCGAGTCTAATTTATATATTTACAAAGGAAATTGGCAATTATGTAAGCGTCGTACATTAATTAACAAATCAATAATACAAATATTGCGGAAATTTTCAAATTAATAACCTGCAACAACATGCAAATTACGAGCATCATCTCCTATTCTAACGCGACAAAAGAATAACACCATGCATCAACTGACGTCAAATTACTTATGTATACAAATTAAAACAAAGTAATATAACATTACTAGGGCAGTAAACAAATCAAGTCATTCGTGAGTTATTTAGAGTTCGACTGGAAATTCATTCGTTTTGTAAACGAGTCGAACTCGAGCCTCGGACCAACTCAAATCTAATGATGTCCGGCTCTTGAGCTTGCGAACATGTTTGGTTCGATTTCAGACGAGTCAGTTCGCTAACATATAAAATAATCAAATATTTTGATATATTTAAACAATTAAAATAAATAATAAATTACAAAATATATTTTTAGTGATAATTAATAAAATAATTATATAATTCTAGTTATAATAATAAATTATAAAATGTAATAATTCGAACGACCACACTCAAGCTTGATAGTGTTTGGTTCGGATCAGTTTGTTTAAAGACCTAAACATCACTCCATATGTGAAAATTGAGGATCAGGATCCCGTGTCCAAACGACAGCGACGACCCAATCTCCGCAGCGCACGTGACCGTCACGATCTAATGGGAGAAACCTAAGAGCATGTGAGTTGGAAACCCAAACATCATTAAACTCAAAGACAAAAGCGAAATCTTGGAGTTGAGTTGATTAAAATCAGAAAATGGGGCATTTTGGTTCGTGGATTGCCAGGTATTTGCCCCCATAATCCTTGTCAAAATCACATGCTTTTTCCTCCTTCTGGGATTGGTTTAATTCCCATTTATTTAATTTCGGATATTAGATAATCTATATTTTGATATAACATCACTTTCCACGCAGAGACCTCTACGTTTTGGTCGCTCTATTGGGGATTTATTGATTAAGAATCTAATCTGATACATTAGTTTTATTTTTTAATTTTTAAGTAGCAAGTATGTGTGCATGTGTGTTACAGATTCTGGACCAATTCTGATCTTCTGGTTTGATCTTGTTACGCTTTGAGATTAAAGAAGATCATGCCCTCAAAAAGCTTCTAATCTAACTCACTAGATCGTCCTTTTTAGCTTATGTTACCATAGTTATAATAAATGTGTCTTGCGTAACTCGTCCTTTTCCTCAACACTTCATAAGTGTGTCCTAGGTAAATCGCTTATATAATTATCACATCGCTTTTTAAGTGTGTTCCCTTTTCTTGTTGGGTATTCTTGACCTCATCTAATGATACGCAGCGGAATATACTGATCAAGAAAGCATCTAAATATACAATTAAACGTGCGATGAGCCCTATGAACACGTTGGATAGAGAACTTACGATTTGCAACGCCCAAGCTTCAATGAATCGCAAGGTTGCTCACAACTATGGTATCCACGTGTATGCAAATCCGATGCAGGAACAATTCCACGGTATTAATTCAAGTAGAGAAAGCCAAGAAATCTCTGAATGAATTAACGGTAGTTCTCTAAGAAAAGATTTTTGTAAATACGTCTAACGTCTAATCTTTTGTTGTCACTTTGACCTAATGAATAAATGTCTCTATTTATATTAAATAGAGCAGCCAATTAAAGCCCTAGCTTATATGAGCTTTTATTCTTTAGTCATCTTTAATTAATTAATAGTCAAACCATTAATTAACTAAAGCCCGTGTCTAATTTAGCCCATATCTTCAATCTCCCACTGGACTAATATTAGATAACTTACGTGCACTATGCATACCCTTGAGCGGATTTAACAATACACTTGATAGTGTGACCCAACAGCCCCCATTACCAAGCGATGATCTAATCAAAGTCTGCACAAAACTCACCGGATGCGTTGTGCGGCGAACTCGATATATGACGGACGTTTACGTGGAAAACGATAAACAAATATTTACATGAAGTTTATGTAATATCCTTTCATTCATGACACACTCGATTGAGCCTATGATTTTGCTATGTGTCTATCGATAGCTCAACCATTTTCTCATCTTTATTATAAGACCCATATGATCATATTCAATTACTTTAATTGAATATATCTCTGATCATTAAATGACTTTATGGTCGAATAATATAGAGAAAATAAGTGCTCACTCGAAAATCTAATCGAGGAATGAATCCCATTCTTGGCTCAACTACCATTTTCATTTGTCTCATGACGCACCCAATCCAAGCCGTGTCTTGCCACTGCAAGCATTGCCTTGGTCAAAGCACAAAGACCCAACAAACAAAATGTGTAATGACCTCAAGTCTAAGGACTATTACATACTCCACACACTAATAAATCGTAGACATCTAACAAGCGATTTAATAGTGGTATACCAATACTCTCCAAAGTATTCATGTGTCCATCATGGATATCAAATATCTCGTAGTTGTGAGAACCACTACATTATCTAAGAATGTGATGTAGACCACATGCTAACCTATAACATATCATCAATATCCCATTCTTGATGATCATTGGTTAGGGCTATTTTAGAATTATACTATATCATTGATGTCTCACAACAAAAAATGACAGTGATAATTCAAGGGAACAAATAAGAGAATAACGACAAACATCAAAATAATCATTCTATTAAATGCACAAACCCATAGATAAAACATTATCTTCGATTGTGATCAAAAGAAAGTATGTCTCAACAAATGAGTTTCTAAAACATACAAACTTTAAACTCCCACTGAATCAAAGTCAATTTCCACATGTCTAACATCCAAGCTCTCAAAATGGCTTGGTAAAAGGATCAGCTAAGATATCATCAGTGGGTACTCTTTCTAATTTCACATTGCTCATTTCTATTATTTCTCTAATCAGATGATATCGTCTTGGAATATGCTTGTTTCTGTTTGGAAGCTAGCATCAGTATACCCAGTCACTGATAGCTCTGGTTGCCCACCATAGACTAAGAAGTATTCTTTACTCCATCTAAGGTACTTAAGAATAGTCTTAACAGTTTTCCAATGCCCCTCACCGGATTTTGCTTGAAATCATCCATTATGTTAGTTTATAGCCACATCCGCCTAATGCATATCACGGCATACATGATCGATCCTATAGTCAAGCATATGAGATCATTTTCATGCAAGCAACTTCTTTGTCATTAAAAGGACAATCCTTCTTAGACAACTTGATGCCATGTCCCATAGGAAGAAACCATTTCTTAGAATTTTCCATTGAGAAACGCCGTAGCAATTTGTCTATGTAAGTGGATTGTGAAAACCCGAACAATCTATTAGGTCTATCCCAATAGATCTTGATCCCAAGGATGTAGGAGGCCTCACCGAGATCCTTCATCATAAAGAATTTAGACAGCCATTCTTTCACGGATTGCATCATTGATCGGTCGCTCCCCATAATCAGAATGTCATCGACATATATGACCAGGTAGACAACGCTTCCATTCTCGCGCTTACTATAAACGCATGGGTCCTCTTTGCTTCGACAAAGTCAAACAATTTGATAGCTCACAAAACAAATATTCCAACTCCTCGATGCTTGCTAAGTCCATAAATGGTCGTCCTCGATGCATCGAGCCACATCTTTGAATCGATGTCAAACACCGCTTCAGTATAGGTTTTAGGTTCATCATCATCCGACTCGACTTCATCATCTTGGTTCTCAACCATTAGATCCAGTCTTTGGGATGCACAACGAGTCCTCTGTGACCTATTGAGTCGGGTTGTTTGCGTAGGTTCATGCTGTTCATTTTGAACGTGAGTAGGCTCCTCCGTGTTGACTTCCTCAACTTTTTGGAGATTCTCAAGAATTTCCTCATGAACTTCTTGAGGTGGAGGTGGCACAACTATTGTGCCATCTTGTATTTGATGAGTCTTATTGTCTTGAGGTGGCCCTCTAAGAGTCATTTCCCCTCCCAATAGATCGTCAAATACTCCCACTGAATTCTTGTTCATACCATTGAACAATCTTTCGTCCTCTGTGTTGTTTTGTGGTTCTCGAATTTCTTCAAGATCTACTTCGTTGTGAACTTGTTCCTTGTAAACATAGGAGTCTTCAAGAAACGTCACATTTCTGGAAATGATCACCTTGTGATCTCCAGGTGAGTAGAATTCATAACCTCTAGTTTCCTTAGGATATCCCACAAGATAACATTTCTCACTTTTCGATTCCAACTTGTCAGTCAACATTTTCTTAACAAAAGCATGACAACCTCAGGTCCGCAAATAGTTAAGATTTGCTCTTTTCCCATACCAAATCTCATATGGTGTTTTCTCAACTGATTTAGAAGGAACCCTATTCAAAATATAAGCAGCGGTAAGTAAGGCATGGCCCCAAAGGAATAAAGGGAGACTAGCAAAACTCATCATGGATCGAACCATGTCTAATAAGGTTCGATTTCTTCTCTCGGATACACCATTCAGTTGTGGTGTTCCCGGAGGAGTCCAGTCTGACCGGATTCCATGTGATTTCAAGTAATCAAGAAATTCTCGATTTAAGTATTCTCCTCCTCGATCTAATCGAAGATTCTTGATACTTTTACCAAGTTGTTTCTCGACTTCTAACTTAAACTCTTTAAACTTATCAAGAGCTTCAGATTTGTGTTTCATCAGATACACATACCCAAAACTTGAATAATCATCAGTAAAAGTTATGAAGTACGAATATCCACCTTTTGCTTGAGTTGGAAACGGTCCACACACATCTGAGTGGATCAGCTCTAGCAATTCTTTGGCATGTAACCCTTTCCCAGAAAATGGTTTCTTATTCATTTTCCCTTTAAGACATAATTCACAAGCACCATATAATTCGAAATCAAATGGTGTGAGATAATCTAATTTTCTCAACCTTGCTATCATTTTCTCATTGATATGACCAAGTCTACAATGTCAAAGATAAGTAGCATTATTCGTATTACTTAGCTTAGGTCGTTTGTTTTGCACATTGAGAATATTTTGTTCACATTCAAGCATATATAAACCATTCGAAAGAAAAGCATTTCCATAAAACATTCAATTAAGGAAAACATGCAACAACTGTTTCTAAAATGGAAGGAAAACCCTTCAATGTCTAACATAGGAATGGAAATAATATTTTTTTTGAAATAGCAAGAACAAAATAACAATCATTTAGATATAGTCTATATCCCGAAGGAAGATCTAATCTATAAGTCTCCACGCATTCAGCAGCAACTCTTGTTCCATTTCCCACGCGTAGGTCGACCTCCCCAGGATTCACTTTTCTGCTGTCACTAAGCCCCTTCACATTATTACAAATGTGTGAGCCACAACCGGTATCTAATACCCAAGAATGTGAATTGTTTATAGATATATTTATCTCAGCGACAAACATACCTGAGCTACCACCCATTGCACCTTGTGCCTTGAATTTTGGGCAGTCTCTCTTCCAGTGCCCATTCTCATGACAGAATAGGCACTCATCCTTTGCCAATGTCGGCTTCTTCTTATGAGCCCCTCCACTCTTCTTAGGCTTAAAGACATCTGATGCCTTCTTCTTATTTATCTTTTGCTTTTTCTTCCCTTTGGAAGATTGAGCAAAAGATCTCATCATGAGCACAAATTTGCCATCAGAAGTAGAGGACTCGTAAGTCTTCAACATGTTGTGAAGATCAGTCAATCCCACCTTTGTGTTGTTCATATTGAAATTCACTATGAAATTCGCAAATGAATCAGGTAGCGATTGCAAAACCAGGTTTGTTGAGACATTGGCTGGCAGAGTCGTTCCAATCGACGCCAGCCTCTCAATCAATCCTATCATCTTCAATACATGTTCGAGATCTTGCTCCTATCATGAAGCGTGCACTCAAGAGATCCCGAGTATTTCAAACTCCGGTGTTTGTGCTTGTGAGGCAAACAAACTCTTCGAGTGTTGAATCATTTCATAGGGTAGATGTATTCATGTTGCCTTTGGAGTTCCAAACTCATGAAGTCAACATAATACCACGAGCCGACGTAGCATCATCAATGTGCTTCTCATGAGCAACCCACCAAACGTGGCATACTCGGAGAAAGCTCGCCGGAGATGGTATCGATTGGTTTGTCCAAGACATACTCAATCTTATCCGTCCTTAACAACAAGCGTGAGCAACGAGCTAATCCGGATAGTTTGACCCGGTCAACAAATTTGTTTCCACCAAACATTTATATAACATAGTCGACATCGTAACTGAACGAAAAATAAAGAAATAGCAAATTAGAACAAAGTAAAACACAGATCACAATCGTATCACTAATCAAACAAGGGTTTATTGTATTGATTAGCTCCCACTAATTTTAACATATATTGCACCCCCAAATGCAAAATACGGATTTATAATAAATATAAATCTTAGTAGTCCAAGATCCAAGTCAATATTATTGTAGCCTCTGCGAGGGCTGATGACTACAAATAATATCAATCAGTAGGCCTCAAAGCCAATTGCAGCAATAGTTTTGCATCGATTAAGTCTGCATCATTGCAGCCTCTGCGAGGACTGATGACCACAATAATGACACTTGGTCGGTTTTGAATCCGAATGCAACAACAGTTCTCAACTCTTGGTTTATTAATCCAATTAATATGTGTCCACTAATTATTTTGATCGCTTTGGTTGTTTCAAAATAATTAAGCAAGTCAACCCCATCACACGATGCTAACCATACATCTATGAGTGAGCCTCGCCTGTAGTTTTGGAAGTAAACACGAGGTGTAAAACTCTGGGACGAAAAGGTTATCGACTCAAACAATTATGACGGACGACACGTTTTGTTTCAAAAACAAGACTTGTATTTAGTGAGGATAAACCATGTGATACTAATTGTTTATTCAATATCCAATATTAAATTCAAAACAATTTATGGGTGCCGCCTACCCAGGCATAAAATGCGGACCACGTATATTGACGCCGCTCACCCAAACATAGTAACACCTGACTACAAGTATTGGGTGCGCCTACCCAAATATAAAAGCGGTCTCTAACTACTATAGTTAAAATATAAGCATAAAATCAAATAGCATGCTTATCACGAACAACGACAAATAGGGCTCAAGCTAATAAATTCATTAATCTAATTAATAATTTAATTCTCTAATTAAAAGTGGATATATGCATTTATATTAATTCCAAATTAATATAAATATTCATTTAGTATTATTATTTTAAAATAATAATCAAATGAGATTTATTAATCTAATTAATAAATCAATTCTTTAATTATGAACATAAGCAAAATATATTAATTCTAAATTAATATAAAATTAAACTTTATACTATTATTTCAAAAATAATAATAAAGTCAAAATTTATTAATCTAATTAATAAATTAATGTCCAAAATTGTGATTAGAATTATTAATTCTAAATTAATAAAATTAATCCATCTACATTAGTAAATTATATTAATTCTAAATTAATATAAAATCAAACTTTATATTATTATTTCAAAAATAATAATAAAGTTTAAATTTATTAATCTAATTAATAAATTAATTTTGAAAATTATGATTAAATTTATTAATTCTAAATTAATAAATTAAATCCATGTACATAAGTAGATTGCATTAATTCTAAATTAATACAAATCGAAATTAATGTTATTATTTTGAAAATAATAATATTAAAACAAAATTTATTAATCCAATTAACAAATTAATTTTGTGTAATTGGAAATTAAATTTTATTAATTCTAAAATAATAATTTTTTTTTATTATTAAACTGTAATAGCCCATCGAACCCTGTCAAATGCCTCTGGGGTTTACCCAGTTAGCACCGTTGGTAGTAGCTGCGGGTTCCCCATGATACCATTTTTTTTTGGGAAAATCGTTTAATGTATACACAAATTTTAACCTAATAAACTATAGGACAATCCAGTTTAAGAGCGAATCCAAATTTTTAGAAGTCAAATTGCAATCTTTTTTGGGATTAATACAACGATAATGGGGTACGTATGGCTTTGTCACACATTAGGCGTGCAATAGTCTTTGCTGTTCTGACTCTTGACTAATACACCATACCATAATGGACCAATTTCATCCCACTACATCTCACTTTAATTTCCTTTTCCTTTGATTATCAAACTCAAATTTTTGACATATGGACCATATTGTGTTTCCTCTTCCTCTCACATCTTTTTTCTCTCACTTTGACCAACTTCAAAATTGGCAGCTCATAATTAAATAAAAATCGGATTTAGTAGTTCATTACACAAATGATTGAATTACACCATGTTTCTTCTTTATGAAACGTCAGAAACCGGACGGCTTTCAATTTGAGATAATAAATACTCCTTCATTCTTTTTTAAGTATCACCTATAAATTTACATTTATAGTCTCATTAATTACCATGATAAATATATTCATACAACTAATTACCAAATTTTAAGAGTATTAAATAAATATAAAATACATTATAATTTTACTCTTAAATGCGAACTAGGACACTTAATAAAAAAAATGCTAATAGAATACTTAAAAAAAGAACGGAGGAAATAAATAAAGAAACAAATATGAACCCCATGATGTACAGATTAAGCATAATTTTTGTCCAATATACTCGAATTTAAAACTCTCCATATCTGAATATGTATTCTATGTGGAAATAAAATATTTTTCTAAATAAGTGGCATACTTAATAATTCTACGGATAAATGATGTCGAACTTGAAACTTCTCATTTTACCTTGTTTTCATTGCAGATTATTTACTTGTTTATTTTTTCATGAAATAATTAAAAAAAAATTACTTATTTTCTCGTATAAGATATTTTACAGCATGAACCACTTATCAGATGACAGGAGGAGTAAATCCTAATTTCATTTGGATTCTAATAAGTGAAATTAACAATTCTATAATTGAAGAGCTATGCGTTTGTATCTTTTTATTGATTTTTTCTAGATCAAACTATTTGAAAACCATGGATGATAGTGGACGGGATCTGGATCACATCTTGCTAGGTCCGGATATATTGGGTTCAAAATAATTAGATCCAAATCCATTAGATCCGTTGGGTTTAGGGTCTAGACCTAGATCAACATGATTTCTCTTCTAAATAAATCCTAAATCAACTATAATTTACAGTAACATCATCATCATCATAATAATAATAATCAAAATATACGATAACATTATAATAATTATTTAGAATTTATACACTCATCACTATACAAGAAGATGTTAGTTACAAATTTACTTTTGATTTCATGACAGTAAATAATATTGCAATAGGAATAGAAGAAGTAACACACATATCTTATTAAATAGATCACTCATATCTAATTCATATACAAAATTTTCTCAAATACAAGGTACAATTTTCTAATGTTATTAACCTATAAATCTAATTTCATAACCTAGTTTATCCATTTTCGATTAAAAAGAAAAATAATATAATATGCTTACAAATAAAATAAAACTAAAAATTATATATATATATATATATATATATATATATATATATATATATATATATATATATGAGTGATCAAATGGTACTCGAGCCTAAGGTTGTATGTAGACTCAATCTCATTCACTTATCTCATAGATCATATGGTGGAGATTTTTTTGGATTTTAAACTTAATTTCGCTGATTTTGCTACAATAAGGATATATTAGTAATTTGATTTATTATGTGATTGCGAAAAACAAACCATGCATTTAGTTGAACTGAACAATGTATTTAAATGCATGCACTTATCTCAAAAATGCATGCAGTTGAACACAAGCGCACCCAGCGCACGCCCCGTGCCTAGCACACGCCCAACGCGCTTGTGCTCGCACATCGTTCCAGCTAGCGCTCGCACCTCCTTTAGCGCCCATTGGCCAACAATGCATTTTTACATTTTGTAACATGCATGAACATGTTTTATTAAATGAATGAACGTATTTTGTTAAATGCATGTTTGTGTTTCGTGCCAACATGTAGTTTTATGTTTTTCGACAACAAATCTCTCATCCATCCTTCTCCATCAACCGTCTCTTTCCCCGATTAATCGATGAATTTCATCTTGAACCACAGACATAGCCACCATTTCTCTCGATTCTTCAATCCTCTATCAAATTCATCTCTTATTTTTTCTCAAAATCCATCAATTTTGTTCTCAATTTTTCTTCTTCTATTTGTTTTCTTTCAAAATATGTTGTTTTTTGTTGTTCGTATATATTATTGCTGCTGTCCGCCGTCATCATCGCCGTCGCTGCCGCCATTGTAAAAAAATGGAAGAAGAAGAAGAAGATAGGATGAGAAGAGAAAAAGAAGATTGTTGATTTACTTTCTTCCCATTTTACCCCTTGCGAAAATTAATAAAAAAAGAAGAAAAATGAGTTGTCACATGTCAGCTTGTGGTGCGATCACATCTTCAAAATATGTGGTCTAGATTGGGTACTACATATTATCGGGGATAAGATCTTTAAAACCCAACTATATATATATATATATATATTATGAATCCGTGGGCTAAATGTGGATCTCAGAAATCAAGATACAAATTCAAATTCGAATTTTAAAGGGGTGATCTGGATCCGATTCAGATTCATCAGATCCTATTTTTTGAAAATTCATATATATATATATATATATTATGAATCCACATGCTAAATCTAAATATCAAAATCAAGATCCAGGATCCAAATTTAAATTTTAAATGAATTATTCAGATCCGATTCGATTCATCAAACTTTTTTAAAAATACAAATCTTGACAAATGAATTTAGATTTATAAATGAGATCGAATCTAGGATCCATGTCATCTCAATTTAAAACGTACGATAGGCTGAAAATAACAATCCCTGTCGAGCACTCCTGGCACGTGCATAAGACATTTTGACACATGCAGTGGTTGCTGACGTCGGCAACTCCGAAGATGTGTCAGGCGAGAAGGTGATCACGGGGAACATCTTTACTGTGCTCGTGCTTGTTCATGCTCTTTCGCAGACACAACTGCTAGACCATAAAATAAATTCCTATTTTTCTATCATAGCTTGCCGCATAAAAATTTGTCACAAGTTTTAGCTTATATTTCATTTAAGGTGTGACTATACTACAATTTCATTACCATATAAGGATTCATATTGATTAGATGTCCTGTTTAAGAATAGTCTTTATAGTCTCAATGGTTACATATCCCCCATGTTTTTCAATAGTGTCTAGCAACAAAACAAAAGGTAGGGTTTGAAGGGATGATGAGGTGAATATATCTTTGTCGAGATTTAGAAAGATATATAGAATCTTTTTCCCAAGAGGTAGATTCCCGTGAGAATGTTCGTATATGTAGATATTGATACTTTTTTTCAATACTAATGATACATTTATTCGATGTAAATGATATTTTTTAATTACAGGATAAAAATAAAATAACATTTTTTTTTCAATATAAATAATATTTTCTTTTAGAATAATTTATACTTTTGGACATATGCACCATGAATCCGCATGAGTTTTTGTG
Organism: Salvia rosmarinus; assembly: GCA_036937905.1. NCBI lineage: Eukaryota > Viridiplantae > Streptophyta > Magnoliopsida > Lamiales > Lamiaceae > Salvia > Salvia rosmarinus. The sequence goes on from CM072816.1 coordinate 98,692,334, forward strand.
TTTCCTTAAAAGTAAGAGTAATAGTCTCACGTGATGTTCAGATTTTCAAAATGATATGAGTATCTAACCAACAAAATTGTTTGAAATTACATAAAAACTTAGTGCTAGATTATCTGATGGTACTTGTTTGGACACAATCCAAACTTATATCTGATGGTGTGATTATATAGCTTGTGCTAATTTGTTATTCTGATATTTCGAATTTTGATTCATTTGATGTACTTTGACTCAAGATAATCTAATACAGGACTTTCGTGAAAGATAAATAATAAAAATTAGTGAAGCCTATCTCTGAAGGGTTGCCTAATTAGAAGTGTAGTGTATAATTAGGGTGACTAATTGGTTTTAAATAGCACGTATTATATGATCTGACTTGCATCCTATCGGGTATCAGATACCCGATTTCTGCCTCGATCGGGTATCAGGTAGCAAATATTTAGGATTTTGTGTATTGATATATATATATATAGGGGTTGATTATGGTGAAAGCTCTTTAATGCACGTAAAAACGAATAGTAGCATATCTTTCATATTGTATAGCACAATCGTAATTAATGTATTGCACATGAAAGTTTAGCACATATTTCATCCATTCGTAGCACATATCTAAATATATTAGTTTAGCACATCTTTCATTGCAACAGAAGCACATAAGGGTTATAGTGTTGCACAATAATCCGTGTAGCACACAAAACACAAAAGCAGAGTACACACGAAAATTAAATCTCAACCATTGATATAGCAAATCAAGGCCCAGATTCATTCCTATTTCCTACCAAATTATCTATTCCTACCGATCCATCTCTATATATATATATATATATATATATATATATAGGATATGGGTTGGATCGGTGAGACTCATCTTTTTGAGAACTTGCGAACCATGCATAAGGCGTTGAAGATGATGCACAAAGCGGTATAAAGTTGTGAATAACGAAAACTTTCTAAAATTATTTTGTTGTGCAAAACAATTTTAGAAAGTTTTCGTTATGCACAACTTTATATCGTTTGTGCATCATCTTCAACGTCTTATGCATGGTTCTCAAGTTCTCAAAAAGATGAGTTCTCATTGATCCAACCCTATATATATATATATATATATATGGTAATCGGACCGTTAATATGGGTATGTAGAAATGCAATGACAAAGAAACATAGTAGAATAAATTGAGACAAAAGTTAGTGCAAGATAAAATTACTCCGTTATAGTATACGCGGTTTTATAATATTTATCTCCAAGATACAACGGTTTGACTAATATGAATAGTTGCACTACTAGTTGCATTTTCGGACGAACTACTTGATACTCGGAACTAAGTAAGATTTTCGAAATATGTATGAATGTAGTATTATTATCTTCGAATTTAATGTGTTTGAATGTAAACCAAATTGGTCTAATTATAGAAAATTAGATGTCTTTTCGCGAAGATATACGTTTCATTTCATGTGAAAAATGTGAATAGTGACTACCTTTAACCACTTTTAATCACCTCTATTAAATAAATTCAGATAGATACTCATAATTTTCCAACAATCTCCCACGTGAATGACATTTAATGGAAATGCATGTTTTTCAAAGTCGTGACGATCTATTATTATATCAGGATATGTAGATTTTGGCTTTGAACCTTCCTTGATATAATGTTATCGTATTTACTCATTGTTTTGTGAACATGATGTCTTGAACCAGTTAGTTTTTGTATAAACCAAGACAATAACACATATATAATATCTTTTATTCTCTCGTTGTGTCCATTTTGACATTGGACCATATCTTGATTCATAAGTGTTATTTATATGAAACGACTACACTTTACATTTAGATAGGTGATCTACTATGAAGATTATCCTACTATAGTCCACCAATAAGGCTATAAGAATTATTAAAAAATTTAAAGCTTACCCTTTACAACGAACTGCATGAGTACACTTAGGCAATTATGAGAATGGATTTTTGAGTTGTGATTCTAAGTGTACAACTTGAACATTCATAACTTAGTTGTCTCTTTGAACCAAGTTTTTGGGATTTCCAATAATCATGGTTGAGTTACCTTTATGAACGTTTGTTAGGCGTGAATTTTAATCTGCTATATTGTCTTTTGACTTTACATAGTCAATAAACATTATACAACTAATGATCAATTATCTAAGGGTATTGTGTCTTCGACGAATATGTCGAGACTTACCCTTATACATGCTATTCTTAGCTCTTTCTATAGCTGACATGATGTCACAATGCACCATAACGAGAGGCAAGAGTTTTTCCCAATAAAGAATATCTTATAAGAAATTTCCTGGTCATTCGGCTTCTTCGCCAACTTTGTCTAACGCAATAAATTCGGATTCCATTATAGATCGGGTTATACAAGTTTGCTTAGAGGATTTTCATGACACTGCTCCTCCAACTATGGTGAATACGAATCTACTTGTGGATTTAGAATTTTTTGTGTCGGATATCCAATTTGCATCGTTGTATCCTTCCAAAATAGTTCGATATCTTATGTAATGTAAACTACAGTTCAAAGTATGTTTTAAATACCTTAAAACTCTAGTTAATGCGGTCCAATGATCCTTACTTAGATTACTTGTGAACCTACCCGATCAATTTGCTAATTGAATATGCTATGTCCGGCCTTGTATAATTTGTTAAGTACATTAGACTTCTAATGACTCTAGTATAGTATAGACTTAAATCAACATGTATCAATTGGGATACCGGGACTCCTCGATTTTTGGTTAAGTGTAGACTTAAATCAACATGTATCTTAGCCGAAGGTAGACCAAAAGCTTTGAATTTCTTAAACACGTTCTCGACATAGTGAGATTGTGATATGACAATTCCATCGGGTGTTCTAGGAATTTTAATTCCTATAATCACATCAGCTCGTCTCTCAACTCTCAATCTCATGAAACAGGTTCTTGATTTCATGAAACAGGTTCCTCAACAAGACTGACATGGCATGCTCTTCTTGAACATCCATTTGTTAAAGATGCTTCTGCAGAAATGGAAGTGAGTATTGGCACATTCTGTGAGAAATTTACCTTTGCGGTATTGGGTTCAGCTTTTTGATCTATAGTATATTACTGCAAATGTTTGTTTGGCCAACAACAATTATCAGGAGTTGTGTGCTGTGATAACAACATCTCCAAGAGGTTTTGGTGGAGCTATGAGGCAAGCAAAAAGTGTTCAAAGGCCTAGTGGATTACTGGTGCAAATCCATATATTAGGTCCCTATTGTTTTTAAGCTATTGGAGAATGTTGCAATGGGTATTCTCCAAATGGTATTTATTCAATTTGACTGATGGTATGTGATTGCAGGTAGGAGCTTTTCTCATGCTCCCCAGTGGACCCTCATACCAATAGTGCTATCTCTACGATGAACAATGTGAAGCCAAGTGAGTAGGAGTTCAGGTTTTCCAGGTCAGGGTGGTAATGTAAAGTCAGGTAAGTTCAAACTCCTCCTCATTATTTGTTGAACAAAAACTCCTTCAATATTACGAAATTAGGCCGCCTTGCTTATTCTCCTAAGTTTTTCTTCTCAAAACAATAGTCAAATGAAATTAGGCAAACTGATTTTCTTGTTTTGTGTTTGTTTGATTTCATGCCTCTAACTTTCACTTTATGCATTACAGTGCCACAATGGTCATACCATTTGCTCTACCTGCAAAGTTCGAGTTCACAACAGGTGTCCGACAGCATTTGTTGGATATGATTATAATTATGAATATGTTGGTAATTTGATGTGTTTTTGATAATGGAGAAATATTTGTTATGATACGATTATGAATATGGATTTGTTGGTTTTTTGGTGGTTTATTGGATATTTGAGAAACATTGAACTTCTATACAGGTTTTATTATTTTGTCTAAAAAGATTCAAAAGTTTTTTTTTAATGTTAGTTACGGAAAAATCCGTCTCTACTAGCGATAGACTATAACCGTCTCTATTCCGTTGTTATACTCGAGACGACGGCGACCACAACTAGCGACCGACTTATCCAAGTTTGTCGCTATGCTTAACAACAACGTTAAATTTGTCACTAATCTTCTTAGCGACCTGCGACTTGTGTTATAGAATCGGATTTATTCCGTCGTAGATCCCTCGCTAGTTTACTTTAGAGTCGAATTTTTGGAGTTACAGCGATAAAAAAATCCATGGCTGATCAGCTAATTTTTTATAGTGGGGTTCGACATTCGATTTTTTTGGGTAAAGTACCCGACTCGGTTACCTTGTTTACTTTTCAGGCGTGGATAAGAAACAGAGACGAGGGTCACTGTCGATCGTCGTTACTCTATGCATGTCAAGTGTGAAGATCCCAATGAACAAAGTATATTGTTGGGGACCGGACCATTTCCCCAACGCACACATTTATTTTTCTCACAAAAACTAAAAAATGAAATACTTTATCCCACATATTATACGTATTCTAGGCGGATTCCACAATTACGTATTAATAAAGAAATAATCTAAGATACCAATTTTTTTTGTCGACGGACTCTGCAGCTACGTATTTATAGAGAAATAGTTTAAGAGGATAATATGATAAATTAAAGTTGCGGAGTAATAACAATCACAGCGTGCACTGTGACTACTTTAATTTGGGTCCGGCGCAGAAATTAAGTGAATAAAATGATCCAAATTCAAGTTGAATATATCCTATGCCAATTATCATTCACAAATTGTTTAAAACCGATCCAACAAGTTAGTATTGAAACTTAATTCTTCCCTAACTTAACTAAACTAACCGATGATTATTTTGTTTGAGTGTGAAAAAAATTTCAAGTTGAATATTCGAGCTTAACAAATGAAATCGACTGAAATAATCAAATACTCGAAGCATTATACAAATGTGTTAATTAGTATTGCTTAAATTTACATGATGAGCGATGTTATTATATGCTATCATTTTCATTTCATTGCCAAGCTACCCAAATAGAAGATTGGTCTATATCTATTTAAATATGTTGAGACAAAATCGAATACTTGATATATTGAAAAGAGACGGTTCAAACAAAAAGATAAATTGGAGAAATCTTGATTGGGTAAGAGTCTTGTTCTTCATAAACAGAAAAGTCTCTATCATCCCCACGAGTTTAGTTCAGTTGGTTAAATTTAGTAGATTTGAGATAATAACTAATGAAAGTCTCGGATCCGGACCGGATCATCCGATCCATCCGAGCTTTGGTAGTTCAAAAAATTAGATCCGGATCCATAAGATCCACAGGTCCGTGGTCTAGAATCCATTGTTTTCGCTTCTAAAATAAATTCTAATAACTAATGATAAAGCATAATAATACTATAATAATTATTTAGAATTTCTACAATTATCACTATATTGGAAGAGTTAGTTACAAATTTCATCAACTCTCTTCAATGTGACCACCGTGAATGCCGATAGATACATATTTATGAGTATTTGAAATGAAATTTGGAATATATTTATTTTGGAATAATTTGAAAAAGAAAATTGAAAAGTTTTAAGTTGGAGTTATATATTTAATTATAATAAAAATAATATACATATATATATATAAAAACTAAATGGATTTTGGAATGGGAAATTGGGAATGACAGCGAGACGCACGAATAGAAATTATTTAGGTTAACTAATTTAATTATAATAAAATAATATATATATATATAATTGGCGGGTCCACGGGCCGGATCTGGACCGGATCCGGATCTTAAAACCTAAACTCGGATCCGGATCCGGATCCGAAATATTGATATATGTTCCAGATCCGGTCCGATCCGTCGGGTCCAAATTTTGAGGATCCGATCCTTTGGATGCGGATCCATGGATCCGGGTCGGATCCGTTGCCATCCCTAGTTCTAATGGTAGCATTGTGGTTTCATCACCCTCTTTAATGTGGCTCCTTGTGGATACTATGAAAATGTCATTCTAAGCTTCTTAACTACTGAGTCATTATGATTTACTCTCTGACATTCTCATGGCTTCTTAATCATCAAATTACTGTGATTTATCCCATCACATTCTCATAGGTTGGACATTCTCATGACTTCTTAACCACCGAATCATTGTGATTTACTTCTCACATTCTCATGAATTAGAGTGTGGACTCTACGAAATAGAGCTTCCCTTTTTAAGACAATAAAGTGTGGACTCTCTCTCTCTCACACACACAGCTGATGGACACGCCACCTCCACGAGCAACAGAGGGCAGTTCGCTTTCTGGGCTGAAATGCTGTCATGTGCGCTGCATGAGCCCCCTTCCACAACCATATTTCCTATCCTATGCCTATGTGCATGCATGTATCTAATTGCACAATTAATACACTTGGTTATGTATGTATGTATGTATGTATGTTGGACTCCCTTAACTATCATTCAATTTATGGATGTCACATATACATTTATGTCCTATGGGGTATACAAGGCACTAATTCAATGCGAAAATCACGACTATGTTTTTGTTTCATTTCCTTACATATGTATATATATATCAACTTTTATTTAGCTTGACATATATATAAAACAATAAATAGGAGATGAAACGTATTTCTAGCTAGAATTGATATCTTTTGTCTTACTATGGTTATGGTAAATATGATTTGGAACTTTATATGGTCTTAAGATCGGGTAGGATATCATTTTCAACCTTTTTCAAAGTCTCATGTCCATACTGAGCGTCCTAGAATTGGTGTGCTATGTTGGATAAGATAAAATGTACAAATACAAAAATGTCACTAAAAATTATATGACCCAGACTGGTTTGAAACCGGACCAGACCATCAGGCTGGGCAGAGCCGAGCAATTTTTGACAGCCCTCTACTTATGCGATTTTCAGGAATATTGATTTTGTGTTGATATCAAGTTAGGTATTCTTGTTGAACTTTTCGATGTCTTGTCTCCATGTCAGGTGTGTTTTCACCAAATATTCTTTATAAATATACGAGGCGTGTATTAAAATTAATAACGTAAATTTTAAGCTCTTGATAAAAACGAGAAAAGAAGGGAAATTCCATACTTTATGGTAGGATTTGGGATGGGCTCAAATGATTTGCATATTGATGACTTCAAATAGGCCCAATTAACTTATGTTGTCAAACTTTGAGTTCGATCTGGGTCCATTTTATTAAAAGTTAAATGTAAGATTACAAGATATCCTGAACTTCTAAATAAAAATCGATATATTTAGAAATAAACAGAAATATAGATTTGTATCCAAGCTAATCAAAGGCATGTATAGGAAAATGAGTATAATGAATTATGAAAAGCGATCAGTACATGTAAGTGATGCAAATTTTAGGTTTGTCAACTAGTCAGTCAATAATACCAATAAACAACAAAAATAAATTTTTAAATCTCATATTTTTTTGCTAAAGAGAACACAACAATTTCATTAAGTAGTTTCAATCTTTTGTCATTTATTATTATTATTATTATAAGCGGTTATTAACCGCCCAAAATTCCCGCCATTCTCCCTTATAATTCCTCGACTTTCGATTCCGTTTCTCATTTTTCTCTATTCCGAACACTTGAATTCCGATAAAGAAAACCAATACTGCAACACCAAACGCGACAAAATCTCCCGCCGCGGCGCTTGGTTCACGCCAAGCGTCGCCACCACCACCGCGGCCGGCGGCGGCTGCACACACAAATGGCGGACCAAATTTCAGTTGTTCCACACAATCACCAACACTTCACCGGCACGATTTCCAGCGCAGAACAATTATTATGCGATGACAACAACGAGGAGATGAGAGGCGACAACTCTTTGCTTGATGACGTCGTAAATGGAATGATCGAGGAGATGAGCGGCGACGTCGCGGGAAATCACGGTGCTAAGTTTCCTCAACTTTGGGAAAATGTTTGTAACGAAACAGCAGAATTCGCCTATCTTCCGCCGCCACAGGCTTTTGGAAACCCGACGCGAATCCCGGTCTGGCCGGTTCCGCCGTCTCCGTACAGTTGCAGTTGTTGCCAAACTCTCAGAGAAATTTTCCACGTCAGTGGTATGATTTTTTTTTTTTATTTTTTCAATTTCAAATTAATTATTTTCGAAATATATTGACAGGGAGTCAAGTATTAAAGCTTGGAATCCATGGAAGATTAGGGTTTATAAGCCATGCTGTGCTTGAGAGATATGACACCAAATTCTCATCTCATAATCATGAATATTATATGTTTGAGTAAGGTTTCATTTTACCTTGTTTTTTTGATAACTTCTCTACTATATTCGAGATTAAAAGAAAAAGTGCTTATTTTCTTGGATTTTTTTTTATTTTTTATTTTTAGTTTCTGCAACGAAAGCATCGGCAATGTGAAGCAATTCTTGGTTCAATACTGCAATGATCGAAAATTAGAAGGCTATATCATGTTGCAAGATCCTCTGTCCAACTTCTATGATGCGTTATGCACTGGTTTTCTCCATCATCAAACCTCACAAGGTCAAAATCTATACTTGAATCTATCTCAAACTTTTGATAGAAGTACGCGTTGATGACACTTAAAAATCTCGGTGTAGGAGACAGACAGAAGAGCCACGAAAGCGGGCTTAACAGGCTAGAGGAAGAGGGGAATGGAGTGAGACTACCTAAAAGCTACATTGCATCACAGGTTTGTCTCATGATTTGAGATTGAAGTTGAAACCATACAGTACTAATGTAACTATTTCATTTTTGTCAAATATCTAAACTATATTTGCTCAAATGTCAAAATTTCAAATGCTATAATCTCCTTGCTTCAATGCTTGTGATTGTGTAGAGCAGAGGGAAAGAGCAGGGAAGATGACATTGAAAGATTTGGCTAAGTACTTCCATCTCCCAATCAACGCCGCTTCTAAAGAAATGAAGCTATGCCCTTCTGCAATCAAGAGTGTATGCCGCAAGGAAGGCTTGAAAAGGTGGCCTCACAGAAAGGTTTGTTCTGCACTCTCTGCTTCACTTGCTCGTGAGAATGAGACGATGCTTTTCTTAAATCCGTCTGCCGTTTCGTGCAGATAAGGAGCATCAAGAATGAGATGGCAAAGGTGTTGAAGATCATGAATTCAGCCGATGAAAGTGAGAAATCGCGCCTCATGACAGAGATACAGCGCCTTCAACGCGAACTTGGCAAGTTCTATCAAGAAAATAGTGGATGAATTGTGTTGGAATAGATCAATAGATGGAATTAGTACAAAGATTTTACTATGTATAGCATGTTAGAATATGAAATAAACATTATTTATGTGAACTGTCAAGTTGCATTATAATATATTGCTTTGTGAAATGCAGACATAGAAACAAGAATATGGGAAAAAGGACATCATAAACACCAAAACATAGGATCAAGAAAAAAACTCCAACGTCGAAAACTAAAGGCCTAATTCCTAGTTTTCACCGTTAATTAGTTATCATATATGTGCACAATCAACTCGTACGTGGTGATGTTGCTCTCCTCCTCTATCCTGAACAATGGCGCCGTCTCAGAAAGTCGTCTGCATAAAGCACGTGAAACAAGAGACAGCCGAGGAGTGGGACGAGACTATGCCCCTGCCTGGGGACATAATCGAGGGCTTAGGTGAGGACAGCACGGACGACTCCTTCGTCTCCGCCAAGGCCTGGGCGGACCTCAACTCGCAGCTGGGGAGGATCCACCGCGTGGCCGAGGTGGTGTGGCTCAAGGTGAGGAGAGGGGAGGGCACCTTGAAGCTCAGAGTCTGTGTTGTGCCGGATGTGAACTTGAAGCTGCAGAAGAAGTTTACCGTTCGAGCAGCCTCCGACGAGAGGCACGTGGCGGTCCTGGCGGAGATGACGTTCCAGGAGTGCTTTGACCTGCAAGGTATGTTTTTGTCTTCCAGTAGAAAAAAGTTAAAAGACTTTTATAGAGTCGATCAATTGTATTCTTTTTGTGCAGAGATGAGCAGGCGGGTTGTGAACCTGGACTTCAAGGGGTTTCACCGAAAGGGGATCAAATACGATTGGAAGCAGAAGGTCGGGTCATGTTTGCCCGACCGGAGGTCCACAGTGGTGAGCTCGATCATGTTCATGCCTCTGTCAAGAGAGCGGGGCACGGAGGCGCCCACGGTTAGAGCGATGGCTTGGTTTTCTGCCGCGATTTCTTCTGGTATTCCTCTAGTTTTCACCAACATTCAAACCGAACAAATCATCACCTCGGTATTTTTCCTCTCTCTCTCTCTCTAGCTCTCCGATTGAGTAGAGTATTCATGTCATATAGTGTACATACAAGGTTTATACACATAAATCCACTTCCATTATGAAACACTAAATTCATCTACATCTTCCTTTTTGAAGGAGAGGAGTCAGACAACAAGCAGACAACAAAGCACAAACACGACAACAGTAAATGTCGTACAGGGTATAAGGCTCTGGTTTCTGCCCGGCCTCGCTGAAGTCCCGATCGAACTGTTTCCTCAACCGGGGGAATTCAGGTTTGGAATGGACATAAAGCGAACTGAAGAGGTAAACAACATTTGTGTATGAGTTGGTCTAACGTCAAACTGAAGATTAAAACCTACAAAACATGCCTGTTTGCAGGGCTTCATCTGCGTGAACTCAGTAGCCCGGGGGACAGCTGCAGAGAGGGCTGGCCTCAGGCAACTGTTCGAGCAGGCAAACAGAACGCGCCACCTGCTCGTGATCTCGAGGCTGATGGGAAAGAGCTTGATGCCTTCGACAGTCGACTCCGACGGCTTAATACATTGCTGTGATAATGCTGATATTAGGCAGGAATTGTTTTTTGCTATGGAAAAAGCAGACAGCATTCAGCTCCATTTGATGTCGTGGCCCAGTGAGACCGTTGCCTCCTCGCCGGTCTCTGTAGTTGCAGCTCTTAGGCCTCCGGAAACTTAGTGATTTGTGTATAATGTTTGAAATGAAATGGAATAAGCAGCGGAAAATGTTTCGGGTTTTTCTATAACAAACTGCAATCAGTTCAATGTGAATCTGATAATGTCGTTTATACACGTACCTGTGTATGACAGTACGAGTAAGGCGAGAATTGGAGATACAGGTACTGTTTGGAATTGAAATAAAAGGATTGCAGGTGTATGTTATATTATGCACATTTAGTTTTGTTCGTCAGATTTATAAATACAATGTAATTTCCATTATGATTTTTTTTTGGTTTTTCTATAATTCGATCTTGATAGTAAAGACAAGTAGTGCTGTGAAAAATGGTCCGGTCCTGCTACATAGGCCAACTCATTTCAAGTTATATTGAGCTACTAATGTTTTAAGGATAAATCTATCCATACATAATACTATATATATATATATATATATATATATATATATATAATTGGACATTTTTGTCATTTTCTATGATTTTCCAAAAATAAAGGAATTAATTCATTTTAATTGAATTCTCTTTTGACTTAATTATCCCTTCACGGTAATTTTGGAAGTGATATTCATTTGATTTTCGGATGATAGTGGTTCTAATTAAGTAAGGGACAATGATTTCATTTTAGAATAATAGTGATTCCAATTCTAATTTCAAAAGGACTAAAGAAAATATTTGATTTACATAAGTTAAAAAAAAAAACAACACTGGTAATTATAGATTTGATAATCATCGTGTAATGCTTTTCAAAACTTCGATGGGAAACAAAAAAAAAAAGAAAAAGAAAAACACAATTGTGGTAAACAAAAAAAACGAAGCACAAGAGTGTAAATAAATATAATGAAAAAACAAAAAACAGAAAAGGTAAATAGAATTAGCATAAAAGACAACAATGTTTCTCAATACAGGTCTTAGTGGTTTATAAGGGATTCAACCTTGCAACCATAATTACTCTAGTCTTTTGTCATCTTATATATATATATATATATATATATATATATGAGTTCCCATAGTATCCAGTCCTAAATAGTATATAGTACTCAATCTAGATCACACATTTTGAATATTTGGATACACCACAAGCTGACACGTGACAGCTCATTTTCCTTCTTTTAATTTTCGTAAGGGGCAAAATAGGAAGAAAGCAAATCAGTGTTCTTTTTTCATTTTTTTTACAATGAACATCAACGATAATACATACGAACAACAAAAAATAACAGATTTAAAAAGAAAATAAAAAATTTGAGAACAAAATTGATGGATTTAGAGAAAAAATAGAAGATGAATTTGATATAGGATTGAAGAATCGAGAGAGATGGTGGTTATATCAATGGTTCACGACGAAATTCACCGATTAATCGGGGATACAGACGACGGAATTGACGGAGAATGATGAATGAGAGATTTACGGTCGAAAAACATAAAACTTGTCACAGCCCAACTACTTAATCAGGTAATTAGGTCGAGACTTGGGTTAAGAAGTAAATTCTAATAATTAATAACATCAATAATGATCAAAATATCTCAAGAGACAAATAAGGTACCAACTTTTATCAAGAAGGATTCAAATGTTTATGGACTAAAGAGTCAAAATAGAATTGAACAAAGGATGATTTTAGGTCATCAAACCACAATGAAGAATCGAACAAGAAAGACAACGGCTGAGGACAAATAATCACAACGGAATAACCAATATTAATAATATACATTTTCGAGCATACTTCGACAACTTTGAGAATTTGTCAACTTTTTAGAACATGGTTTAACAATAATCCAATAGTATAATATTGAATCTAACGGAAACAATTCTAAGCATTCGAGTAAATCCTTATTCACAGAGCATTGAACATGATCACTTCGTCATAGCAGAACATATAAGCAAGCAAAGACCAAAGTTTGGAAACGAAAGACGTGACCGAGAATTATGTGTGAAGACATAACTCTCTGGACAACAAAACATGTTAACATCAAATGAACAACATTGACAGTTAAACATATTATCATGAATCAAATCATCTAGAGAAGCTCATTTGCGCAGCATTTGATTCCAGCATCCTCTCGAGCTCAACCTGCATATTTAGAAATATATGCAGGGCGTGAGTATAAAATGCACTCAGTGGGTATACGCCAAAAACATAAAACATTTAAAACTTTGCCTTTAGGGCTATAAACTTGACTTGCCATAAAAATAAACTTATGCAGGAGTTTTATTGAAATTACCTGCATAAGGCCATTCAAATCTTCTCATTCATATTCATATCATCATATCATATGCATATGCATGTTTCATGTTTGCATGCAACTTTCTATTTTCCTGCTCATATCCACGAATTCTTTCTACGTGTTGAGAAGTAGGCCTCCTTCTCAAACACCTTAACATTACATACCCGAGTTGGTCCCAAAGGTTACCAACTACGGTTATACCCGACGTCGGTCATTTCTTTCTTTCTTTCTCGTGGATAGGTAGTGCATTATGCTTATGCTCATGCTCAAAACTTTGGCAAGTCAATCAACTTTGAAACTTTGCAATTAAATGCATTTCATATCATTTCATTTTCTATGCAAAAGCATATCATATCATTTGAAAGTATTTAAAAGCATAAGCATATCATTATAGAAAATATTTATACCCACCTGGCGACAGTCACTCGGGACTGTACCTTACGTCTTCCACTTCTTTCTTCTTCTCATTTGGTCCATCAATCCACATAGAACAACATAAGAGCCTATCAAGGACCAAACAAGAACATGACTTATTTAGCCGTCGCTACGACTATATCTTCTCAACATTAACATCTTATTAACAAATAAATTCTAACGAAATTTCGGCAGAGTAACTTTTATAAAACGCATCGCCATTTCAATACCAAATCAACCAAATTTATCCCAAACTCCACCAAATCATCACCATATGTCTAAATGAGCATAGAACTCAACAACAAACTTCAACTATCCAATCTTAGCCAAAAACCTAATGGCCCCTTAAGACATATCTTATGTCTAATGTCGAACGTCACATGAGACGTCATCCAACACCACAACCCTCTATACATGATCAACTATTATCAAAGATCATCAATTAATCAACACAATACAAAGATCAAAGCTTTAGCATTGAAAACCCATTTTTGCCGACAAACTAAAATTTTACAACTTTTGAATACGTCGACCGAAAAATCCGAATAAATCATTTTAAGCATTATTCATATCATAGAATCCAAATATGAATTCAAAATGATCAAATAAAATCAAAAATCAATAATATAAGGGCTTAGGGTTTCGGCCATTTTAGGACTTTTAATATAGTTTCGATTTCAAACGTTTTTCTTGCTCCAAACATGTTTATATCAATCCAACAACACATCTATGAAGGAAATTCAAGCATATCAACATCACAAATCCAAGATCAAAGCATCCCCTTTTTTGAAAATTTCATGAAATTCCCAAACAATAACATATGCTTCACAAATTCAACGTTAAACAATACGTAGACGTCAAATCTATCATAATATTAACAAATAATCAACAAAACATAGTTCTTCATAATTTCTTCCAAATGACCGAAAATGTGATATGAACATATGCTTATGATTTTAAAATTTTAAATCCGTAGATGTGTTCTAGAGACGAGATTATACCTCGTTTCGAAGACGGATCGAAAATTCAACAGTCGGATCTTTCTATTTTTCTCCCAAAATTTTTGAAAATCATGTGTGTGTGTGAGTGTGTGTAGACGTGAATTAGGGAGGAAAATGAAGAATGAATAGTGTTATTTCATATTTCTATGTATTATGTAATAAAGTATTTTATTTTTGATTTTCTTAATTAAATGCTTATTCATCACTTTTTTAGAAACCTTTTTCTTTTCTTTTCTTTTCTCATTTTCTTTAATAAAGAAATAATTGATTTTCATTAGAAATTAAATATAATTATTGTAAAATAATGCATATCATTTTTATAATAAGAAATCGGAACTAATTATCCGATAAAACAATCTCTACTTGAATCTCTGCTTTTGAACTCAATAATATATATCATAAATATCAAAATATAATAATAAAAATATATTCTTGATTCCAAAAATCATTTTAAATATTCTGCTCTTAATTCGAACTTAATCGGCAAACGCCGACGTCACAAAAGCATAGATTTTGAAATTCCCAATTTTCTGAAATCAAGACTTCATTGAGAATGTATCTATCATCTCAAGACCCTTGGAATCTAGGTATTCTTATTCTAAATATGATCTAAGAATCTTATCTCGGTTTCTATCTCAAATCTGCATCAATTCTATCTTCTCAACTAGAAGCTTAACAGAAAAGCTTCTAACTTAAACAACTCTTTCTTAAGGATGCAATGCCCTTCTTAATATAAAGCTCTTAATCAGGAGCTAATTTTTGCTACAGAAATACGGGGTATTACATTCTCACCCCCTTACAAAAATTTCGTCCTCGAAATTTAGTACCTTTGCTGAGGTACTTCTTTATCATCTGATCTTTAGTTTCCTGTCGCTTCTTCTAAATCATCATGCTTCCATGTCGATTAAGATGCACTCTGGCTTCTTTTCGTGGCTTAGATCTTGTTCAAGAACATTTGTTCTCTTGATATATGATGTGTTTTGGATTAAACACATATCTTCATAATTGCGACTCATAGAACACATTGCGAATATTGTCGTAAATTGGAGACAAAAGCTAATCTGTAGGCAACTGGCCAAATCTTCCTTAGAATCTCGTACCGTTCGATACATCTCGATAGTTTCCTAGATCCTTTTCTTTACTTGTCGTACGATTACGACCATCTCTTTAATCGTTTCTGGTCCAAGCACTTTTCTTTATCCAACCGCATCCTTTAAGAAAGTGATCTACACTTTTGCCATTTATATTTTGCCATAGAGGGTTTCATAAAGTGTCATATAAATCGTTACTTGGTAACGGTTGTTATATACGAAATCAATCTTGTAACCACCTCTTGTTGAAAACTCTTCCAAACCGAGATGTAATCTTGGAGTCTCTACTTGAGGTGACTGAGACAAGCATTCCATGCAAACGTATTATCTCTCGAGATATCTTCGAGCTAATTGCCAGCTCCATACGTGATAGAGATCAGAATAACATAAGCGTACTTCGTGTGTCGATTGGTTGTCACCCACACTTCGATTTGGGTAACTAATACGTATGTCTTCTCATCTTTTCAACTTTATAAAGAACATAACGGATTGGTCTGCGGATTTCACAATCATTTAATGTGACAATCTGCTTCATGCTCGTAGCCTAAATCTCTTTTTTTTTTGCAGCATTCCGAGGTATATACTTTTCGTACAATTCTTCCTTGAATTGCTCCCACGTAACATTCTCCAATTGCCCGGAAGAATAAATTTTTGGACGTAATCTCCACCAGAAAAATTGTCGACCCTTCAACATTAACGATATACGTAGGAGATATTCTCGATCAGGGTTCTCCAAAACTTAAATACTTGCTCACAGAAGCGAACTCGTTCTCTAACATCAGCTGGGTTATCAACTTCATTAAAAGATGAAAGATTTTGACGCAAAAAAAGCTCTGCAATTCTACAATCGGTTTAAGAAGAGAAAGTACAAGTGAATTTTGAAAAGAATTGCACTTTCTTATTCTTCCTCTTCAGAATGAGGATTTCTTCTTCTGGGTGACATACTACATTGCAAATGAATATCAAAATGCAGCATATTTTGCTTATCCAAAAGCAGGAAAAAAAGGTTTTCAATTAACAACAGGCTTAGTCAGGTAATTAGGCCGTGACTTGGGTTAAGAAGGAAATTCTAATAATTAATAACATCAATAATGATCAAAATATCTCAAGAGACAAATAGGGTACCAACTTTTATCAAGAAGGATTCAAATGTTTATGGACTAAAGAGACAAAATAGAATTGAACAAAGGATGATTTTAGGTCATCAAACCACAATGAAGAATCGAATTTTGACAACGGTGAGGACAAATAATCACAACGGAATAACCAATATTAATAATATACATTTTCGAGCATACTTGACAACTTTGAGAATTTGTCAACTTTTAGAACATGGTTTAACAATGATCCAATAGTATAATATTGAATCCAACGAAACAATTTTGAGCATTCGAGTAAATCCTTATTCACAGAGCATTGAACATGATCACTTCGTCATAGCAGAACATATAAGCAAGCAAAGGCCAAAAGTTGGGCAACGAAAGACGTGACAGAGAATTATGTGTGAAGACATAACTCTCTGGGCAACAAAACATGTTAACATCAAATGAACAACATTGACGGTTAAACATATTATCATGAATCAAATCATCTAGAGAGCTCCTTTGCGCAACATTCGATTTCAGCATCCTCTCGAACTCAACCTGTATATTTTGAAATATATGCAGGGCGTGAGTACAAAATGCACTCAGTGGGTATATGCTAAAACATAAAACATTTAAAACTTTGCTTTTAGGGCTATAAACTTGACTTGCCATAAAAATAAACTTATGCAGGGGTTTTATTGAAATTACCTGCATAAGGCCATTCAAATCTTCTCATTCATATTCATATCATCATATCATATGCATATGCATGTTTCATGTCTGCATGCAACTTTTTCTTTTCCTGCCCATATCCACAAATTCTTTCTGCGTGTTGAGAAGTAGGCCTCCTTCTCAAACACCTTAACATTACATACCCGAGTTGGTCCCAAAGGTTACCAACTACGGTCATACCCGACGTCGGTCATTTCTTTCTTTCTTTCTCGTGGATAGGTAGTGCATTATGCTTATGCTCATGCTCAAAACTTTAGCAAGTCAATCAACTTTGAAACTTTGCAATTAAATGCATTTCATATCATTTCATTTTCTATGCAAAAGCATATCATATCATTTGAAAGTATTTAAAAGCATAAGCATATCATTATAGAAAATATTTATACCCACTGGATGTTCCTTATAGCTAAGGAACTAATTCGCCTTCCACTTCTTTCTTCTTCCCATTTGGTCCATCAATCCACATAGAACGGCATAAGAGACTATCAAGAACCAAACAAGAACATGACTTATCTTAGCCGTCGCTACGACTATATCTTCTCAACATCAAGACACTAAGGTCTATCAACACTTGGGTCATTGCATCCTCTAACATCTTATTAACAAACAAATTCTAACGAAATTTCGGCAGAGTAACATTTATAAAACGCATCGCCATTTCAATACCAAATCAACCAAATTTATCCCAAACTCCAACAAATCATCATCATATGTCTAAATGAGCATAGAACTCAACAACAAGCTTCAACTATCCAATCTTAGCCAAAAACCTAATGGGCCCTTAAGACATAACGTATGTCTAACGTCGAACGTCACATGAGACGTCATCCAAAACCACAATCCTCTATACATGCTCAACTATCATCAAAGATCATCAATTAATCAACAAAATACAAAGATCAAAGCATTTTCATTGAAAACACATTTTCGCCGACAAACTAAAACTTTACAACTTTTGAATACGTCGGCCGAAAAATCCGAATAAATCATTTTAAGCATTATTCATATCATAGAATCCAAATATGAAGTCAAAATGATCAAATAAAATAAAAAATTCAATAATATAAGGGCTTAGGGTTTCGCCATTTTAGGACTTTTAATATAGTTTCGATTTCAAACGTTTTTCTTGCTCCAAACATGTTTATATCAATCCAACAACACATCTATGAAGGCAATTCAAGCATATCAACATCATAAATCCAAGATCAAAGCATCCCCTTTTTCTAAAATTTCATGAAATTCCCAAACAATAACATATGCTTCACAAATTCAACGTTAAACAATATGTAGACGTCAAATCTATCATAATATTAACAAATAATCAACAAAACATAATTCTTCATAATTTCTTCCAAATGACTGAAAATGTGATATACACATATGCTCATGATTTTAAAATTTTAAATCCGTAGATGTGTTCTAGAGACGAGATTATACCTCGTTTCGAAGACGGATCAAAAATTCAACGGTCGGATCTTTCTATTTTTCTCCCAAATTTTTTGAAAATCATGTGTGTGTGTGCAAGTGTGTGTGTGTGTAGACGTGAATTAGGGAGGAAAATGAAGAATGAATAGTGTTATTTCATATTTCTATGTATTATGTAATAAAGTATTTTATTTTTGATTTTCTTAATTAAATGCTTATTCATCACTTTTTTAGAAACCTTTTTCTTTTCTTTTCTTTTCTTTTCTCATTTTCTTTAACAAATAAATAATTGATTTTCATTAGAATTAAATATAATTATTGTAAAATAATGTATATCATTTTTATAATAAGAAATCGGAACTAATTATCCGATAAAACAATCTCTACTTGAATCTATGCTTTTGAACTCAATAATATATATCATAAACATCAAAATATAATTATAAAAATATATTCTTGATTCCAAAAATCATTTTAAATATTCTGCTCTTAATTCGAACTTAATCGACAAACGCCGACGTTACAAAAGCATAGATTTTGAAATTCCCAATTTTCTGAAATCAAGACTTCATTGAGCATGTATCTATCATCTCAAGATCCTTGGAATCTAGGTCTTCTTATTCTAAATAAGATCTAAGAATCTTATCTCGGTTTCTATCTCAAATCTGCCTCAATTTTATCTTCTCAACTCGAAGCTTAACAGAAAAGCTTCTAACTTAAACAACTCTTTCTTAAGGATGCAATGCCCTTCTTATAAAGCTCTTAATCAGGAGCTAATTTTGCTATAGAAATACGGGGTATTACAAAACTGCATTTAACAAAACATAAAAATGCATGTTGGCACGAAACACAAGAATACGTTTAATAAAACACGTTCATGCATTTAATAAAACATGTTCATGCATCTTACAAAATGTAAAAATGCATTGTTGGCCAACGGGCACTAAAGGGCGTGCAAACGTTCGCTGGGCAATGGGCGCACACTTCCAACCTACATGAATTATTGTGTTCAACTGCAAGCATTTTGTATTCATTTAAATGTATTTTTAGTTCAACTAAATGCATAGTTTGTTTTTCGCAATCACGTAACAATTCAAATTACCAATCTACCCTTACTGTAGCGAAATCAGAAAAATTAAGCTTAAACATCTAAAAAAATCTACACCATATGATCTATGAGATAGGCGGATGAGATTGCATACTATATACTATATCAGGCTCGGATACTATTTGATCCCTCCTTTATATATATGTAATTGTATAGAGTGGTTATATTGTGGACACTCCTTCTAGAGTAAATATGAATACAAATATCAATCATTGATAAATCAATATGGACACTTCAGATTCAATGCACAAATTATAACATAGATACATAAATACATAATTATATGTAGAAAAATACATATAATTAATTCAGATTTACACTTAAAAAATAATCATTAGATAATTTTCAAATCTAATGGACATAATTTATTATCATTTGTGTATATTAAGAATTGCAAGTACATAAATCAATTCCTAATTTCCTATAATTATAAACTATAATGTGCATAAATGATAAGCTTGTAGAAAACCTGTACTAAGTAGGCAATCCAACCGCACCGGATTCAAAGGTAGCAGCTGATCATGACTACATGCTATCTTATATTGTCAACACGACAACATTCATAGCGTCTCTCAGCATCACACGAGGCAAAGATTCTTTATGTGGTTCTCTATTTCAACTATCTGGGCAAGGAAGGTGCGTGATGGGATATGGCCCAAACGCCAGCCCATCGACAGCCTGCACGAGCCGGGCCGACATTAGTAGCAACCACGCGGTTAAACCCAAGGCCCACCTTCAAACCCTAACCACCCCAAACCCTAATCAGGCGAAGGCTAAGAGTCCCTATGGCGCGAAGGCTAAGAGTCCCTATGGGCAAGAGGAACAGTCCCTACATTGTAACGACCCGACTTCTCAAAGAGGTACGGATCATATGGATCGTCACTGGTATGATAAATGCAGCGGATATACATATTTAAACCAATACGATTAACCAGTCAATTGCGAATAAATGCATAGACTGAAAGGAATAAGCTGTATCGATACAACCTCAAGTCATAGAAGGACTTGCAAAAAGGGTTCAAGGTTCAAATATAACTCAATCAGGGCGCAATTCAAGGAACGAGGTACGACCTCAAGTTCAATACGATATAAAAAGAAAACAGTCATAATCAAAAGATACCAAACAATATCAGAGTTAGGCAGCAAATAAACGTGTGAACACACATATGACGATGCATGCTCAAGGTTCTAGAAATCCTTTCAATTAAAGCAACAAAACCACTACCACTTTGCACCGCCTCGCACCCATCATCAATCCTTGCTCAACCTGCACATCAAAAACGAGATGCAGGGCTAAGTACAAAAGTACTCAGTGGACTCATTGCCGAAAGCATTTTCTTTATAAAAGTTATTGAACTGCCCACAATAGCACATGAGGATTTTAGTTAGAGACTCATGCCTATCAAATATTTTATCATTTTTCCAAAAGTGTCGCCCGACTATTTTATCACGTTGTTCCATATCTGGTAATTCATTCATCATTCATTCGTTCATTCATTTGCGCACTATGGGTGGCCACCTACACATAGTCGCCGTGACGGTCGAGGTAGCTAACCTTAACACACGATCCTGCGTGTACACAATCCGCGTTAGTCCTTAACTAAGTCGGATCCGATCGTTACCCTTTTTAACGTTGGTGGACCAACTCATTCACATACCACATTGGATATACCAATAAATTCTCGTCCCACATTTGGACAAACCAAACTCAGATATGGACACAACAAAACATAAATATTTGGCAGTCAATAACAGTTCATGCGATAATATTTCATAAAGCTTTTGTAAATCATGCTTTGAGTTATGCATAATCATTTTGTTTCAAGAAAAGCCCACCTCAAGAATTGTCCTTCTTGGAGTACGTGCTAGCGATCCTCTGTTGTTTTCGTTTACGTCCACGCTGGACCTTATCAACGCAAGAAATATGATTTAGTATGTCATTCGTTTCTTTCGAGAAGTATCATTAAGATTCGACAACTCGATATCTTTTAAGTCTTTGGGTTTTAGGATTTTCGTCATCGATATGACTTAATTAACATTTATATTTCGTCTATTCGATTGGTCTCGTCATAACGATAGATGCCACTGACGTTGCATTCTTCCTTCCAACGATGTTTCTCCGTCGTTTCGTATAATTTATGAATCTTAAGTTCATAACTAATATTAAATCGTTTGTTAACAGCGTATCAACGTTTTCGAGTTCCAAATCCTCATTCATTGCTAAAATTTCTTCGCGTTTCTCGTCTCACACGTCCCACATATTCTATCCAGAAACTCATACTAATACTACACAATTAATAATTATTCTCGTAAATCAATCATCATCTAACAAGCGTTTATAAATTTAAGTTGCTTAAATAAAATTTTCTCAATCATCTATTTGACATAAGCAACTTATTACTTAATTAAATCTCCAATTTAATTAAGTAGATCCATAATTAAATATTAATTAAATGGATAAATTTAAAGTCCAATAATATTTGATTAATCAAACAAATTAATTTAATTAATCTTAGATATCCACTAATTAGGATTTATTTCTCATCACACCTTTGTAACAAAATACATAAGGTCTATCTCATTATATAAGTAAATCACTTAAAAGAATAATTCTCAAATTATTCTTTAACATAATTAATTAATCATGTTATTCAATTTCTAAAATTAAATTTAATTAATTCACTCTAACTAATTGATATTTAGATTATTATTTAATTAATTAAGAATAAATCCCAAAATTTAATTACTAAAATTAAATCTCATATGTAATTAATATAGAATTTATTAAATCCTTAATTTAATTTTAATGGATCATAGATGAATAGTCCAAATCCATTACCAAATTTAATTCTTAGCCCAACATTTAAAATAGTATAAGTCCATCTTCAAATTAATTGAAGTCCATATCAATTTAATTCAAGAGCCCATATCATTTTAATTTGAAGCCCATAGCAATTAATTCTAAAGGCTCATATTAATTTAATTTCAGAAGCCCATAGCAATTAATTCTAAAGGCCCATATTAATTTAATTCTATGAGCCCATCTACATAGGCCCGATACCATTTATTATAAGGGCCCAACTATATTGACCCATACCTATTAAAATCGCCCATGCGAAATTAAGGCCCAACACACAACTAAAATTAAAACCCTAGCACTTTAGCAAGTCATCTCCCTCTCTCGGCACTATTCACTTGGCGCACACACCGACACGCACAAGATCGCCGTCGCCGCCGCCCACGTCCGCCAGCCCCATCGCCGGTCGGTGATGAGCGATCGCCGCGACCCCGCCTCCTCTCCTCTCGGTTCTCTCGCCACTAACATACTCGCATAACATCAACCTCCATCCTCTCTCTCTCCGCCGTCTCCTCGTCTCCCGCGAGCCATCGGCCCGTAGGCGAACCACACCGTCGACGTCGCGACCTCGGACCCATTCCCTCTCTCGGTTCCTTGCGAACCAACGCCACACTCATACATACGAACCGCCTCATCTTCCTTCTCGGCAAGATCGCTTCTTTGCCATCGTCCCCGACGGACGCTGTCGCCGATCGGCGAGTTGCATGACCACCGCGACCGCCACTCCTCTCTATTCTCTCGCGACATACACACACACGTAGATACATACACACAGCCATCGATGTCCCCTCCATATCCGGCCAGCACATCGTTGCGTTGCCTTCGTTGGTCAGCCGCGCCAGATCTGGCGCCGTCTCTTGTTCGGGCGCCTCGCATTGCATCGCCGTCGTCTGCTTTTGACTACACCCGACCAGCGACGGTGAGCCAAATTTTAAGAATTTTTCTTAAGCTCTGTATTGCTAAATTTCTACGCATTTATGTTTTTATCTGTTTGGATTGTTTGCATCATAAATGTTGATTTGTTTCCAAGAATCAGGTGTAAAAATTTCAGTACAGAAAAGAATTTAATGAGGAGTCGAGGATGGTATAACCTTAGTGAAATATGCTTGTTTTGTTTACTGAAATCTGCTAAGAAGTGAACAACATTTGCAGTTTCAAACAAACTTGGATTTTGTAAGAAGATACAAAAAAAACAAGGAAAAATGAGTTCTTACATTGTTGGTGGGTTTCTTCAGTCATCGATAAGCTGGAGATGGGAATGTGGGTTCATTGATTTTCACATGAGAGGAAAATGAGTGAAAATGGGTGTTGTATTAAAATTCACATAGGATTCTTAGAGGTGAATTGATGAGGTTTGAAAGAATGATTATATAGAGACAAAGTGGGGAATATTGGGGAATATAAAATGATGGGTATGTAAGGACAAAGTAGAGGATTTTTGGGGATATGGAATGATGTAGTTTGACTAGACAATTTATCCAGTATAAAACATCTAGCTCGGTTTATAACTCGTTCTCCGACATTCGTTTAAATTTTCTCGTTCGAAAAATAGTCGAAATGTCGACATTATAAATTTTTAATAATCTCTCTAAACTCAAATATCGATTTAACTAAATAAATTAATTAATCAAGTTTTAAATTTTTAGGGCTATTACATACATACGTAAGACTAAGAGTCCCTACATGGGAGGACGGGCCCGCCTTAGAGCCCCTCGATATGTATAAATAGGAGTTAGATCGAAGGTAGAAGGGTTAGCAACTTGTTGAATACTAAGAGCTTTTAGCTACACTCACTGTAATCAAATCATAGTGAAAGTATTGAGGAATCACTCCTCCGTGGACGTAGATCTCATTAACGATCGAACCACGTAAAAGCCTTGGTGTTCTTTACTGCTTTACATAAATCTTGCATACTAACATATACTAGATTTATCATTGGCGCCGTCTGTGGGAACACTGAACAAAAAAGCTTCGTTTTTCTACAAATTAATGGCAAGAACACGTGCAACCGCCGCCGACACTGGCAACAACCGCGCTGAAGACGACCAGGTGGTCACTCAGCGCCGCGGGAAGGAGATTGCAGACGCCACAAGCGGCCACACGCCTGAGGGCTACATGGAAAACATTCCCATACACCCTCAGGATCGCCGCCCTGACGAGGAAGAAGACGCCGACCTCAACGCCAGTGAACAGGCGGTTCACCGGTCTCACGAAGCCCTTGGCCGAGCTGTGTCTGAGTTCCTCAATGCCAATCTCGGCCAATTCCAAAACTTCCTTCACCAGAGGACAAATGGGGCCGGCACCTCTCGAGTGCCCGAATCGGGCGACACTGGCGCCCGAGGTTGCTCACCCCACCGAGGCGGTCAACGCCACCCGCACAATAGCCGAGAATGCGACATCAATCTGCCGAAGTCCATCACCGCCGCCGAGGGCCGCAACCATTCACCACCACGCCGCCGCATGAAGCCCTCTCCACCTCGGCATGCATCCGGAGGGCCGAGCAGAATAGGAGAGAGAAAAGGCGGAGCCGAACTCCCCCTCGAAGAGACGATATACGCCGTTATCGGTCTTCCACCCCTCTAGAAAGAGATGGCAACGATCTCCCGGGGTTCGACTGCACGGAGAATCATCTCTCCTTTTTCCAGAGAGATTCTCGACACGCCCTGCCCCAGCCGACACGGTGGCACCCAACATCGCTGCCTACGATGGCCTCGGGGACCCCTCCGACTTCCTTTTCGCCTATACCACCAATATGGCGAATCAAGGAATGGAAGATTTTCACATGTGCAAAATCTTCCCGAGGTGCCGATCTCCAACGCCCGACGCTGGTTCACCTCGCCCACCGTAACAATATACACTACTTCCGTGATCTCATGGATCGGTTCAAGTGGCGCTTATCGAAGATGCCGCCCGGCACCGCGTCCGACACGCCACTATCCGCCAGGCGGGCGGACGAGACGATGTCGAACTTCATCTCGAGGTTCATCATGGAGTCTCTCAAAATTGATGAGAGTAACGATCTCTACATCATCAATGCGCTCAAGAACGGATCCGACCCACAAGACCGAATAAAGAGATCACCGAGAAAGTCAAGACGGCTAGTCGCCTTTGGACCCTAGTTGACAACTTCGTCAAAGGAGACGAGTCAGATCGGAAGAAGTGAGAGATCTGGGATGATCAGAGGGCTGAAAGAAGGAAGCCGGATGACCGAGGTCGAGGCGCTGATCGCCGAAGTGCCTTCGAGAGAATCAAGAAGGGCCCGGTGGAGTCCAGGCTCGGACCTCGGCCAAACCCTGGCGGCAAAGCGCCTCATCTGCTCAAATCCAGGGCGGAGATATTCGAGCTCCACGCCGAGCTTTTCCCGAGACCCCCTGCTATGAATGGAGGATCTAAGAAGAGGTCGACGGACCAATATTGTGACTACCACCAGGGGTACGGTCACGATACCGACGACTGTAGGAATCTGAGCTCGGAAATAGACGAGCTCGTTAAAAAGGACGCTGGAGAAGTACCTCGACCGCACCACGAGCACGTCGGGGAACAAGAAGCGCAGAGGAAAGAACCGAGGTGGCAAAAACTGTGGGCCGACCTCAGAGACGACGTACCCCGACGATGACGAGGACGACGCTCCCAACGCAATGGATCAAGTCTATGCCATCATCGGGCTGCCCATAGGTACGACGAGGTCGTCGTTGAAAACTGAAGCTCGGAGGCCGATCCCCAAGGAGCCGAAGAACAAACGACTTCGGGAAAATGAGAGCATCGTGTTTTCCAATGACGACCCAGTACCCAAGATTATGCCCCACCAAGATGCTATTACCATGGCGGTGGTGGACAATAAAAATGTCCATGTGGTCTACATCGACATCGGTGCCTCACAAGATCATCTTCGTGATTGCTTAGACAAACTCGAGGTCGGAGGGATCCAGGTTCACCCCGCACCATCTGCACTACGGAGCTTCACTCAGGAGGCGGTCCGACCAGGAGGCGTCATTACCCTTCCGGTCACAAAGGGACGTGCTCCCTGTGTCGGTCACCAAAGCCATTCGCTTCTTCCCGGTCAAGGCTCCCTCTCCGTATAACATCATCCTCGGGAGAGATTGGCTCTACACCACCAAGGCCGTCTGCTCGGTCTACCACCTCACCATCAAGATACCCACCCCGGGTGAAGTATTGAGTATCCAAGGTGATCAAGCAGCGGCGAAAGAATGCCTGAGGATATCAGCCGAAGAAGAGGCCCTACCCGTGCCCAGCGATCACGAACAACGAGGCCAGTAAAACCGAGCACCTTAATAAACCGGACCTGACATGGAAAGGCCCATACCGCGTCCGCGAGGACCTCGGCAAAGGGGTCTATAAGCTTGCTCGCCTGTCCGGTGCACTTATTCCCCGAACCTGGCATATCACTCATTTAAGGAGGTATTTTACATAGCTTTGATTTCAGATCGGCAACATGTTAACCCTCTTATCGCTATGCTGAAGTACGATGTTGTTTACTTATTCAATAAAACATTTGTTTTTCTAATGAGTACTTCACTTCGTCTCATCTTATATCTATGTGAACATCCGTTCGGATAAACCACAATTTACCTTCAAATGGGGATGCCCTTGCGAAGAGAGCATACAGGTTACTCATTAATTTGAAACACCTACATGCCAGCGACGTCCATATCGGATCTCGTACATGCAATGCATACAGATTACTCATTCAGTTGAACATCTACATGCAAACGACGTCCAGATCGGATCTCGTGCAAAGCATACAGATTACTCGTTAAGTTGAAACATCTACATGCAAACGACGTCCACATCGGATCTCGTCAAATTATGCCCCTTTATTTGGGAAGATATACACTTCTGTATACAGTCTAAATACATTTACGACTAAAAACCAAGTCCTAAGCTATATCTGTACCTCTCGAGGGGGAAAATATACACTTCGGTATAAAGTCTAAATACATTTACGACTAAATACAAAGTCCTAAGCTATATACAACTCATTCGGGCTTCCGAGCTCCACCTCGCCAAGTCTGGCTGAAGCTACACCAGTTCGAGACAAAATCCCCGATCGGCAATGAACACCCGGGATGAACTCGGTGCCTTCCACCCAATCAATGAGGTCGGCACCACCTCGGCCTGCCCTGGGTGCACTTTGAGCCGGCACAGATGGGTTCCGACCCGAAGGGGGCATTCCTACACCCGAGGTCATACCTCGGCCCCTTGAGCTTGACGTCGGGCTAGGATCATGACCTCGCCCCCGACTTACCGCCCTTCCACGCCGACCTGAAGTCCTGGGGCGCTTCCCACCTGCCGACGCCAGCCCCTTTGGCGCTCCCCTCTCAGATGGACCCATCAACTGGAGCACTTCGGCATGATCGGCGTAGCCGTCCTCCTCCTCGGGTTCTTCTATTATTGGATCAGTGGAGCCCGCTGTGGACTCGCTGCGGGGCTGGGGCATGCGTCATTTACGGACGATCTCGTATATCTGCATGTACTTCGCGATGGAGTCGAGGCAGTCTTTAAACTTTTTGCTGTTGGGTCCCTCTTCATCCCTCAGCACCATGCCATCTGCCAGAAGCTTTGAACTCGATCATCGACTTCTGATATGATAGTTCCACCAGATCGATGGATTACCTTCTCGTACTCTACGTGCTCCTCCGAGATCTGAGCTAGCTTCTCCGTCGTCAGCTCGAGCTGCTCCTCACATTGTATCAGGCGTCCTTGGATCACATCGGCAGATAGGTCCGCCCCCTGGTCTTCGAGCTGTATAATCCTTAGCTTTAGAGCCTCGTTCTCAGCCAGGAGGCGGGCCACCTCTCGATCGGCCTCTTGCAACTTCTTCTTCAGGTCGGCGGATGACGCTGAGCTGACGTCCATAGTCGTCAAAACTTAAGTCAGCTCGGACGATCGGCTCCTCCAAAATAGCGCCTCCTTGTCCTTATCAGTCAAGGCACCTCGGACCTCCTTTAGCTTGGTCAGCAATTCGTGATCGAGTCCAAGGTATTGAGGTGTGGAGTGCTATGAATAAAGAGACAGTACACGTTTCAGAAAATTATAAATTTTATTATTCAAAAGAGGGGAAAATTTTACAAGGGCTCAGGATCCTAACGACCCCGGCAATTCAACCTATTACATTAGGTCCACTGATCTCAGGCTCCACGCCGGGCTTGCCGGTCTTGCCACTGCTTTGTTTCTGTTGTCGCAAGGCCCCTTCAGAGGAAGCTCGAGCTCGGTTCCTCTCTCCTCCACCTCCTCGCCGGCTCGCCTCGGCAAGAAGCTCCGGAGTTCGTGATCTTCGTCCTCCCAGATCGAGCAACGGCCTCCGCCGCCGAGGAGGAGCTGGATGCCAAAGCCTCCAAGAGGGGAAGGACGACCCCGAGATCACCCGTGTACGCCTTATTCAGCTCCCGAGTGGCGACCTCGACCCAACCATGCTTGACCTTGTCAAAGTCAGGCATGGCGGCCGCCAACTCCTCCAGATGGTCTGACACCACCTTGGTCTTGAGTACGGTGGCCAGGTCGGCAATGAAGGTCGGGAAGCTCTCCGACTCGACGAGCTTGCTGGTAAAGGCCCTCAGCAGGGGTCCCTGATCGGCCAGCCGAGCACTCCTCTCGTTCGTGAGCTCCTTCCTCGCCCCGACTGCCTCCTTACGAGCCTCTTCGAGCTCCCTTCGGGCGGCCTCCAGTGCCTAAGCCCTCTTCTTCAGGGCGGCCTCAGCGGCAACCCTCGCGGCCTCAGCAACCCTCGCGGCCTCAGCTTCCGCCTTCGCAGCGGCCATGGCGGCATCAGCATCCGCCCGCGCAAAGAAGCTCCCGCGCAGTAGCCTCATACCGGGCTGAACTCTCAGCGACTAGCCCGGCGGCAAGTTACAGGTCCCCGGCAGCACGTTGCAGGACCCCCATCACCGAGCTCGCACCCTAAAAAGCAACACAAGTTAAAAATCGCAGAGCTCAGATCCAGCACGTTACAGATCGCAGAGCGGATAAAGCCAGGTGTGGAAGAACTTTATACCTTGGGGAGGGGTGCGACCGAGCTGGAGGGCGGCGCCTCGTACTCAAGGCGGGCCTGAGTCTGCGTCTCCGACACCGGGCTCGACCCCGGCTGAGGCCCCGTCATCAGTTGACTAATATCGTCAACCTTCTTTGGGCGCTTGGCTAGTTCAGCCCGCCTCGCCTTTTTCTTGGGAGGCCCCCTGCTCGGCGATCGTGAGCCCTTCTCTTGTTGCGTCAGTTTCACTGCATCACAAAAGAAAATCGCGTTAGCACAGCAAAATCAGATTTAGGGGGAGTAAGAAGAAGAAGGCGCCCTCACCCAGCTCGGACCTATAAACGCTCAGCCCGGCATTGTTCAGGTCATCCTCGGTGAAATCGATAGATAATATCTCACCGAGGTTGTTGAGCTCTTTCTCCATGTAGCCCAGGGGCTTGACCTTCACGTCCATCACCTTACCCAGGCCCCACTCATACCTCGGATGCCCATCAGCCCGCAAGAAGAAATACTTATTTTGCCAATGGGACACCTTCGAGGGGGCCGCTACCTTAAATTTCTGCCGAGGAGACAGATAATACACTCCTCCTATGGTCTTCACACTAAAAAAGCGCATCAAGACCTCGAAGGAGAACTCCTCGGCAATGCCATGGCAGGAGAGCCCAAGCCCCACCACCGACCTAATGGAATTCGGGGTCAACTGACATACGGGGATCTGGAAATATTCTTAGATGCTAAGAAAAATTGGGGCCAAGGGAAACCTAAGGCCCGCTCTCAAGGCATGTACATATACGGTGATAAAACCCTCCGGTGGGGCCATATCCCTATCATCAGGTAGCGGCAGGCACCACCACGCTTCCTCCGGGATCCGACATTCCTTCGCCATCTCAAAAAGCTCCTCCAATGTCAAGCAAGACCTCGCTAAACCCACCCTGTATCCATCCCATACTGATGATACCGGCGGGACCCTAGCACTAAGTCCTATCGACCTACCCAAACGATTATAGCACATATAATCCTTAATGTCAACAGCACTATTGGGGGAGGAAGACGGACGGCCAGAGGAAGACGGAAGGCCGAGTCCAAATGCACTCGTAATGTTCGTAATAAGAAGAAGAAGGCGTAAGAGAAATCATAC
Source organism: Salvia rosmarinus (assembly GCA_036937905.1). Lineage (NCBI taxonomy): Eukaryota > Viridiplantae > Streptophyta > Magnoliopsida > Lamiales > Lamiaceae > Salvia > Salvia rosmarinus. The sequence continues at coordinate 98,723,207 of CM072816.1, forward strand.
TTACTTTTTAGATGATGGGTTATCGCTTCTTCAATGAGTCGGAATGAATTTCTGAGAACTCTGAAAGTCTGTAAGTTTTCTTTTGCTCTGGAACGATGGAGAGAAGAAAGTGAACAATTGCCTTATTTGGGCCTATTTATGGTACAAATGGGCGCCTAAAAACTACCGTTTCAACTACACACGTGCCTATCCACGATTTGACGTGGAGTTGGCACGACACGATTTGAGCGCCCAACTACCGCCCCGGCGCGTATGACGACTCGAGGCAAGACAAACCGCCACCGACCGAGCAATCATCACTCGGGCCTCGACATCCCCCAGAAGGCGGCGCCACCCAGGTCACACCTCGGCATCCTCCACAAGGGCGAGCCACTTAGGTCGGACCTCGGCATCCTCCAGAAGGGCGGTGCTACTCAGCTCGGACCTCGGCATCCTTCAGATAGGGGTCAGACATCCAGAAGGGCGGCCCATTCAGCTCGGACCTCGGTATCACCCGGAAGGATATCTCTATCCAGATCGGACCTCGACATTACCTATGCGGGTATCGCTATCCAGGTCGGACTTCGACATCCTTCTGCCGGACATCTTTATCCAAACGACATGTGACTCCAGTTCGGTCTTCGGCAAGTCATGCGCACCTGCAATCGCGGCACCGCCCAACTCGATTCGAACGAAGATCGCCAAGTCAAACCCTGACATCAAAGAAGATCGAAAAACCTCCGACAACAACACCAGCCGAGAAACATCCCACCTCGGCAAAGCGCATTCTTCACTTTACTCGGCATGGCTGTTCCTCGACTATTCGGGGCTATGATGGGATATGGCCCAACCGCCAGCCCACCGACAGCCTGCACGAGCTGGGCCTGACATTAGTAGCAGCCCACGCGGTTAAGCCCAAGGCCCGGCCTTCAAACCCTAACCAACCCCCAAACCCTAATCAGGCGAAGGCCAAGAGTCCCTATGGCGCGAAGGCTAAGAGTCCCTATGGGCAAGAAGGAATGCCCTACATACGTATGCTAAGAGTCCCTACATGGGAGGATCGCCCGCCTTAAGAGCCCTCGATATGTATAAATAGGAGTTAGATCGAAGGTAGAAGGGTTAGCAACTTGTTGAATACTAAGAGCTTTTAGCTACACTCACTGTAATCAAATCATAGTGAAAGTATTGAGGAATCACTCCTCCGTGGACGTAGATCTCATTAACGATCGAACCACGTAAAAGCCTTGGTGTTCTTTATTGCTTTACATAAATCTTGTATACTAACATATACTAGATTTATCAGTGCGCTATAGTCATTAGTGATGCTTCTCCTTCTCATTGGCCACACCATTCGTACGATAGTGAAGCTTGTTAAGAACCTGAGGAAAACACCCATGATGAACATCTGCAAGTTCAACAGGGCCAGCTGATAAAAATTAAGGCTCATATAGAAATATTATACTCCCTTCGTTCATAATAAGTGTATCATTTATGGACAGTATGGATTTTAGTAAAATTGTTGGTATGTGTTCTTTGAATGGAGAAAGAGTCCACCATGTGTTAGGTTATGAATGGTAGAAATAATTTTTTTGTAAATAATGAATGTTTGTGAGGTTAAATAATGAGTAATATCCTAAAAAGGAAAGTAATACACTATTCGTGGACATTAAATAAGATAATTGTGATACACTTATCGTGAACGAAAAAAAGTATATCATATATCGTTATCCATGCATTCTTAGTCCCTTTTTGAGAACAGTCGTCATTGTTTATTTCTTGACTTTCTAGTGACTAATTATTTTCGAATGTGAAGTTTCAGTGTTCACAAATATAATTTATGCCGCAGCTGGAATAAGTTAGTTGCATCAAACATCACAATCTTCATACAAAATTGCAAATTCAACTTTTAAACTTCCCAAATTTAACACCTCTTTCTGTTTTTTGGTGCAAATTAACGCCTTATCCAACATTCAAACTGGTGCGTCAGAAATGGTGCGGTTGTACAGCGTCGCCGTCTGAACTTTGGGAGAAAAGAGATGGGTAAGAAGATGTTTGTTTGTAAGGGTATTTTGCTCAATATTATTATGTTTTTAAGTATAATTTGTTATTCACTATTCTAGGTGGATAAAAATTAACTCCAAAATAATAATAAAGTGCTAAAAGATTTTTATAAAGTAAAAGAAACTGAACTATATAAATAAATGGTAAAATACATGATTTTATCCTAATAAATTGATTTTGTGACCATTTTAGTCCGTAAATGATTTTTCGGCATCGAAAAACACAACTGACATCAGAAAACAATATATAGCCCGTAAGTCATTTTCAACTATGTTTCTGATTTGTGCTTTCTATATGTCATTTCTTAGTGTTGACCGTGTTTTTAGTGCCAAAATCATTTATGGGTTAAATTATCGTAAAATCAATTCATTAGGTTTGTTGAGGTATTATTGATTTATTAGGTTAAAATTGTTACAAAACAATTTATCAAACTAAAATTGTGTATTTTCCTTAAATTAAATACATGAAGGAAGATTCAGTAAATATATAAAAAAAATTACTGGAAACAAAATGAGAATTGGTCCTTTTCTATTTTCTTTCCATAACACGATATGCAAATAAATACATAGTAGTGAAGTGGTTTTCTTTTTCATAACACGATACGCAAATAAATACAAAATAGTGAAGGTAACTAGGTAAGTGTTCACAAATTAATATGACTGATGTTGCCTTAAGGTGCTTTCCCAGCAATTTCTCTTCATCTTCTTGAGAAAGTTACATAAAATTTCATTAATGACCAAGTCTTCTGTCTAAATATTACAATCATAAGTCAACCCAACCCAAGTCAACCCTATAATGACCATAAAACATTACGCCCACATACGGGAAAACCAAGAACTTGTGTAGTTATCGGGGGGAGAGAGAGATAGAGATGGAGGGGCTCTACCACAGTGCAGCAAGAGGGGATGTAGAAGCTCTGCGCCAATTACTCAAAAATGATAAATTTCTCCTAGAAAGAGTTTCCTATACAAGTCCAAACAACACTCCTCTACATGTAGCAGTATTGGAAGGCCATCAACTCTATGTTGAAGAAATTTTAAAAGTCAACCCTCACCTTGCTGAAGAGCTCAATTCTCAGCAGTCGTCGCCGCTCCATATCGCCTCAGCACGAGGCCATGTGGAGATCGCGAAGAGACTCATAGATTCTGCACCTGATATGTGCCTGTCTCGCGACTCTCAGGGCCGGAACCCCCTCCACCTTGCGGCCATCAAGGGCCGGGTCAAGCTGCTGGAGGAGCTCGTCTCGAGAGCTCCTCTGGCTGCTCGAGAAAAGGTGGGTCGAGGCCTCACCGCCCTGCATTTGTGCGTTGCATATGGGCAGTTGGAGGCTTTGAAGGTGTTGGTGAAGGAAGTGAATGAGCTGATCAATGCAAAGAATGATGATGGTGACACCATATTGCATATGGCAGTCATGGGGAAAAAAATTGAGGTGATTTTTTTAGATCAATTTTATTTTTATATTTATATCCTTATTGCTTCATTATTCATCATTAATCTGATAGTAGTAAGTGGATTGAGGCTTTTTACTGTTGCAATATTCCTTTGATTGCTGCAATTGACCAAGTCTCAATTAGGAATAATAATTCTACTAGACTACTTTTTATTTTTGGAATATGTCGCATACTATTTGTGAGCATATATCATGAGCATCATTGACATGTAGTTCTCGGTAGCATTTTTCTTTTACTTTTTTTTCATTTATTTTTTCTCTTATATCTCATAAATTACGACCAAGATCATCAAATTTATAAATTATACAAAAGCCAAAACTTGATTTATTAATTTTATTAATCTCCTTTGAAGTTAAAGAGGAAAAGAAAAAATCAAGTTTGATTTATATGTAATCTATAAATTTCATTATCTAGTTCAAAATTTATGAGGTATAATAGAAAAGGCAATATAAAAAATGAATAATACTAACGCGGACTTTACGCCAAAGGTGGTCAAGGTAGGATCACGGATAATGTGCGGCATATCGGTCCTCATATGTTAAATGCAGCTCTTTTGAACTAGCATCATTAATCAAGACCATTCAATATTCATTGTGAAGCATAAACCTCATGAACAAGATTCAAGAAAATCAAAAGCATAACTGATAAATAGGATTGAGAACATCTGCTTAATTGATTTGTAACATCTTTCTTTACCTATAATCAAGAACTCAAACACAAATTATTGCAGATTATGGAGTATCTATTCGAAACCAGCAACATAGATATCAACGCAAAGAACTCCAATGGACAAACAGCAAAGTCCATCTACGAACAAATCCAATCGGAGGCAAAAGATTCCAGACTAAGCCATGTTTTGTGCCATGGGCTCACCAAATTCAAAACCAGACACAAGGACACACAGCCGGTGAAGTGGCTGACCAAGAAACGCAACTCCATAATGGTGGTCGCGATCCTCATAGCCACCATGGCATTCCAAGCCGGGGTGACCCCTCCAGGCGGCGTCTGGCAGGAGGACTTCACACACCACGCCAACGGCACCCTCGTTATGGACAAGCCGCACAAAGCAGGGGAGGCCGTGATGGCGGTCAAAAACCCAAGAGCGTTCAAGAGCTTCATGCGCGCCAACACAGTGGCGTTCGTCTCATCTCTCAGCACAATTTTGCTACTCATCAGCGGCCTGCCTTTCAGGCGGCCGCTGTTCATGTGGATCCTGATGATGATCATGTGGCTGACGGTCACCACAATCGCAGCGACTTATGCCATATCGATCGTTGTGGTGACTCCGAGTAAGGATAAGGAGTCGGTGAGCCATGTCATCGAGGTCTCACTAGCTGTGTGGTGTAGCGTGATGGGGATCCTGCTCATCGGGAACACGGTTCGTTTGATCAATAAGTGGTTGAACAACAGGGGAGTTTTTATGTCGAGGCGTAGAAGGTTTAGGAATATGGTGGAAGTGGACCATGAGAATGGTGGACAAGAAACTGCTTGAAATCAACAAAGACAATGATTTTTGTTTTCTTTCTCTCTCATAGCATATGCAGTTTCCTATACCTACAAATCATGTATCAAAATTAGGACTATGTCATATTTCATGTTTGGGTGTTTGTACTTTCACATTTTCTCTTGATTTAGTGTGTGAATCTTTTGTTTGAAAAATCTAAGTTACACATATATCTTTTATTGTACTCGAGAAGAATGTATGGCCTCGAATCTTTTAAAAGGAAACTAGAGATGGAGCTTCTGAGAACACTCGGGCTTACATTAGTGAAGATAAAAAATACGAGGCCACATGCCTAAAAAGAAGACAAACTAGCGAATATTAGTAAGCCACAAAACAATTGAACCTGATAAAAAATAAAAAATAAAGAAATAATCAACGAACCAAAACGTAACAGATGGGCTTAGACAAGACTCATGCTGCCTTAAGGTGCTTTCCCAGTAATTTCTCTTCATCTTCTTGAGATAGTTACACAAAAATCTATTCATGATCATTACTCACTCCATCTCCAAATAAGTGTCTTATTTGAAAATACATTTTGACAATGAAAAAGTGTCCCATTTCAGAACTCCATGGTAAAATGATGCAAAGTTTCTCATTATACTCTAATAATCTTTTGCAGATTCTTTAGTTTTTCAGTTCTTCATGCAATAATGAACATAAAATATTATGCCTACTTATGGGAAAATCAAGAACCTGTGTAATTATTGGGGGGAGAGAGAGAGATGGAAATGTGTTAGGATTCGTTCTTGACAACATCTAATGCGCAGCGGAATAATACAATCAAGCACAGATCTTAGATCTATAATTAAAGCATGCGATGAACCCTAGAACACGAAGATCGAAGACTTACGTGTTTATTGCGCTTCCAGGTAGTAGTAAAGCTTCCAAGGAATCATTCGAGAGCGTTTCCACTACTATGGTATCCACGTAATTAATCACCGCAGAACAATTCCTCAGAGCCAAAATTCAACGAGAAGCAAGAATCTCCTATCAATTTTGCAAAGACGTATTCAAGTGTGTGTTCTCTGATTTCTGGTTTCACGTTAATCTCAAAGATTAACCACAATTATAAAAGAAAACCACCCACTCCTTAATTGAATGGGCTATGGGCTTAATTAATTGATGTCCAACATTAAACTTAATTAGGCCCAATCTAATATCTAGTCCATTAAGCTTTCAATCTCCCACTTGGACTAGTATTAGACAACATACCGTGCACTATGCATATACCCTTGAACTGATTAACAATACACTTGATAGTGTGACCCAATAGGCCCCCATTACCGACGATGATCTAATCAAAGTCTGCACAAAACTCTTGGATCGCGTTGCAGCAAATAACTCGATATATAACGGACGCTTACGTGGAAAAACAAGAACAAACCTTTACATGAAGTTTATGTAATATCCTTTCATTCATGACACACTCGATTGAGCCTAAGATTTTGCTATGTGTCTATCCCAATAGCTCAACCATTTTTCTCATCTTTATTATAAGACCCATATGATCATATTCAATTACTTTAATTGAATATATCTCTTGCATTGGCCAATGACTTATGGTCGAATAATATAGAGAAATGAGTGTTCACCGAAAATCTAATCGAGGAATGAATCTCATTCTTCGCTCAACTACTATTTTCATTTGTCTCATGATGCACCCAATCCAAGCCGTGTCTTGCCACTCGCAAGCGTTGCCTTGGTCAAAGTACAAAGACTCAACAAACAAAATGTATAATGACCTCAAGTCAAGGACTATTACATACTCCACACACTAAGAAATCGTAGACATCAAACAAACGATTTAATAGTTGGGTATACCAATACTCTCCAAAGTATTCATGTCCATCACGGATATCAAATATCTCGTAGTTGTGAGAACCACTACATTCTCTAAGAATGTGATGCGCACCACATGCTAACCTATAACATATCATCAATATCCCATTCTTGATGATCATTGGTTAGAGCTATTTTAGAATTATACTATATCATTGATGTCTCACAGCAAAAATGACAGTGATAATTCAAGGGAACAAATAAGAGAATAACGACAAACATCAAAATAATTATTCCATTAAATGTACAAAACCCATAGATAAACACCATTATCTTCGATTGTGATCAAAAGAAAGTATGTCTCAACAAGGAGTTTCTAAAACATACAAACTATAAACTCCCACTGAATCAAAGCCAATTTCCCACATGTCTAACACCCAAGCCCTCAAAATGTTTGTTGTGTTTTTCTATACACAACGGCTTGGTGAAAGGATCAGCTAAGTTATCGTCAGTGGGTACTCTTTCTAATTTTACATGTCCCATTTCTATTATTTCTCTAATCGATGATATCGCCTCGAACATGCTTGTTTCTTTGTGGCTCTTCGTTCCTTTGCTTGCGCGATCGCACCAAGATTGTCACAGTACAATGGTATCGGACCGCTTGCACTTGGAACAACATCCAATTCTTTCACAAACTCCAACAGGGCAACCGCCTCTTTAGCAGCTTCAGATGCAGCAATATACTCGGCCGGTGGTGGAGTCGGCGTAGTTTTCTGTTTGAACTGCTCCAACTCACCGCCCACCATTGAGGATGAAAACATATCCAGACTGAGACTTATAGTCGTCATGGTCTATTTGGAAGCTAGCATCAGTGTACCCAGACACTGATAGCTCTGGCTGCCCACCATAGACTAAGAAGTATTCTTTAGTCCTTCTAAGGTACTTAAGAATAGTCTTAACAGTTTTCCAATGTTCCTCACCGGGATTTTGCTGAAATCATCATTATGTTAAGCGATAGGCCACATCCGCCTAGTGCATATCATGGCATACATGATCGATCCTATAGTCAAGCATATGGGATCCTTTTCATGCAAGCAACTTTGTCATTAGAAGGACAATCCTTCTTAGACAACATGATGCCATGTCCCATAGGAAGAAATCATTTCTTAGAATTTTCCATTGAGAAACGCCGTAGCAATTTGTCATGTAAGTGGATTGTGATGCCCCAACAATCTATTAGGTCTATCCCGATAGATCTTGATCCCAGGATGTAGGAGGCCTCACCAAGATCCTTCATCATAAAGGATTTAGACAGCCGGTCTTTCACGGATTGCATCATGGATCGGTCGCCCCATAATCGTAATGTCATCGACATATATTACAAGGTAGACAACGCTTCCATTCTCGCTTACTATAAACGCAAGGGTCCTCTTTGCTTCGACAAAATCAAACAATTTGATAGCTCACAAAACAAATATTCCAACTCCTTGATGCTTGCTTAAGCCCATAAATGGACTTCTTTAGCCTACATAACGCATTCGCTCTCTTTGGACACAAAACCTTCAGTCGAGTCATGTAGACATCACCTTCTAGTTCTCCATTGAGAAACGCGGTTTTGACATCCATTTGCCAAATATCAAAATTGTAGTATGCAGCTATTGCAAGTAAGATCCTAATGGACTTGATTTGGCAACCGTAAAAGGTCTCATCATAGTCAATGCCTTCACGCCGACTATAACCATTCGCCACCAACCTAGCCTTGAGGTTTGTAGATTACCATCCGCATCTCTTCTTTGAAGATCCATTTGCAGCCTATGGGTAAACCCCATCCGTAAGTCATCAACTAGTTCCCGCACTAGATTGAAATACATCGAGTCCATTTCGATGTTAAGGCTTCTAGCCACATCTTTGAATCGATGCTCGACACCGCTTCATTATAGGTCTTAGGTTCATCATCATCCGATTCGATTTCATCATCTTGGTTCTCAACCATTAGATTCAATCTTCGGTGCACGACGAGTCCTCCGTGGCCTATCGAGTTGGGTTGTTTGCGCAGTTCAAGCCGCTCATTCCGAACGTGAGTATGAGGCTCCTCCGTGTCGACTTCATCAACATTTGGAGATTCTCAAGAACTTCCTCATGAATTTCTTGAGGTGGAGGTGGCACAACTATTGTGTCATCTTGTATTTGATGAGTCTCATTGTCGTGAGGTGTCCTCTAAGAGTCATTTTCCTCCCAATAGATCGTCAAATACTCCCATCGAATTCTTGTTCACACCATTGAACAATCTTTCGTCCTCTCGTGTTGTTTTGTGGTTCTCGAATTTCTTCAAGATCTACCTCGTTGTGACCTTGTTCCTGGAAACATAGGAGTCTTCAAGAAACGCCACATTCCTAGAAATGATCACCTTGTGATCTCCGTGTGAGTAGAATTCATATCCTCTAGTTTCTTAGATATCCCACAAGATAACACTTTCACTTTTAGATTCCAACTTATCACCAACATTTTCTTAACAAAAGCAGATTAACCCCGTGTCCGCAAATAGTTAAGATTTGCTCTTTCCCATACCATATCTCATATGGTGTTTTCTCGATCGATTTAGAAGGAACCCTATTCAAAATACGAGCGGTAAGTAAGGCATGGCCCCAAAGGAATAAAGGAGACTAGCGAAACTCATCATGGATCGAACCATGTCTAATAAGGTTCGATTTCTTTCTCGGATACACCATTCAATTGTGGTGTTCCGGATGAGTCCATCGACCGATTCCATGTGATTTCAAGTAATCAAGAAATTCTCGCTTAAGTATTCCCTCCTCGATCCGATCAAGATGCTCGATACTTCTACCAAGTTGTTTCTCGACTTCTAACTTAAACTCTTTGAACTTATCAAGAGCTTGATTTGTGTTTCATCGATACACATACCCAAACCTCAATAATCATCAAAAAGTAATGAAGTACGAATATCCACCTTTGCTTGAGTTGGAAACGGTCCACACACATCCGAGTGGATCAACTCTAGCAATTCTTCGCACGTAACCCTTTCCCGTAAAGTGGTTTCTTAGTCATCTTTACTTTGAGACAAGATTCACAAGTACCATATGATTCGAAATCAAATGGTGTGAGATAATCTAATTTTCTCAACCTTGATATCCTTTTCTCATTAATATGACCAAGTCTACAATGCCAAAGATAAGTAGCATTATTCAGATTACTTAGCTTAGGTCGTTTGTTTTGTACATTGAGAATATCTCGCTCACATTCAAGCATATATAAACCATTCGAAAGAAAGGCTTTTCCATAAGACACTTCGTTAAGAGAAAACGAGCATCTACCGTTTCCAAAATGGAAGGAAAACCCTTCAATGTCCAACATAGGAATGGAAATAATATTCTTTGAAATCGTTGAACGAAATAACAATCATGTAAATCTAGTCTATAACCCAAGGAAGATCCAATCTATAAGTCCCCACGCTGCTCGGTAGCAACTCTTCGCTCCATTTCCTACGCGAGATCAACCTCCCCAGATTCACCTTCCCCGTCACAAAGCCCTCCACATTATTACAAATGTGAGCCACACCGTATCTAATACCCAAGAATGTGAATTGTTTATGACATATTTATCTCAACGACAAATATACCCGAGCTATCACCCATTGCACCTTGTGCCTTAAATTTTGGGCGCCTCTTCCATTGCCCCTTCTCATGACGCGTGCACTGGAGAAATCTCGAGTATCTCATACTCCAGGTTTGTGCCTCCGAGGCAAACAAACTCTTCAAGTGTTGAATCATTTCATAAGGTAGATGTATTGATGTTGCCTTTGGAGTACCAAACTCATAGAAGTCAACATAATGTCCACGAGCCGACATAGCATCTCAACATGCTTCTCATGAGCAACCCTATCAAACAAGGCATACTCGGGAGAACGCACATCGGGATGATATCGATTGGTTTGTCCAAGACATACTCAATCTTATTCATCCTTAATACCAAGCGCAAGCAGTAGAGCTAATCCGTATAGTTTGACCCACCAACATATTTGTTTCCATCAAACAATTATACAACTTAGACGACATCGAATCGAACGAAAATTTACGTAAATTAGAACAAAATTAGAACAAAGTAAACACAGATCACAATCGTATCACTAATCAAACAAGGGTTTATCAGATTGATTAGCTCCCACTAATTTTAACATATATTGCACCCCCAAATGCAAAATACGGATTTATAACAAATATATAAATCTTAGTAGTCCAAGATCCAAGTCAATATTATCGTAGCCTCTGCGAGGGCTGATGACTACAAATAATATCACTCAGTAGGCCTCAAAGCCAATTGCAGCGACAGTTTTGCATCGATTAAGTCTGCATCATTGCAGCCTCTGCGAGGGCTGATGACCACAATAATGACACTTGGTCGGTTTTGAATCCGAATGCAACAACAGTCCTCAATTCTTGGTTTATTAATCCAATTAATATGTGTCCACTAATTATCTTGATCACGAGGGCAATACAAAATAATTAAGCAAGTCAACCCCATCACACGATGCTAACCATACATCTATGAGTGAGCCTTGGCCTTGTAGATTTGGGAGTAAACACGAGGGTGTAAAACTCTTGGTCGAAAAGGTTATTGACTCAAACAATTATGATGGATTTACACGCTTTGTTTCAAAGAAACAAGACTTATATTTTGTGGGATTAAACATGTAATACTAATTGTATATTTAATATCCAATATTAAATTCAAAACACCATTGGGTGCCTCCTACCTGAGCATATAAACGCGGACCACATATATTGGGCGCCACCCAAACATAAAACGGTCTCTAACTACTATAGTTAAAATAAGCATAAAATCAAATAGCATGCTTATCATAGAAAACAGCAAATATGGCTCAACGAATAAATTCATTAATCCAATTAATAATTTAATTCTCTAATTAAAAGTGGATCTAGGCATTTATATTAATTCCAAATTAATATAAATATTCATTTAACATTATTATTTCTAAAATAATAATCTAATAAGATTTATTAATCTAATTAATAAATCAATTCTCTAATTTATGAACACTAGTAAATTATATCAATTCTAAATTAATACAAAATCAAACTTTATATTATTATTTCAAAATAATAATAAAATTTAAATTTATTAATCTAATTAATAAATTAATTTGAAAATTATGATTAAATTTATTAATTCTAAATTAATAAATTAAATCCATGTACATAAGAAGATTGTATTAATTCTAAATTAATACAAAATCTAAATTAATGTTATTATTTCTAAAATAATAATATTAATTAAAATTTATTAATCCAATTAATAAATTAATTTGTGTAATTGAAATTCAATTTTATTAATTCAAAATTAAGAAAACGTTTTTTTTTTTTTATCTTTATATGACCAAGAGGTCATCACATTAAAATGTAAAAAAAACGTTTTCATGCTTCATGTCGTGCTCAAAGACAAATTTGCGGCCCAGCCAGCAAAAATTAACACGGCCCATGTCTCGCTGGAAGGAGCCCAGCGCTATGAGGCCCGGCCTCGGCCAAACCACAGATGCCTTCACCAATTGATTGAACGGCCCAACAGACGGAGCAAGGTTTCTAGCGAAACGCGCCGCCCGCCGCCACACCCCGTCCGCCGTCGCCAGTGTTCGCCGTCGTCTCGACGCCGATGACTCGGTGCCGTGCTCGCCGACGCCCGCACGGCGCGCTCAGACGTCGGCGCGCGACTTCCTTCGCGATTTCACCCACGCCCATCCAGCGCACGACGACGGACACTCGCGCCGCCGCCCTTTCGCCGATGGACGCCCAGTGCCTGCGACGCGCGCCCCTTTCCCCCCGCCGCTGCCGCGTTCATCGAACGCTGCAATTCCGGCGACGACGACGACTCCGAGTCGGCGGTGGAACGGCGGTGAAACAGGGAATACCGGTGATTCCAATCTCCGGCGAAATCAATTTCAAAACAGATTTTCAGATTCCCAATTACATTTCTTTTCGTTTTTCCAAAAACCAATTTCTGATTTCCAAATCAGATTTTTTTAAAATTCTAAATTCCGAATCCACAATTAAATTAGAACATGAATTAATTATAAATCGAGCCCCGGGCTCTGATACCACTGTTAGGATTCGTTCTTGACAACATCTAATGCGCAGCGGAATAATACAATCAAGAACAGATCTTAGATCTATAATTAAAGCATGCGATGAGCCCTAGAACACGAAGATCGAAGACTTACGTGTTTATTGCGCTTCCAGGTAGTAGTAAAGCTTCCAAGGAATCCTTCGAGAGCGTTTCCACTACTATGGTATCCACGTGTAATTAATCAGCCGCAGGAACAATTCCTCGGTAGCCAAAATTCAACGAGAGAAGCCAATAATCTCCTATTGAATTTTGCAGTACGTATTCAAGTGTGTGTTCTCTGATTTCTGGTTTCACGTTAATCTCAAAGATTAACCACCATTATAAAAGAAAACCACTCACTCCTTAATTGAATGGGCTATGGGCTTAATTAATTGATGTCCAACATTAAACTTAATTAGGCCCAATCTAATATCTAGTCCATTAAGCTTTCAAAATGCTCTACGACAGTGCAGCAAGAGGGGATTTAGAGGCTCTGTGCCAATCACTCGAAAACGATACATTTCTCCTAGAAGGAGTTCCCTATACAAGTTCAAACAACAATCCTCTACATGTGGCGGCAATGAAGGTCATCTACACTATGTTGAAGAAATCTTGACACTCAATCCTCACCTTGCTGAAGAGCTCAACTCTCGCCTCTCCACATAGCAACACGAGGCCATGTGGAGATCGCGAAGAGACTCGTAGATGCTGCCTGATACGTGCCTATCTCGCCACTCTCAGGGCCGAAACCCTCTCCACCTTGCGGCCATCAAGGGCAGCGTCGGGCTGCTGGAGGAGCTCCTGCAGGCTGCAGCTGCTCAAGAGAAGGTGGGTCGAGGCCTCACCACGCTGCATTTGTGCATCGAACATGGGCAATTGTAGGCTTTGAAGGTGTTGGTGAAGGAAGTGAAGGAGCTGATCAATGCAAAGAATGATGATGCTGATACCATATTGCATATCGCAGTCATGGGGGAAAAGTCTGAGGTAATTATGTGAGATCAATTTTTAATGTTATTGTTTTCTTATTGTTTCAGCATCCATTATTTGTTTGATAGTAGTAAGTGGATACTGTGGATTGAGGTATTCTACTGTTGGAATATTCCTTGGTTGCTAAAATTTATGACCAAGTCTGAATTAGGAACATAAGTCTATTAGATTTATTTATTTATTTATTTATTTTTGTTATGGTTGGATTTAGAAATATGTTAACTACAGCTTTTTCAAACTTGCATTTTATCTGAATTTGTGCTATAAACCAACAACTACAGCTGCAAACGACATTAAATCAAGAATCATTGGGAAACAACAACCTCATAGGATCAATATTCAAGAAAATGAAATGCTTACCTGATAACTAGGATTAAGAACATCTCCTTGATCTTCGTTACATCTTTCTTTAGTACCTATAGCCAAGAATCTGAACACAAATTATTGCAGATTATGGAGTATCTGTTCAAAACCACAAACATAGATATCAATGCGAAGAACTTGAATGGACAAACAGCAAAGTTCATGTTCGAACAAAGCCAACCCGAACCGAAAGGTTCCGAACCGGACATGTTTTGTGCCATGTACTTACCAAATGCAAAACCAGAGACAAAGACACGCAGCCAGTGATGTGGCTGACCAGGAAGCGCGACTCTATAATGGTGGTCGCGATCCTCATAGCAGCCATGGCTTTTCAAGCCGAGGTGACCCCTCCGGGGAAGTCTGGCTGGATGATTTCACACGCCATGACAACAGCACCCTCGTCGTGGACAAGCCGCACAAAGCAGGGGAGGCCATGATGGCCCACAACCACCCCTGAGCGTTCAAGAGCTTCATGCGCGCAAACATGATGGCATACGTCTTATCGCTCAGCACGATCCTGCTACTCATCAGCGGCCTGCCCTTCAGGCAGCCGCTGTTCATGTGGATCCTTATGATGATCATGTGGGTCACGGTCACCTCCATCGTGGTGACTTCTTGCATACCATTGCTGTGGTGACTCCAAACAAGAATCTTACTAGTTGCGTGGTGTGGTGTGATGGGGATTCTGCTCAGGAACACGGTTCGTTTGATCGATAGGTGGTTGAAGAACAGAGTTGTTATGTGGAGGCCTAAGTTTAGACAAGAAACCGTTTGAATCAACAAAGATAATGCTTTGTTATCTTCTATCTCATGTATGAGGTAGCCTATGCAGTATCCTATGCCTTCGTGTGTGAAAATTTGGAGTAAATCATATTCTGGTCAAGTCTTTGTACTTTCACATTTCTCTGGATTGTGTGAATCTTCTCTACGAAAAATATTTGTTAGAGTTGGTTAACTTTAACTAAGTCTCCTTAATATAAGGAGTTAGGTATTTTAGTGTTTTGTCTTTTATTGTCTTTGGTGTGTGCAGGTTACGGATGTTTCACGAGATGCGATGGTAACACATCGAAGAACACGGGAAACAAATCAAAAGAGATCAGGATGGACTAAGTCAGCTATTCAGTTCCTATTTTCCAGGACCAAGTTGAGCGACTAACTACCACGACTTAGTCACATCTTACTAGGTCTGATCGTGGTCCAAGACGTGCAGTCGAAGGCCTCTCAACTCCTATAAAAGGAGAGACAAAGCGACAGCAGAAAGTGCGCAACTCTTGAAGAAGTATCTAGAGATCTGTTTATGTTGTTGAGTCTGTTTTCGTAACATTTCCAATATCACACGAGTGTTTTAACTTCTAATTGTTTTAGAAGGTTGTTCTTTTTAGTACACAAGTGGTGTGGGAAATCTTTAGTATTTTTCATATATCTTTGATAGATAGCCTTTGTACTCAACGTGTCCGACTTTATTTTGTGATAAAGTAGTGAGTTTTTGTAAAGTTCACTGTAAAGTTTATAGTGAATAATTTCGCCATATTGGCATTTACATATTATAATTTTAATCTGTAGAAAAGTTATTTCGGTGTTTTTCAAGTTTTTAATTCTGTTGTTTTACTCTGTGTGTGGATAACAGTCTACATAACAGTTTTGTGTTTAGGCGAAGCAACACTTTCAATATTAAGTTCACATAATTTCATTAATGTGTAAATTATATATCATCAGTTCTTTGAAGAATAAAAATGTTCAGACAAGCCAAGTGTCGAACAGGTTTGTAACAAAATAATTATAGCATCAAATTGTTTTCAATGGAAAAAAAGAAGTGGAGCTTCTGAGATTGCTAGATCATGATCAAAAGAATCAAATTTAGCCCAAAAAGTATTGAGATAAATCCACATCAATGTGGATGTCCTACGAACCTAAAAAGTTTGACAAAGGTTGTGGAGATACAATTGTTGCACTTATTGCAACAAAGTGTTTGAAAGAAAAGTGATAGCATGCAGCCTATCTTATTCTTCGGCAATGCGGCAAATGAAATATTTGTCAGCTTCTCCTACAATATTACATTCAGCAACTATAGCCGTAGGGTGGCTCTAGGGAGGAAAATTGCAACTCTTCTCCCCTATAAATTTTATAGTTGAATTCTACCGATGAAAGTGTGCAAGATTTGTGCAAGAGCAGCACAAAACAAGCGAGGTAAAATAAGAGAGAGTTTGGTAAATGCATTTTGAGAGAAGAGTGGTTTTAGTCCAATCCTCTTGTGTTTTTTGGGTTATTTAACTCGGGATATTTGTGTTTTCTCTATTTAGCGTTGGGAGAATTTGTAAGCCTCCTATATACATAGTGGAAGATTTCTAGACTTCGGTCTCATGGTTTTTTCCGATTTGGATTTTCCACGTTGATAAACATGGTTTTTCAATGGTTTATAATATTTATTTGAGTCTTATTTGATGTTGAAAATCATATTTGTATAGAGTATTTGCTTAGTTTTGTATTATTTGAAGAATTGATATTCTTAAGTAACTTTTACCATTTTTCAATAAAACTGGAGAACGAATTGAAGAACTCAAAGTGGATATGATTAAAGTACAGTTCGATAGGAGTATGTAAGCGAAAACGGTTCATGAATCAGAGTTCGGACGAGAGAGAGCGAGCCAAAACAAGAAAGTCGCGCAGTCTGCCGTGAACAGTGCGAGAATTTCCGACACTAGTTTTATTATTTAATTCAATTATGTTTTTATTTATTTCTTTATGTTTGATTCTTGCTTTGGATAACTAAATTTCTATTGATTCTAGAGATTGTATTATACAGTAGGGATTTATGTAATTGATCTATTGTAACAGCCCTCTAATCCTAAGGACGGATTAACGAGGACTAATACTTGGAACAGTAATCAAGGAACATGAAAGACAATTAATCAAAGACTTGTGAGACATAATTCAAGTAAACTAAGAGGTTTCAACCATTAAATACAAGACACACATAATTTACATATAGAAAGAGACCTACAGATCCTTAACAAAATATTCAAATGATCTGAAAGAATTCAACTGTCGACATCAAAACATAACTTAGTTCTATCGCAGCGAAAAAGCATGTAAATACACATATGACGATATGTAGTCAAGGTTTCTAACATATCATTATCAAAAGGGGTTCCGACTGCTCAACACACCTCCATCCATCATCTGCTCAACCTGCACATTTAAAAACAAACATGCAGGGCTGAGTACAAGAATGCACTCAGTGGACTTATGCCAAAAACATTTATCATCTTTAAATTACACTGCCCCATCATGGTAAGACACAAGGGTTTTATTTGAAAGGCCTTGTGCTTACTAAAACATTTCATCATTTTCATAAATCATCGATTGGCCAAGCATTTTCCTTGTATGTATGATCCATATCACTTTCCTTTCATCATAACATCATCATTAACGCCGTAGAAGGAGGCCTCCTTCTACGTCGCTGTGACCGGCCGCGCATTGTCCTTACGGCCCCCAGTCACCATTAAGTGTACACGTTAATCCTAGTTAGGTATTGTCCTTCCGGCATAGGATCCGATATCGATTTTCATTCATAAGTTGGGAGCGACCCAACAACATTCATCATTCATTCATGGATATGATACATACATAAAAACATAAACATTTGGGCAGGTAATTAAATAAACATTTCATCGTCATTTCTTGAGATAAGCATTGTAGATAAATACTTTTCGTTTCGAAGAAAGCATCATAAAGCATTTTATCCTTGAGGATAAGAAAAGAAGCCCACCTGGACTGTTGACTTTCTCTAAACAATTTCTTTCTACGCCAATGATCACGTCCGCGTCCCACCTTTACGTAAGAAGCTAATTTAGTACGTCGGTCACGTTTTTCAAGGACGTCAAAGTCTAACAAACTTTGATAACTTTATATAATAATACTTCGCATCTTTTAACTAAATTAGTACGCCGTTTCATCGCATATCTTAACTAATAATTTCTCGACCTTCGATAGAGACGTAATACGATCTACGGCATCATATTAATCATTTAGATTAAACGTCGAACTTATACTAACGTCTTTCAATAAAATGATTTCAATTATGAAATCGTTTCTCATAAAAGAGATATTCTTATAAATTTAATACGTTTCACACGTATTAGTGTATTTATTCAACGTATATCAATAACATTGATCACATACTAACGTATTTCATACGTTTAGTCTTAAGTCAACGATTTTGACTTTTCTTAACATATTTTTCGAATTATTCACATATATGTTAACAAACTTTCATTTAAATCGATTTTCAATCGATTTCTTATCATATAACCATAATTCTCGATTTTTCACGTTATTCAACAAACATGATCAATAATTTACTCAAGTGTGATCTAACTTGTACATTACATATTATTTTTCACATTTAACGTTATTTAACATAACGTTTCGCCGTAAACATAGTATACTATGTTTCTAAAATCCCATAAATTCTTAGTAAGTCTAAAATATATTATAAGGACATAATATGTAATTTTTCTTGAATAAATGAATTTAAAACTCTTAGTCCTCATGTCCTAGCTCTCGGCCCTTATAACTTTAATTCTCAAATTTTTTCCAAAAATTCTTATAAAATCACATAACATTCTATATTATCATAGAATTTTTAATGTATTAACATTAGCTATAGTAAAATTGGGCATCATTTTTCCTATCCTATAGCTTTCGGCCATTTCACTTCAATATAGCAAACATTTTTCAAAAATTCTCATTAAATCATACAACCCATAATCATCATCCTATATCATTAATATAACATAATATCCAACAATTTCAATTCACACATTAACATACTCATACTTAGTCATTCTCGAAATTTCTCAAATATTTGAACAACCATTTTCTAAAAATTCTAATAAATTCACATAGCACTTTATTAAGGCTCTACATCATTAATATGCTATAATATCACTTGAACATGATTTGTACATCAACATATAATTTTCAACCATTTTCGGCAATTTCATATGTATTGCATATGATTTCTAAAAATTCCTAATAAATCACAATGAGTTCCATTTCTATCATATAACATTAATCCATCAACAATTTAACAATATAATTTTCGGTCACCACCATTAATTTCATAACATGCTTAGCTTTTATTTAAAACAATACATATATATTCATTCTTAACATAATAAACATAATTAACAAATCACTAAGCATGATAACATAATTCATCATATTAATAACATTTATAACATAAGCATATAATTAAAATCGAAAGGTTGGAAATCGAAAATTTTAACGTATATATAAAGCTTGTTCGATTTCTAACCTTTTTAATCGGCTTGGATTTTTGGTGCATGGATTTTTGTATCAAAGATTGGGCTAATAAAATGAAGAACACTCCCAGCTTTTTCTTTCTAAAAGCTCACGGCAGTAGTGTTGTAGAATGAAGGATGTTTTTGCTTTATTCACTAACACTTAATACACATACAAACAAAAGAAATAAATCCACTAATACACTAAGCCCTTGACCATCCCTCTCGGTTCTCTCACTCACAATTTGCAAGCAAGATTTTTTTTTTACTTTATGACTCACACTTACACAAAGTAAATGCCATTTACTCAACAAATAAAGGAAGCAAAAATCATTGACTTTGGATCACAAAGTGTCGGCACTTTCATTGCCAAAAGGGGTGAGTTTTTATTTTTTTTGTCTTATACTGCATAATAAATATCTACACAATGCCAAATGCAAGCAAAGTCATCAATTAAGAGTTTTAAAAATCTTTCTCACCTCAATTAGCCAAAGTACACGGCTATTTCATAAGCCAACACACATCCACTTGATCTCTTCATTAATTATCTTGGTTTGTGTGCAATTAAATCCCACTTGATTCATAACATGTTGGAAGATAACAAAATTCATACATGTTATATTATTGTTACACTATTATACGGCACTTTCATATATAAGTGTCCAACATTTTATTTTTCTTGCAATTTATAGATATCTAACATAATATATGTCTTAGATGATAAATTAAATCATAGAAAAAATAATTAAAATGATTCATGTGTCAAAAACCTAATTTTCGAAATTAAGGTTTCCGAAAATTGCTAGTTTATCCAATAATTATTCCTTAATTTTCTAGCATTAGTTTGATGATAAATAATGTTCTTTTTACATAAAATAATCATAGGAATTTAAATATTATAATTCCTTGATCGTTAGACTTATTTTTCGATTCGTCTCTAAACGTTGACGTTTGAAACGTCTTAAAACGTTAACAATCGAATCGTCTCGAAAAGTTCATAATAAAGTCGTAATCACTTATTAGTTCATTTCATTCATAATGAAATTTAATTCTAAGCTTTGTCACTTAGAAAAATAACGTAATATTATCAATCGATATTCAATCGACGTTAGAATATTACTTTCGAATGAATAGTATAAACTACATTCCTTAATTCACTAATCATTAGTGAATATTACATAAGAATCTTCGTATCATAAATGATCGAAATCAATCTTTGATAATTTACTATTTTAATTATCGAGACGAAACCCTAATTTACGATTTTTATTATCGTAATTAAGCTTTAAAACTTCGGGGTATTACATCTATGGAGCCTATTTACATGTCAATTTATGATTTATGATTCCTGGTGCTATTTTATGCTAAATAACTTACCAGTATTGATACATGCTAGTTGATTGATTAAAGACTTAGCAGTTTTAATTAGGTGATCGAATTCAGGAATTCATAATACAATTAATCTAAAGACTCGGTTTTATTATTAATTGTAGGAGAATAAATCTTATGTGCTTTTGGGAGTTTTGTATATTCTTGAGACCTAGCGGAGATCGAACATATATTAATTTACTATTACAAGGTGTCCGATCTAGGAGATTATGTTATTTATGTGATTCTTCATCTGAACTGATTTAATTATGGTTAATATGACTATAAATTGATTGTGTGATTTTCTATTATGTTATTACATTCACTAGGATCAGTATTTTACATTGATATTCTTCTAAACCTATTTTACTTTACTTTTATTATTTATTTTCTCATCTTTTATCACATCTATCTATACATTTGTTTAGTCTGGATAATTATGAAGCATTTCTAAGTCTATTACTTGCTATGTTTTCACGTTAAGTTCTTGTGGATACGAAACTCTGCTTGCTAGTTGACTACAATAGATACCGTTTAGTTACGATATTTTATTGCTAGGATTTTAGTGATCACACGTAAAAAGTCTTGTCTCATATTTTTTTATTTCTGCACCAAAATTTATTTTCTTAGTTTGGTCCTATTTTTAAATCCAACAAAAAGGAAAAGAATTATCCTGGTTTCGTTGTGCAAGTGTAATTTTCTTACACTCCTTGATACATTCAACACTTTTCCTAACAAATGGCATCAGATCTACTTTGGTTATGAGGCCCATTAAAAATGGATGAATCGTCGTTGCTTGGTGGTATATTCAAATTGAGCAAAACAAATTACTCAACTTGGAAGCTAAGGATGTTGGATTTTCTCTATTGTAAGGATTTGTATTTACCCTTACATGGAGATGATGCCAAACCAAAATATAAGAGTGATGATGAGTGGATCATCATGCACAAGAAAAACGTTACATCCGACGCTTCATAGAAAAAGTTGATGTTTTTTGGAAGAAAAATGGAAGCTATGTTTGAGAGGGAAAATGTCTTAAATAAAACATCCGTCATCAGGAAGATTGTAAGATTACGTTATACAGAGGGTGCCAACATGAGGGAACATCTAAAGGCATATCAGGGTCTTATCAACCAATCCATCAACATGAATATTTCTCTTGATGATGAAGTAGTAGCTTTATTGTTACTAAGTTCTTTGTCGGATAGTTGAGACACTCTTATAGTGTCAATCAGCAACTCGGCTCCATGTGGAGCGCTGACCTTGCAGATGGTCAAAGATTGTCTTCTTAAAGAAGAATCCATAAGAAATAAGCACAGTCATTCTTCTCAGATAAAAAAGATGGTTGCTGAAAATGGTAATAGATGGAGAACTAAAAGTAGGAGCTCTCAATACACGAGAGACAAATCCAGAGGAAAGTCTAAACCTAGAAAAGACTTCAAATGTCATTATTACGGTGGTCCAAACCACTATGAAAGAGACTACAGAAAGAAGAAAAGAGAAAAAAAATCATGGAAATAACAAAAATGTTGAGAAAGACACAACAACACTTGCAAGTGATGGCGATGTTGTCATAGTTTATGACGCCGATGACATCTATGTGAGTTCATCATGCCAATAGATATACTGGATCGTTGACTCAGGTGTATCATATCACATCACACCACATCGTGATATGTTTGCATCCTATAAAGGTGGCAGCTTTGGCAAAGTCAGAATGACTAATGATGATGTGAAAAAAGTTACTAGTATATGAGACATTATCTTGTTTACTGACACGGGATGTAAGCTTATCTTGAAAGATGTCTGACATGTACCTAATATCAGACTCAACATTATTTCCACATGCAAACTCGACGATGATGGTTACATCAACCATTTATGCGAAGGAAGATGGAAGCCAATCAAAGGCTCCTTTATTGTAGCAAAATGTAGAAAGCAAAATTCTCTCTACTTGATGCATGCAAAGTTGTCCGATGGAGAGGTGAACACAGTCATAAAAAATTCCTTCATTGAGATATGACATAAACTGCTCGGACACTTGAGCCAGAAAGATTTAGAGATCTTGGCAAAATGAAACCTCCTCCTTGAGGTAAAAGGAGTGCACTTGGATACATGTGTTGATTGTTTGGCTTGAAAACAACACAGAGTTGCATTAAAAAGCCTCTCTCCCTCAAGAAGAGCTTAGCTTCTTGATTTGGTGCACACATATTTGTGTTATATGAAGGGCAGAACTCTTGGTAGCGCATTGTATTTCGTCACTTTCAATGACGATTATTCAAGAAAAGTTTAGTGTTTTACGTTGAAAACCAAAGACCAAAAGTTTGAGGTCTTTAAACATTTTCAAGCAAAAGTCGAGAGAGAAATGGGAAGGAAGCTGAAGTGTGTTCGTGTAGACAATGGCGGTGAATACTAAGGCCCGTTTGAGCAACACTGCAAGAACCATGGGATCAAGCTTGAGAAGAGCGTCCCCAAAACCCTCTGCATAATGGCGTGGCAGAGAGGATTAATCGAACAATTTTTGAAAGAATTAAATGCATGATGTCGCACTCCAAACTGCCAAAATCCTTTTAGGGTAAAACTATGAGGACTGTAGTTGACCTTATCAATATTTTCCCATCAACCCCTTTAGGTGGTGACATTCCAGACCGAGTTTGGACTTGGAAAGATGTGTTATAAACACTTGAGAGTGTTTGGCTTTAGAGCTTTTGTGCACATTCCAAAAGATGAGAGATCCAAGCTTAATGACAAGACCAAACTGTGTATCTTTTTGGGATACGTCCATAAAGAGTTTGGTTACAGATTGTGGGACCCAATTAATAGGAAATTCATTAGAAGCAATGGTGTCGTATTCTTTGAGGATCAAGTACCTGATGATACCAAATAGAAGCGTGGTAGCCAAGTCAGAAGTTCCTATAACTTAGATCCAGTTTCTTCGTCTACACTCCAGAATTACGGGAGAGATATCCAATTGGAGCATGGTGATCCGGTTGACGACATGGTGGGTGATGATAAAATTTCACCTATACAAGATGAGGTCCCTCCAGTCAGAAGGTCGGCCAGAGAAAGACAGCCTTCCACCAGATATAGCCCACGTGAGTATGTAATGCTCAATGATGAAGGAGAGCCACAGAGTTTTGCAGAAGCAATAGCTTATAACCAAAAGAAGAAGTGGTTAGAAGCCATGAAGGATGAAATGAACTCATTATACAAAAATCACACCTATGACTTACTGGAGTTACTAGCAGGTAAGCGATCACTGAAAAATAAGTGGGTCTACAGGCTGAAGGCTGAGAAGCATAGCTCACAACCAAGGTACAAGGCGAGACTAGTTGTGAAGGGTTTTAGTAAAAAAAATTGTGTTGATTTCAATGAGATTTTCTCATCAGTGGTGAAGATGTCTTCAATCAGAGTTCTTCTCGCGATTGCTTCCAGCTTGGACCTGGAGATTGAGCAACTTGATGTGAAGACTACATTTCTGCATGGAGATTTGGATAAAGAAATCTGCATGAGCGAACCTGAAGGTTTCGAAGTTAAAGGACGTGATAACATTGTGTGTAGTTTGAAGAAGAGCTTGTATCTATTAAAGCAAGCTCCTAAAATATGGTACATGAAGTTTGAGTCCTTAATGTCGACCCATGGCTACAATAGAACCATCTCAGATGACTGTGTTTTCTTCAAGAAGTTCACGTGATGTGATTTCATTAAACTGTTAGTCTACGTTGACGACATGCTGATTGTAGTCCATGATGCCAGCAAAACTGAAAAGCTGAGGAAAGAGCTAAGCAAGTCTTTTGCGATGAAAGACTTAGGCGTGGCTAAGCATATCCTTGGAATGAAGATATTCAGGGATAGGAACAAGAAGCTCGGTTATCTCAAGAACAATACATTGAGAAAGTTCTTAAAAGATTCATTATGAGCAAGTTGAAACTAGTCAACACTCCATTTACAGGTCACATGAAGCTCAGCTAAGCACAATGCCCGACAAGTGAGACGGAAAAGAAGGAGATGTAAAAGGTACCATACGCATCTATTGTGGGTAGTTTAATGTATGATATGGTATGACTAGACTTGATATTGCTCATGCAGTTGGTGTAGTTAGTCGTTTTCTCTCCAACCCTGTAAAAGAACATTGGTTAGCAGCGAAATGGATATTTAGGTACCTCAAAGGCACTTCTAGACTTTGTCTGAGTTTGGTGATAACCATATCCAACTAGATGGTTATACGGATGCAAACATGGTTGGTGACGTTGATTTTAGAAAATCCACATCAGCATATCTGATGAGATTTACATGAGGAACTATCTCGTGGCAATCGAAACTTCAAATATGTATGGTGTTATCCACAACAGAAGCTGAGTACATTGTTGTGATGGAAGCTTGCAAAGAGATGTTATGGTTGAAGAAGTTTCTACAAGAGTTTGGACATGAAGCAAGAGAAGTATGTGCTTTATTACGATAGTCAGCGCAATTCACTTGAGTAAGAATTCGAGTTTTCACTCAAGATCGAAGCATATTGATGTGAGATATCACAGGATCCGAGATGCACTTGAAAGAAATTTATTGGAACTCGAAAAGGTCCACACCGATGAGAATGGTGTCGATATGCTTACCAAGTCCTTACCCCGATATAAGTTTGAGATCTACAAAAGCGAAGTAGGTCTGGTTGAATCTCCACATGATGTGAAGGGGGAGAATTGTTGAGATAAATCCACATCAATGTGGACGTCCCAGAAACCTAAAAAGTTTGACAAAGCTTGTGGAGATACAATTATTGTATTTATTGCACAAAGTGTTGAAAAAAAAAGTGATAGCATGCAGCCTATCTTACAATATAAGTTCTTCGACAATGGGTAATTGAAATATTTGTCAGCCTCTCCTACAATATTGCATTCAACAATTGCGGCTGTAAGATGGCTCTAGGGGAAGAAAATTATAGTTCATCTTCCCTATAAATTGAGCTGAATTCTGCCGATGAAAGTGTGCAAGATTTGTGCAAGAGCATCACAAAACAAGTGAGGCAAAACAAAAGAGAGTTTGCTGAATGCATTTTGAGAGAAGAGTGGTGAGGAAAAATCATAAGATTTTTCATGTTTCTTCAAATTGTAGTTCAGCCCTCTTGTGTTTTTTTTGGGTTATTTAACTCGAGATATTTGTGTTTCCCCTATTTAACATATGGAGAATTTGTAAGCCTACTGTATACACAGTGGAAGATTTTTAACTTCGATCTCGTGGTTTTTTTCGATTTGGATTTTTCACGTAAAAAGTTTTCTCTTATATTTTTTATTTCTACACCAAAATTCTTTTCCTGGTTTTGTTATTTTTTAAAATCCAGAAAAAGGAAAAAGAATTATCCAAGTTACGTTGTTCAAGCATAATTTTTTTACACCCCTTGATACATTCAACACTTTTCCCAACAAAAAGTTATAAATCGTACCAGAAGAAGCAATTCATCAACGCAAACCCTAAGAAAATCCTCGAATTTTCCATCATCGGTGATTTCTTTCCCTTGGAAATCTTTTATTTGGTTCGGTTTGCACACCACAAATATAAAAATCTCAGCTGAAAAAACCAATAAATTAAGATGAGTCGATAATCAATATTCATAGAAGAGCATAAGATAAGCCTCATAGGATTAAGATATGAGAACATGAAATGCATACATGCAGTGACGGAGCCACGTAGGGGGGGGCCCTTGGCCCCCAACTTTTTTGGAAAAAATGGGTATATATTTGATATGTAATTATATTTCAAACATGTTTGGGTAGTCTGATGGATAGGGACGGACCTTCTTTAGTTGAAGGTCCCAGGTTCGAAGCCTGGCTTTCGCGTTCTCTTTCTTTTTTATTTCTTTCTTCTTTCCTTCTTTTTTCTCTCTTTCTTTCTTTTCTCTTTCTTTCTTTTCTTTTTTTCTCTTATGTTTCTTTCTTTTCTTTTTTTCTCTTATGTTTCTTTCTTTTTAGTTTGTGTTTTTTTTTCTCTCTATTCTATTTCTTCTCTTTATTTTGGGATCTTTTTTTCTTTTTTCTTTCTTATATAATTTATTTTATGTTAATAAAATAAAAATATGTATATAAATAATAACACTATATATGTGAATTAACTCTTAACTAAACATGTGTGCTCTCTCTATAGATATTTAACATTTAATAACTAAATCTAATGATTTCCATCTCTCATTTAGGAGATCGTAGTTCGATACCTCTTAGCTACATATTTTTCTTTTTCTTTTCCTATACTTATTTTCCTTTATCTTTCTTTCATTTTTTTTCTATTATTTGTTTTATGTCGATAAAATGCTATTTCTTTTCTTTTTCTATAATTTATTTTATATTGATAAAATAAAAGATATATGCAAATAATAAAGTTTTATATGTGAATTAATATTATCATCAAATGTCTCAAAAGATTATAATAACTCATTATATTATTTAAATTATTATTATTTTATAATTTTATTTTAAAATTTTATGTTATTATCTTTTAAAATTATTATTAATTCGGCTCGAAAAAGCTGCTCGAAATTCGATCATTTTGTAAACGAGTCGAACTCGAGCCTCGAATCGAAAATATTTTCGAACTCAACGAGCCGGTTCGCGAACATGTTCATGAACTCTTATTCGAACATGTTCAGAACTTGATTCGAACATGTTCACGAACATGTTCATGCTGCATACATGATTAAAAGAAAATGTTCAAACAAGCGAAGCATCGAACAGGTTGTGAGCAATGTCTTAGAGCCTCAGATTTTATTCTATTTCGAAAGAAGAGTTTTTTTTTTTTTTGCTAGTTTTTTTTTTTTTTTTTTCGGATTACGCGGCAAATAAATATAAACTAATGTACTAACTACTACCACTTTAATTTTGAAAATACAGTAGCTTGCTATAAATTTTTATGTTCTTCACACGTTTATCTAGATGCAGAATATTATAACTACTCATTTTAGAATGGTCTAGTAGTAAAATGTATTTTTTGTGTTAAAAAAGGTTACATATTTAAATTTTTATTAACATTTTTTATATGTCATTACACTTAATTTTTTAAATATAATTACTAAAATCAGGTGTAGTTTACTTGTATAATGTGTAAACTAATAATAAATAAGAACGTGAATTTTATCTCGTACCTATTGAAGATAGCACTACGAGTTTCACATTAATTAAAAAATATATTTTAATTACATATAGTTAATAATCTGTTTCTTCCATATAATTTAGGCATATAATTATATAAGAAGTCGAATTATTAAATCCACACCTAGAACATTGATTTTGGAATAATTGTAATTAATTTATATTCACGCGTAGCGTTGACCCTATAGTCCTAATTGGCGTCCTCAAATGTCAAACGGAACAAAATTCCCCCAAAAAACTCGCAGCCAAATCGAATTTCTGCGAGTTGAGCTCTACACTAGGAAAAAAATGGAGCTTGTGAGATTGTTAGATCAAAACAAAAAAGAAGATGATCAGAAGAATCAGATTCAGCTCAAAAACCTTCATGAAGCAGCAATAAATGGATCGGTGCAGCTTCTATCGCAAATCCTGAAGGAAAATCCCCAAATTTTCCGATCGCCGGAGATCACTTCCATGCCAGAAAATCCTCTCCACGCGGCGGCGCTCCTAGGCCACCTAGAATTCGCAAAGAAGCTGCTCAGCGTACACCCCGAGCTATCAAAATCACTTAATTCGAACGGATCGTCGGCGCTTCATCTGGCGGCAGCGAAGGGAAATACGAAGATGGTGAGAGAGCTGATCTCGGCGGATCCTTCGATGTGCGGCGTTCGGGATGGGGAAGGGAGGACCCCGCTGCATCTCGGGGCGATCAAGGGCCGGACGGCGGTTCTGGAGGAGCTGCTGAGGGCGGAGCCGGCGGCGGCGGCTGCGGTGACCAGCGGAGGAGAAAGCTGCTTGCATCTGTGTGTAAAGTATAGTCGAGTGGAGGCGATGAAGGTGATATTGCAGTGTTTGGAGAGAGAAGATGATCGGTTGGTGGATTGGAAGGATCAGAATGGAAATACTGTTTTGCACCTTGCAGTTGCCAAGAAACAGATTGAGGTTTGTGATTTTTTATTTTTTTTTGAGTTTGATGGGATTAGATTACAGTTTTTAGTTGGTTTGTATTTATTGGGTGTTAATGCTTTCTGTTATTACAAATTGTGTTTCACATCTTATTCTTGAAGTTACTATTTAGAATTGTTTATATATTTATTGTGAAATTGAATGATGCATATATATATACATACTCAAGCTTAGATAATATGTTTCACTACTGTAAATTGTGTTTCATCTCGTATTCCCATACTAAAAAATAACTGTTTGGTTAGGGATTTCGCTATATAAATGTGGCATAGGATATTAATGTCGGAATGTAAAATAGACAGAGGATCTCGTGTCAACGATTCGAGTATATTTGTGCATCTATGCAAGATTGTTGCGCATCTTATGTGTAATATGAGAATAAAAAAAGAAGCACGAAATGCAAAATAAAAACCTCGTGTGAGCTAAAAATCAATCTGAACTGTTAGATCTTTTTACGATTTACTATTGTCAATAAAAAGCAATTTTGCATGAAGAAACACGGTTCATAGTTTTTCCGGGTGAAAATTTTATAATATAACCATCTTCTATGTGTATATGTAATTGCAGATTGTCGAGTATCTGATGGATAATACCAGAATAGAAAAGGAAGCACGGAACGCCAACGGATTGACAGCCCTAGATCTACTACTACAAAGCCCAGGAGATTTGAGGGATTTGGAGATCAAACAATGTCTACAAAAACACAATGCTTCTTCAACAACCAAGCGCAGAGAATCCATCACACTCAACGCAGCATCCCAAAACTCAACAAAAAGTATCAAACCGTCGCCATCTCAGCAGGCTAAGCTCTCCACGACTACACAATCTAAGAAACACAGGCACACAGACTGGTTGGGGAGGAAGAGGAGTGCGTTGATGATGGTTGCCTCCCTCACCGCCACCGTGGCATTCCAAGCCGGCCTCTCCCCTCCAGGCGGAGTCTGGCAGGGGGATTTCTCCGGAAACCCTAACGGAACGACTAGGGCAGATAAAGCTCACAAGGCAGGCCAGTCTGTGATGGCGTACACTCTCCCGGACAAATACGGGCAATACATGATCTTCAACACCATTGCTTTCCTCGCGTCTCTTAGCATAATTTTGCTACAAGTGAGTGGGTTGCCGATGAGGCGGAGGCGGTGGATGTGGACGCAGATGGTGACAATGTGGGTCGCCATATCGGCCCAGACGCTCACGTACTTTGTCACGCTGATCAACATGACGCCCAAGCACGTGGAGAACACGGTGTACCACGTGGCGAGGGTCTCGGTTATGGTTTGGCTGTCGCTCGTGGCGGTCGTGTTTGTGGGTAATATTACGAGGGCGGTGTTGTATGTGATGAGGAAGTATGGATATATTGAGGAGAAGGAGAGGGAGGTGCGTGTTAATTATGAGGAACAGGAGGAGGATGTGCTTTGATTGATGCTGTGATTTTATTAGTTTTGTTGTTGTGTTACTGTACAAGTTTGATGTGTTTTTATTGTAAATTGGGAAATTGGGATGGATAGTTAAGCAGCTGCTCTCTTTGTTCTTGCTATCAGATATTTTGTTACTTGTGCAATTGTGTTTTTTCATGCTTTTTGTTGTAAATTGGGCTGGATTATTTAACAGCTGTTTTTCTTCGTTCTTGCTATGAGATTTTTCCTTTTTTCTTCAAAAAAGGGAAAAAGATTTTTGTTACTTGTGTCTTGTGGTGTTTACTGTTCGGCATCATCAATGTACGCAATTTATTGAATATTTTATTACGATATTATTATTGATATGACAAAGTATATATATGTAATTATGTGTACAAGTCATACTACTTATATACTAGATAGGCCATTTTTATTTTCTTAATGCCTTTTTAATTTTTCATTTTTCATACAATCAATATATTAAAAATTTGGATTTAAGCATTATTGAATTAGACCTTCGAACATTTTAATTATGAGGATCAGATTCCATCACTTAAACCACTACAGAAATATGAGTATAAGATTTTTCACCTAATTTGCTAATAGATATAATTGCTGATAAATGTAAATTATAACAAAAGATCTCATATCTGTAAATATATAAATTAGACGCCAGGCCATTTGTTAAATGCACTAATTTTGTTGATTTACTCATTAATGAAGTGAAATATCAGGTGCCAAATAAAAATATATTAGAGAAATCAAAGTCATAATTATCCTAATAGAGGATAAGCCAAAAGAAGTAATGTCTACGTGGCCACCGCATCCCTGTATGCCGCCACATGTCACCCACCACCGCGCGCCTCGTCAGACTTACCAGCTACTCATCATCTCCTTCACCCCATATATACACACAAAATCACCGCTCAAACATCTACTCAAGTCATCTTCATCTTCATCACATATATATACGTAGAGAGAGATTCTCCGCATCAAGAAGATCAACCATGGAACTAGCTCTGAGAGACATGGGCATGGACAACGCTATGATATCAGCAATCCACGACTTCCTCGACTTCTCCGACGAAGACGGTTCCGCCGAGAAGCCGCATCGGCCGTCACGGGCCTACATCCGCGACGCCGGCCGACGTGGTCGAGTCGCCAGAGTCGTACGAGTTCGTGGTGGACATGCCGGGGCTGAAACCCGACCAGATAAAGGTCCACGTCGAGGACGACAACGTTTTAGTGGTGAGTGGCCAGCGCCGGCTGCGGCAGGTGAAGGAGGAAGGGGTCAAGTATCTGAAAATGGAGCGGCGGCCGGGGAAGCTGCTAAAGAAGTTCGTGTTGCCGGAGAACGCGGACAGGGAGAAGGTGTCGGCGGCGTACGAGGACGGGGTGCTGACAGTGACGGTGGTGAAGAGTGCGCCGCCGCAGCCAAAGAATCCGAAGGTGATCGAAGTGAAAATTGGCGCCAGTGGAGGAGGGGTGAGTGAGGGTAATTGACATGAGAATGAAGGCAGCCATGGAGACGGAACCAAATATGTTTATTAAATCGATGTTTCTATAAGTAGATATATGTTAGCAGATGTTCGGTTCTACAAGTCGATGTTTGTATGTTGATCTTGTTGCTAGTGTTGATTTTCTTTTGGAGTGGTACTAGTATTAATACGTTATAGTATTCTCTTTATTAGCAACTAAATATCATATATATGAATATGATCCCATTGGAAATAGTTTAATGTAAGGTTGTTTTTAAGTCGATTGATCTTAGTTAAATCAATCCTTCACTAGCTTTAAAACCAGTGTTAGAATCCGACCGATTTAATCATGAACCCGTCATTTAGTAAACGGTCCAATGTTCCATTTATTTTTAAATATTAAAAGACAAGGTCCAATATTCGTTTATTTTCATATTAAAAAACTCATGTGAATCATTAAGAATAAATTTTGTGACCCAACGATTCAGAGAATCCACGAAAAGAAAAAACAAATATTGTTCAAAAAATTCAAACCATGATGGAAGACTAAGATGATAATAGAATGACAGTCATTTACACTAATTTCATGATTTTATTGTTAATAAATATTAAAATAAATAAAAATCATAAATATCAAATTATTATTATTGTATAATTTGTAATTAACATTTTTAATTTATCATTGTCAATTTTCAATCCATTTGATTATAATGATATAAAAGCATGATGATATATAGGAATTAATTAAAAATTGTAATTGTTCTTTTATTCTATTTTTTTGAAACATATCTTTTCATTTGAAGTGTATTTTAAATTATTCGTGCTACTTGTTTTGTTTTAGTTCCATTTGTCTATAAATAGTCGAGAATTGGAATCAATCTATCCGAATCTCCAACATCGAAAAACTTCTTACAACTCAAGAAATTGGACATTATCCATAATGTCTTAATCTTGTATTATACTCTGTAATGGGCCCAGTAATAGTTGTGTGTAATTTTATTGGATAAAACTGGTAATGTGTATGTTTGAGTATTCGAGAATGAAAGGGAAAGGAGAAGAGAGAATTGGAGGAAGAATTTTTTAGATAAATTTTTGATAAGTCCAAACTTGGAAAACAAGAGAACAAATAAAGTGTTCCCCTACTCTAACAAACTGGTCCCCACTCTAACAAACACTGGAAAAACATGAGGATATAAAACAACGAAATGAAAGAAACGTTCTTTTCCAAAAACGCGACTTCCGTTGACTCGATCAGCGAAAAATCCCCAAAAGCCTAGCCCTAACCATCTTCCTCAACCAAAAATTGATTCTTTCATCCTGGCCCTTTCGCCGCCGAGTCCATAACATACTCCTTCCGTCCTATTATTATTGGTTCATATTCTTTTTTGAGTTGTTCTATTATTATTAGCACATATCATAAATGAAATGAATTTTACACTTAAAAATATTTCGAATTTCGTATTACACATTATTTTGCACATAAAAAACAAATTTTCTTAATCCACATATCCAAAAATAACGAACCAAAAAAACAGATGGAGGGAGTATTGATTAAAAAGTGTTTTCCTTGACTATACACATTCCTTGTTTTCATTATATTACATGCTGCAATCCTAGCTAGCTTTGGTAGGCCGATCGAGGGAATTAACGATTTCTTGCAATAGTTTCATATTGGATTTCACATTTTTTTATTATTACTCGTACATGTAAATACCTACATATAGGTAACATGTTATAGTTGAACTTTAGCTCTTATTTACTGGTTTTAATATATAGTTGACAGACACTCATGTTTCCAATCGTGTGTAATTTCTTGATATAATTCGTTATATGCGACTGTAATTCATGATGAAAAATATAAAATTAAACAAAATTTGGAAACAAAAATTAGAGGCATATCCTAAAGTCTAATTAATTCTTATAATTAATAATTGATTTAACTGAATTAATAATCGCATGTTGGGCAAATCGAAGGTTTTCCCGATCTTTCTTGAAAAGAAGAGAACAATATATACCACTCATCTAATTAATTCTTTACAGGCTGGAAGTCTCTAGCAACAACCAAACAAATCCATGATCCTATAAATACCATCTTCCCCCCCACTTCACTTTCATCACTAAGCCAAAACCAACCTATCTCGTAAAACAAAGCATATCGTGAACTACTCGAATAATTAATCACCAATCTTTCTTTTGAGGAAAAGGAAATCAATGGATTTGAGAGATCTCCGACACCTCGGCGTCAACAGTGCCCTTATCTCGACGCTCCACGAAATGCTCGACCTCACCGACGATGTCGAGAAGCCGGCGCAGAACAACCCCTCCAAGGCCTACATCCGCGACGCCAACGCCATAGCGGCGACCCCGGCCGATGTCAAGGAGTACCCCGCCTCCTACGTCGTCGTCGTCGACATGCCAGGGATTGCGGCGGCGGACATCAAGGTGCAGCTCGAGGACGACAACGTGCTGGTGGTGAGCGGCGAGCGGAGGAGAGAGAAGGATGAGGGCGTCAAGTATCTGAGGATGGAGAGGCGCCACGGGAAGTTCATGAGGAAGTTCCCGCTGCCGGAGAACGCCGATGTCAACGCTATCTCCGCCGTGTGCCGCGACGGCGTGCTGGAAGTGACGGTGAGGAAGCTGCCACCGCCGGAGCCCAAGAGGCCGAAGATGATTGAGGTTAGGGTTGGTGGTTAGGAGACGGTAAGGGGTTTAGTGTTCTGTTATGAAAGTTGAGTTGGTCTTGTATGTAACAAGAACACGAGTGTGTGCTTTAAATACTTGTAATAAAAACTTGGATTATTGCCGAATTTTATTGAGATGCAAGTTTCAGAATATTTTTGAGATCTCTTGATTGTTTATTTTTGGGAAATTTTGGTATTAAACAATAAAAGAAAGCCTCGTCAAAATACGCGATTCGTCCTCCTTGATTAGAATGTGCGGATAGGATTATAGTATTCTACTTCTTGAAATATGTTGTTTGAATATTGATGTGGATTTTAATAAAATTATTGAGTGTTTTTTGAATGGAATAAGATTTTATATTAGTTTAGTTCTTGAAATAATAATAATTGGTGAGTCATAAATGATAAAATATATAAATAATTGATCGTTGTTGATAATAATAAGTATGGATAATAGTATATCATGAATATATAAATAACTGATCGTTGTTGATAATGATAAGTATGAATAATAGTAGATAATGATGAAAGGTGTAAATAAAAAATGTTATTGAAAGTATTAATTAAGTAGAGAGTAATTTTGTGGAATAGTTTTTACAAATGAAAATGAAACAAATTTGAAGAAATACCAAAGAAAAACGAAACAAATTTGAAGAAATACCAAAAGAAAACAATTATAAAAAAACAAATTTGAAGAAATACCAAAGGAAAACAATTATAAACAAATTTTAAGGACAAAGAGTGTATAATATTTCGTATGTTACCGCTGATCACTATTATATATATTCTTTTAAAATTATTTTTATAATATTAAAATTAAATATTATGTTATAAATCACCCTTAATTTTATATAAAAAATTGTAGGTAAACACACACACACACACACACACATATATATATATATATATATATATATATATATCCTAACTTTTGGATTTTATGAATTTTAATAATAAATAATTAATTAACTAATAAAAAATAATTATATATTCTAACAGGTGGAAAAATCCTATGAACATATACAAAACTAAATCAAAGTATACAAAATTGAAATTAAAGGGCGAAAAGTAAATAAGGAGTAAATAAAAAAAAATGAAAGCGGGACACCAAGTTTGGTACCAGGGTCTGTAGAATTTGAGGGTCTTATATAAATTAACTATAGAATAAAATTTGTGAAATTATCTTGATAAATGAATATAAAAAAAAAAGATTACAAGGACGGAAGTTTACTCGGCAAATGTGGGTTAAATTTGTTTACCCGTAATCAAAAGAAATGAGTTTGCTTTGGTAAATTTACAATTGCGTTCCCCCTCAAATAAAAGTTATAATTGCATCCAACAAACAATGAATCCCACAAAAAGGTACATTTTAGTGAGTCTAGTTGGCTCCTTAAAACCTACTCATTCCATCTCACTTGGCACATTACTTTTAGGCAGAGAAAATAAGAAATGTTTTATTACAGAATAAATTGTCTACTAATTAACCTTCTTAATTTAAAGGGATACTTTTCATTTTTGGAGCCAAACTTAAACCTGTCAAACTAAAGCAAAAAAAATTGGAACTTTTTCTAATATGGAGCCAAAATACAAACTGAAACTAATAGTCAAAATACAAACTGAAAATTCAAAACTCCATCTAACTATCATTACAAATTGGCTATAAATATGCCACAACAAATTGCATTCATTTTTCACATTCATCCCAGTTAAAAAACAAACAAAATGAGAAGAAAAGATTTCACAATATCAGAGAAAAATCAAAGGTGTTGTTTCTTCTTGAAGGCAGCCACGATGGAAAAATGGCTAACATGAGGAGAGTTGAAGCTATCATCAAATTTTCCAGCTCTAAAGGACAATTAGTCGGATTTGGACTGCAGTAATGAAACAACAACAAGTTGGTGAATTGATCTCGTTACAATATGGAAAGATGCATAGAAGAGCTAAAAGAGTGTGCATATTGACTTGGAGTTAATCTCCAGTTAATTTGGAGTTGCAAAAGCGGTCAACAATAAGGAAATTAGCACAAGGAGTTAGCTGCAGCAAGAGTGCAGTGGAAAGATGGATATGAACTGATCAAAGCACATATAAGTGTAATAAGGTCAGACCTCACTATTTCGAATAAGTTGCTAAGGTCAAGATTCTCACTTGAAGCTCTAGAACTAGACAGAATAATGAACACTTTGAGTTTTTAAGAGCATGCACAACACAATTTATATCGATGAGAAGTGGTTTTACATCACAAAATGAATGCATAGGTTTTATTTGACCCCCGGAGAGCAAGAGCCACATAGAACATGCAAGAGAAAAAAGTTCATAGCCATAAGTGATATTTATGTGTTTTGTAATGCATACCAATATTCGATCCAGATGATAATGTATTGTTTGATGGTAAAATTGGCATATTTCCTTTCATACAAAAGGCGCCAGTTCAAAGATCAAGTAAAAACAAAGCAGCTTACACAATAAAGACTAAGCCAATACAATAAGTGACTAAAGAAATAGTGAGAGATTGCCTAATCAATTAGATATTGAGTGATAGTGGTAAGTTATGTAAATTTTGTCACTCACCATTAATAGGAGTGCAAGTAGTTAACTGTATTATTAAATAAACATGTGCCTTTAATGTGAAATAAATATTTCTTTTGATTAGATTTTCCTACTTAACTGTCATCTTCAATAAATTTGTGCAATGTATGCTTTTATTGCAGATACTTCCTACAATAAAAGCTAAATAGATGGCCCGCTGAAACAAGCAAACATGTTTATATACAACAAGATAATGTGAAGCCACACATCAGAGACAATGACCCTATTTTCATATAGGTAGTCATGCAAGAGGATTTTATCTTTACACTAGTAAAACAACCACCCAATTCATCGGATACCAATGTGATGATATAGGTTGGTTTAGGGCCAATCTATATAAACTAAGAAATTTGTCACACAGTTGATCAATTGGTGCATGTTGTTCAAACCTCATTTGAACAATTAACAACCACAATGTATTCTTATCATTACAATGATGCATGGTTGAGATCAGAAAGTCAGAGGGGAGAATAGCTATAACCTGCCACATATGGGTAAAGAAACCATAATAAGGGCATGAACACTTCCACTCAACTTGAAAGTATCCCAAGCGTTGATTAGATAATGTCTAACCTACCTACTTGAAGCTGTAAACTCATATAAAATGAATTTATATTAAATAAGGCGGTGGAAATTATAAGGAGTTTGGGCATTCGGATGATCTTGAAAAGTGGAAGAAGTTGAACTCTCAAAGCGATGGAAATTATAAGGATTCGGGTTGATCGAAGTGGAAGAAGGTTGAAGCCGAGTATATATTTAAACTTTTTTTGTGTAATGTTTTTTTCGGGTATGATGCATATGTAATGTCTGATGCTTCAAATCAAAGCATTAATTTTTATTTTTCCACTCATGCAATTATCGGGAACAATTTCGATATGCATCTCATGTTTGTAAAAAATTCACAGATGCAAGAACAACTAAAATGAAACAAAGTATATGCAAGTTCTTATCATTTCAGCACAAATCTATAAATTCTCACATACTCTCACAGCAGCCAACATCAACCACAATAGCAATAGAGGGAACCAAGCCAATATCACAAGGAGATAGCAAAAGAGAGAAAGATCTAACCAAATTCAAGTATTGATAAACCTCATTTCTGCCTAATTTATATGGCTATTTCCGTTCATTTTATAATTGATAAGTATCATTTGAGCTTTCTTTTGATATGTTTATGTTTACCTTGAAAGATATTATGTCATGTGTATTTCGTGTCATTTTAGCACAGATTTTGATATAAAAAAGGTGGATCATGATAAAGAGGAATTGTTGGCCTGTGATAGCTCGCGACCTTACCCTGCGAAGAAGACTCGCGAGCAAAGCTCGCGAAGAAATACGAAATCAGAATGACTATGCCTCGCGATTCTTCCTCGTGACCTTGTGTCGCGAGTGAAGGTCGCGAGGAAAGATGGACGCGCGCCAGAAGGGATAGCTCGCGACTTTCACTCGCGACCCTTGATCGTGAGCTAATCTCGCGAGCCAATGTGTCCTAGGGTTCCATATAGCCACGCAGCTGAGACAGAAGGGAGAAAACCTGACCTTTCACCTTAGCTTTGACGGAGACAGAACACTTTTACTTTTGCACGATTTTATTTTACAGAATACATTTTTACTTTACACGAGAGTTTAGCTTTTAGCTTTAGTTTATTTTACATTCGGTTTTGTCTTTAGATTCCTGCGAGCGTTCGGAATATTTACGGATTTAAGTTGTTACATTATTCGTCCTACGGTTTTATTTATTCAATTTAGTTTATGTTTTATTTATTTAATTATTATTTTAATATTTCAATTATGAGTAGCTAAATCTTACATTGATCCTAGGGTTTGTATGTCTGACTAGATTCGTATGATATATCTGTTGATACTGTTTTGCCGTCTCATTCA
The DNA here is from genome assembly GCA_036937905.1 of Salvia rosmarinus. Lineage (NCBI taxonomy): Eukaryota > Viridiplantae > Streptophyta > Magnoliopsida > Lamiales > Lamiaceae > Salvia > Salvia rosmarinus. The sequence goes on from CM072816.1 coordinate 98,762,241, forward strand.
TGATTTATGATTTTTGGCTTTAATTCTCATGTGTTGGTACCTGATTAATATTGATGCATGTTGGTTATATAATTGATGTTCTGACGGGATTAATTGCATAGTCGATTTCTTGAATACAAAATATAGATCTTACCTTGAGACCTGGTGGAGATAGGTGAACTGTAGAAGGTTATTCTTTGTGTGCTTTTGGTAATTAGTCTACTTCTCTTAAGACCTGGCGGAGATAGAGTTTAGGCTAACCTACTACTATAGGTTGTTCTGCGGAAGACTGTAGTTACATTAGTGATCCTTCATATGAATGTGGATTAAATTGGTAAACAGATTAATAGATTAATTATGTGAATCTGGTTAGGTTAAGTACATCCCTACGGTCAGTCTTTTATTCTTGAGTTTATTCCTTATTTCATTTGAGTCTTGTTTAATAATCACCTCTCTTAATATTGTTGCCTGAATAATAATAAAGATTATGTGTTAATTAATCGTTGTGTTCTCGATTATCAATCCCTGTGGATACGATATAATACTTGTTATTTTTATTATCATTTAATTGGTAGAAAATTAAGCGATCAAGTATGCAGGTAGAAGAATCTACATCATCTTCTCCGCACCAGGTGACATCTTCTCTTTGTCTTAGTCTTCCATCTCCGCCGTCGTAACCGATTCATGCTCCGTCTTCCACGCCCATCCATCACCACCGAAAGCTTCCACTGTCACTGGATATATCAAAGCGGAGAGAGGGGTTTCGATTTCATAATCAAACCGAATAAAATCATCGATAGTCAGCGAAGATATCAAAACGAAGAAATGGGTTTCGATTTCTGAGTTTTCTGACATGGATTCGTCGATTGTTGGCGCATATAATGCAGCTTTCATCAAGTTTATGTAAGATTGATTGGCGACGGAAGCAATTTGTGCTTCTTATATGGTTTTATTGAACATTTTCTTACTGATCTCAGATTCACTCGGTGAATCATTACTGATCTCATAATCTAAAAATAGGGATGGCTTATCGGCGGGAGAAAATGAGAGGACATGGCGGATGGAATCGAGTTGCAGATGGAAAGAGTAAAAGAGAGAGAAACATGTGTAGTGGGGAGAAGACGAAATGAACAACGCATATAGGGGGATTAGGGTTTTGGTTTAACCCTAAGGGCCTCACTAAATGTATTCATTAGAGCCCTGAATTTTGTCATTTTGGGCTTGGACCATTAAAAATGGGACTACCTAAAATGACAAGTGTGCCAAGGTTAATGGGACGAAGGGAGTATATTTTTATTACTATAATACATTTCTAGACCAAAATATCAAAAGTCAAGAATGTGAAAATAATTATAAGACCTTAATTAGTTTATCGTAGCAACCCAAAATCCAAGTATAATATATTATATCGCTCGCTACTCACCAAAAACAATGGGGGCTCCCATTAGTGATTTAGTTAATATGTATTATTGTCTGTGGAGTTCTGGATTTAGGATTAGGGTTCCCCTCATTTTAGAAAAGAAAAATGAAAAGAAAAAAGAAAAGTCACGAATCTATGTATGGTATCATTGTAAAGTTGATTAAAATCTCAAAAGGACCCTAAGGGTATCTGCCAAACTCGGCTTTAAGAAGAGTTTGAAAAGAATAATTTCTGTAGCAATTACTCATTATAATGTAGAAAATGTGAAAATTTTGCCTTCTAGAAAAATTTAAAAATTTTCTTACTTAAAATGGAGAAGGACAACGTAGCCTATATACATTAATAAATTGGATTGGGAAAGATTCAACAAATAATCTAAGAAATGATAAATAAAAAAAGAAGTGAGGAATAAGTTGTCACGTTCAAAGGGAAGTGTATTAAACAGGGTACTGATAAATTTACATATTATGTATGTACAATAAGATTTTTTTATAATTTTTTGCTATTTTCAAAATTACAGTAATTAGTTCTTTTAATTAAATTTATATTTTACATATATAACATTTGCATTAATCTATGAATAAATATGACCAAATCCCTATATTTTCGGGAATCTCATGTATGTGATTTTATTTTTCTCCGTTAAATATATACATGTTTTTTTCTTTTTCTTTCTGAATGAACATGTTTAGATATATAGGCAATGTTTTCATATATACGCAATATTTAATATATACACAATGTTTAGATCTGAAAAATATATACACGTTAATTTAGAAAAAAAAACATATACACAATGTTTTCAGTTAATTTATGAGAAACAACTATGGTTCAGTACACGTTGCGAATAGAATTACTGTGTTTTTATATTTAACATTTAATATATTTAATACATATATTACGTGTATATAAGTATACCTATATATATATTTGTATATTTCATATTAAATATATAGTAATTCTATTCGAAATAAATAAAATAATATTAAATGTTAAAATATAAAAACATAGTAATTTTATTTGAAATAAACAAAAATAGAAGCATAAAACATTGATAATTGGATACGTCGACAATTTTGAATGAATTGATTTAATGCAATTAATAAGAAAATTATAAAAGTTATTTTTTATTAATTAAAAAAAACCAAGAAAATACTTATACCAATAGTTTCATAAAAAAAAAAGGAAAAATAAAACCAAAATACTCATAAAACAATAGCGAAAAGGGGAAAATAAAACAAGAAAATAAACAGTAATAGAAAAAAAAACACTAAAAAAACAAAAAGAACTAGGGTTGTGGCAACTAGGATTCAAGCTTGAGACATATGCTTCGAAATCGTAGTCCTTTGTAGGGATGTCAATGGGTGAATTTTATCGGGATTAGAACCAGTATATAAGTAATGGTTCTGATTCTGGATCCGACCCATTAGACACTGGATCCGGACCGGACCAGGACCATCAACTATAGGTCTTAAACGGTCCGGATCTCAGCAGGTCTGGAACCAGAACCGGACAAGAACGAGAACTAGAACCGAAATCGTTGCTTTATAATTTAATGTGTTATGAGTGATTTTGAATCGATATGGCTAAAACTAGTTCATTGACAAGCTTATTTAAACTTAGGCTCATCAATAGACGGGTTTTACTCGGACCAGAACAAATAAATAAGTATTGATTCTGGTTCTGGAACCAGAACCAAATCCGGACCGGACAATCAAACTATGGATCTAAACGGTCCGGGTTTAAAGCGGGTCTGGAACCGGAACCGAAACCAGAATCGCTGCTTTAAAATGTAATGGATTTTGAATGGTCCGGATCGATCCGGATAAAACCCACCCATTTATATCCCTAGTCATTTGCCACCTTATCCAACATTGACTAACCATATTAGTTCAATGCGAAAATTGAATTTATACATTTAAAAGGATTTAGGGGTTTAAGGGTTTAGGATTTAGGGATTAGAGTTTCGGGTTTAGGGGGTTTTGAAGCTTAAGGAGTGTAGGTGTCTAGGGTTTTTGGGTCTTTCAAATTTCATAACCTAATTTTATATTTTCTAATTCTTTCAAAAAATTAAAATTAACTATTAATTACTCCTCCGTCCCAACTAGCTTGAGTGATACAATTTTAAAATGTCAACTAGCTTGAGTCGTTTCTATAAATGAAAATAATTAAGAAAAATAAGGATTTTAATTGCAATTAATGGTTAACAAAATTGATTATTGGCTAATTAAATTAAATTAATTTATTTTAATATGCTAATTTTAACTAAAATTTTATTTTTTAATTTTAAAAATTAAATTAAATTAAAAAATTAATTTATTTTAATATGCTAATTTTAACTAAAAAATTAATTAATTTATTTATTTAAAAATAATTTATTTATTTATTAAAAAATTAATTTATTTATTTATTTCAAAGAAATTAAAATAAATTAAAAAATTAATTTATTTTAATATGCTAATTTTAAGTAAAAATTAATTTATTTATTTATTTAAAAATTAATTAATTTATTTATTTAATTTAATAAAATTAAATAAAATTAAAAAATTAATTTATTTTCATATTCTAATTTTAACCAAAAAATTAATTAATTTATTTATTTAAAAATTAATTTATTTATTTAATTTAAAAAAATAAATTATAAAAATAAAATTAAATTAAAAAATAAAATAAAATTAAAAAATTAAATTAATTTATTTTAATATGCTAATTTAAAAAATTAAATTAAGGATAATTTAAAATAAATTTAAATGTAAAATAAAATAAAAAACAAAATATATATACTTAACACATAAACCACTTTATTACCAATACACTTTAAACACTAAACACTATCTCCTTAATTCCCGTGCCCAAAAGAAGTGCGTCAAGCCAGCCGGGACGGAGGGAGTACTATTTTAAAATAATGAACATGTGATATGATTCTTACATTTATAGTTGTTTCATTCAATTCTCTAATTTTTAGGATCAATTACACTAATATCTTATAATTTAATACTACATAAGTACATTTATGGAATAATGGAATAATGTAGTAAGCGTGTGACAATACAAAATTTTCATAGCTTCTATCAATTTTGAATAATGACCATCAATTAATCGAATATTGTCACACGTTTACCACATTGATGAAATAATAACTTTGTGATATAAGTATTTCATTATATTATTTTATTCAAATAATATAATGAAATGATCAACTAATGTCATACATTGATTACATTCTTTGATTATTTCATAAAATTACCGGTTCTTATAAAAAATAGAAGATATTAGTGAGTTTGAAATAAAAAATATAAAATACAAAGGAATGATTATAGTTGTGAAAATAATATCTTGAGTGGACCACATCAATCAATTATTTCACGAAATTTTAATTTTAATTTCACTCATATCTTATCATTTTTATATTATAGTACTTTTTATCAAAAAAAATCGAACAATGGGGTCAGCGTGTGACTCTATTTTCACAATTATAGTCATTCCTTTCAATTTTCTAAATTTTAATTACAATTTCACTAACATCTTATAATTTTTATATTGTAATATACTTTATTAAAAAAACGAACAATGTAATCAATATGTAACTCTATTATCACAATTATAATTATTTCTATCAATATTTAAAAAAGAGAGTCACAAATTGTAGCGATTACAAAATTTCAATTAGTAAAAGTATTGATGCTGACTGACGATCTTTATTATAAAAATTGTGTACAAATTAAGAAGTGTTTTAAATTTCTTAATAAAATATTTATTCCATCTGTTAGAGATATATCGATTGTAATTATTACATTATGAAATATTTAATATATATATATACAATGGAATTTTATTTACTTTAAATTATTTTAAATATTTAAAAATTAAAGTCTACTTCAGCATCGGCCGAGCCAAATAATTTTATCGAAATTGAACTAAAACACTATGAGTTTATAAAAAATAAATTAATTAAAGAAAATAATTTTAAATCACCTATTTCGGCAAATTCAAACACTATAATTTATTTCAACCTATATTGAGGGGTTATTAGTTGTCTTTAAAAAAAATATAAGTTTCAGATGATGAAATTAAGCAAATAATGTTTTTAAATTTTGGGCATATTTATTTCAACAAAATTTGATGCATATTTATCGATGATAATGCCTATATCTAGAGCTATTTTTAGAAAATGAAATTCACGATGTATTTCCTAAATTAATATATAAGAGAAATAAATTAATCATGCAATAAAATATTAATGACCGAATCGATTAAAGAAAACAATCTTCAATTAAATTTCAGGAATACTATTTAGGTTTACATAATCCATTAAACAATTGGTCCAACATCTACCAAAAACGTTTATTATATAGAATGCCAGCATGGCACCATTTTCAGACATGGGAAGTAAAAAAAGAAAACAATAAAAACAAAGGAGCAAAACTATCTAAATTTCGAAATTCCCCCAATATCGCCACGTGAGCGAACATGCACATTCTAGAATAATATCCGTTCTACCAGAAAGTCCGAGAGACACTCTGCTTTCTCCTCCAGAAACTTCTCTAATGTTCCATAGTCACTTATAAATTTCTAACATAACTCGCCCTATTTTCAACGTCATCGCAAACAGTTGTCGGAAACTTTCACAGCTCAGATAAAAAAACACCAAAAAAAAAAAGTGCTGCAAAATTTGAAGAGAAAGTAAGAAATGGATTTCAGGCTGATGGGATTCGACGCTCCCTCCTCCACACCATCCATCACATGCTCGACGCCAACGAAGGCGACGCTGCGAAGTCGGGCGGCGGCCCCACACAGACCTACGTACGCGACGCCAAGGCCATGGCGGCAACGCCGGCAGACGTGAAGGAGTACCCCGGCTCCTATGTGTTCGTGATCGACATGCCGGGGCTCAAGTCCGGCGACATCAAAGTGCAGGTGGAGGAGGACAACGTGCTCAACATCAGCGGCGAGCGGAAGAGGGAGGAGGAGGAAGGGCCAAGTACGTGAGGATGGAGCGGAGGATCGGTAAGTTCATGAGGAAATTCGTGCTGCCAGAGAATGCCAACACGGATAAGATCACGGCGGTTTGCCAGGACGGCGTGCTCACCGTCACAGTGGAGAAGCTGCCGCCGCCGGAGCCGAAGAAGCCCAAGACAATTGAAGTTAAAATTGCGTGAGAGGTCGTGGCGTTGGAGGTGTCTAAGCCAAGAATAGGTGTTGGTATCAAATAATGATGTCTTCTACTGTTTTTTTTTTTTTTTTGTGTGTGGATCAGTTAGATCATGTTGTTGGAAAATCTGCACGACATTTGTCATGCGATTTCTGGCGATTTGGTGAGTTGAGTTTGGATTTCACTTTGTTGCTTCAGTTATGCTTTTTTTCTTTTTTCTTTTTTCCTTTTTTTCGGATTTCACCTTGTTGCTGCAGTGATGCTTTTTTTCTTCTCCTTTTTTTGATGAAAGGTAGATAATCTATGTATTAAGTGTATCCCCTCTATTTAGATATGAATTTGTGAGGAAAACGTAAACTGTTATTGCGAAAAAAATAACTGAACAGAAATATGCTTGGGATAAATTAAGTACCTTATGGTAAGCTGGAGAATTTAAACCAATTTAAGAAGTCTGGCTACTATGAAGTTGAGAGGTTTTCGAGTTGTATGCTTTTTCCCGGCGATCTTCTCGATTTTGTTTGCTGACGAGTAGAGCGATGAAAACCTGTCTCTATCTTCTACCAGATCCGATGGCAATAGACGTTCAGATGTAAAAACGAAAATTAAATCGAGTAGATTTTCCACATTTAGAGGGAGGGAGAGAACTCACGGCCACTGAATGCGGGGAGACCGCGTTAAGGCCGGTGAGGAAAGGGTGTCGCGAGTTGGAAGCCACGAGATGATGCGAGATGCAAAACAGATTTAACATCTTCATTCTCAATTTGATGCATCGAACACGTACTATAAACGATTCTTTCCACTGCTGGGACTACTCAAAATTCAATAACACCAACATATATATATTTGCCAAATGCATATCGGAAGAACGATCAAACACATCTTATGCTAGGATACAAGAATAAATCTTCAATTTATTTCTTTAAGAATGTGTGTTTACCTTTCTTATATAGAAAATAAGAGGCATTTAGCTACACGTCTTAGACCATATCTTGATCCACAAGGACCACAAGGATTGAGTTGGTTATGATAGTTAGCAGCTTTAATTGGTTCTGAAATATAGGAATTAGATCCAATTGACTCATTCATCCTTCTCTTTATGACCTGATTTCCATTCATATCCTGCACATACTCTAGTAAAGAAATAACAGAACTCTAAAATAATTAGCTCCTCTTTATGACCTGATTTCCATTCATATCCTTGACATACTCTAGTAAAGAAATAACAGAACTCTAAAATAATTAGCTCTATAATATGAGGAGGTTCGTTTTAGAGTTCAACAAACTCCAGCATGATGGATCCAAAAGAATAGCCCGAATCTGCAAACTGAAAACAGTGAATTTATTTGAAAAACTATACATCTGAATAATAACATTCAAGATTACCTTCGAATGCGAGGGATGAGTAGAATCAGGGTTTAAGAAGACTCCATGCTTAACTTTCACATCTACGTGTAGCTAAGTTAAACAGTCTACAATCAGTAATAATTAACTGTACAATGAAGGAGAAATTGATACTGATTTTGCTAGCGCACTAATACAAAGGATACTTGTTGCGCCAGCAAGTTTGACATTATTTTTCAAGCGCTCTACTCTTTTCTTGTTAATTTCGCAAGCTATAATCTTGCCCTTGCCCTTGCCCTTTCATGAGAGCAGCAAGGTGGACAGTTTTGTTCCCAGGGGCTACACAAGCATCAATAACCTTCACGAAAGCGGATTTGTGTGGTTAACAAATGTTGGATTGCACACGTAGATGAGGAGGGAATTTTGAGTAGCATACCTCCCATCCGGACTTTGGATCAAGAGCTACGGCGGGCATGGAGCTTGCTTTACCCTGAAAATGATACAGAATTTCATGGTACTGGTTCGCAATGGTTTAGCTATTTTCTACAGGAAATTCACGACGGACAAAGGACTTTGCTTTAGAGAATCGTGAAAGTTAACACCTGCAGGAAAACACTTCCATTCTTTACAAGAGGATGATTATGTAAATCAGCACCTGGTGGGAGTATCAGTAAATCTTGGACTATGTCATCCTCTTGGACCTGAATGATAGGGCAATAACCAAAAAAAACTTATTAACTTACAATATGATATAGATAAGCTCGTCAGGTTTGGAATCTAGCGTGATAATTCTCGCCATCTTTTTCCTGCTACAATCATGTTTGCCTGCAGTTGCTACTATTGTTACAGATTCTCGCCTCACCCTATCTATCTTGCCGAAGGGCCTGAATTATTTTGTTTTATGTGAGATTCTGTTGCTTAACAATATTTTCTTTATTGGCAGGCCAAGAAAACATAGCACATACCACATATTGTTGTCTCAATTCGCTTATGACAGATTTGGTGTCAGTCTTTAAAGTATTTACCCGAACATGACGAGGTTTCTGTAGTTCTGCAGAAAATCAGACAATAGGAATTAATGTAGGATTTTCACAACTCTTGAATAATTCATGCCTCTTTCAAAATTTTGACAGGGCATTCAATACAGACTGTAGCAAGAAATGCACACCAGAAGTTTTATCGAGAGCCATCAAGTCTTTTACATTTTTACATTTTTCAGTCCCTTGCACCTTAAAATCCGTGATATAGCTGATTGCAATGCATCCTTTTTTGACGTCAAATGCTTCTCAGCATCACCAGTTAGAATATCTGCCTAGAAAAAGATATTCAGAATGATAGATATTTAGGAAAATGATAATAAATCAGTTCCATGTGGATGCAGTAAAGCGAGAGCCAATATAGATAAATTATGACTGAATGATCGAGGCATACAGGCATAAACCGATCAACTTCAATACATAGAATATCAAAAACTGCATCGACAGACATAAGTGAACACAAAAGAAGTGAAAAGTACTTCACCTGTCCAAAAAGGTAAATCATATATGATGATATACAATAGCTCGTTCTGCTTATGTACAAAAGCAAGAGTAATATTAAGTTAACAAATATCATCATTGCAAGAAATACATAACAGGTTACAGTTTTAACTCGTAATCACATTGAACTTACATCTGCCTCCTCCATGACCTCCTTAATAACCGAGAGATCTAAAAAAACTGACTTTAAGCTTAACTTCTCAGGTTATCAAGCCGATCTCCAAACCCAGTGCTTCTAATTAATTTCTAGGGCTCAACACAACTTGATATCTACAGCATTACATGCCATAAAAACAAACATGAAGTTTGACCACTAGGATTGAGCTTAATCAAAACTTCATAATCTACAGCATTGCATGTCATATTATTACCATCAAGCATAAAGTCTAATCAACGCGAATTGAGCTTAACACCAGCTTGATAATCTACAGCATTTCATGTCATATCAACAAGCACACAGTCTAACCAGCTCGAATTGAGCGTAATCACAACTTGATAATCTACAGCATTAGATGTCATATCAAAATATGAAGTCTCACCAACTTGAGTTAAGCTTAATCCCAACAAGATAATCTATAGCACACTGTCATATCAACAAACACAAAGTCCAACCTACTTGAGTTGAACATAATCACAACTTGATTATCTACAGCATTAGATGTCATATACATAAAAAGTCTATCCAACTCAAATTAAGCTTAACCACAACATGGTAATGTTCAGGTTTACTATCATGTCAAAAAATTCAAAGTCTAGCCAACTCGAATTGAGCTTAACCCTAGATACATCATTGATATCATGTCAACAGGTACGAAGTCTATTAATCCAGGTCGAATAGAGCTTAATCACAACGTGATAATCTACATCATTACACATCAAATCAACAAATTCGAAGTACAACCAAATCATTCAACATCGAGTCATTAGCATTACAGATCCACTGCACTTAAGGAATTGAATGGTTCATTTTATCCAATTACTACGATAATTCCAAACACGAACATTCTGCTTGTGTAATTGCACGATTAAGTTGAACGAGTGCTGCTGACATACGCTTGAGAGTTTCGCAAACCAGGGCAAATGCGGCCTTCTTGTTCCTGACGGAAGGGCTATAAACGAGCGACTTAATTGAGCCGACGGCTCGCCGCCGAGCATCGCCCTGAAGCGCGCTGCGCAACACCTTAGGAGCTTCACTCCGGGCGAGGTAAGCCGACCGTTTGGCGTTGCTCTGCCGCTTCGCCTCCGGCTTCCGCTCCTTCCTCGCCGGCGTGTTTGCAGTAAACGGCTTTTTCCGCGCCATGGCCCTCGGTTTGATTTTAGCCGGGGTTTAGGGTTCTGTTTTTGCTAAAATTGCTGTCTCAGAACTATTTGGGGAGTGCGATTTTGAGTTTCGCGCGAGTTTACACGGTATCATGCAAGAGGTATTGCTGTCATTTTATCACTGGAATTTAAAGATAAAAAACGAAAAATATTTAGTTTTATCTTTTGCAAAAAAAGAATTAACATACGTTTAGGAAAGTCTCACTAAATATGGCACGTTGAGAACTCATCAAATTTAAGGAGTAATCTATGCCTACACAATATCCTTCTAAATAAATCGAATCAGTCCAATTTAATGGATCATATTCAATCATTAATTGAATTATAGCATGCCTCTTTTATCCCTATGCAGATTCCTGTTTTGGCATCTTTTTTTGCACTAGTATTTGAGGAAAGAAACCAATAATTGAATCCCTGTATATAACATCACCAATTTTATGAGAAAATATGCATAAAAATCTGGATCATTGTCACATTATATTGTATGCAAATATGACATTTTATACTTTATTATGATATTATAAATTATAGACGAAGTAATTGTATAAGTGCATAATATTTTTTATTTCATGGAGTAACTAATACTATGACATAAAGTTAGTGAGTTATATTGCCAGGTTATATCTATTTAGTCGATTTGTTTATGATGCCGTGTAATTAAGGTAAAAACTATTTTAATATGTTCGTTTAAAATTTGAAAAATAATACAATGATATAAGTGAAGTAATTATTATTCCTTTAGTCCACAATAAGTGTATCACAATTATTTTATTCGACGTCCATGAAAAGTATATCACTTTCATTTTTAAGATATTATTCATATTTATTTAACCTTACAATCACTCATTATTTACCAAAAAATCATATGGTGTGACTATTTATCTATTCAAACAACACTCACCAATAATTTTATTAAAAATAATACCATACATAAATGATACATTTATAGTGGATGGAAACAGTATATATTTGCACTATTTTATAACTCTTTAATTACAGCGAAAACGAGTTTGAGTAAAAAGGACCACAAATGAATTTGGATAAAGAAAAGAAAAGAAAATCGACGCCAAGTTCCTTAGTTGAATTAAATTCAGCATTGTCCATGGCCAACAATAATGATAGTATGCGTGAGCGATTCTGAAGATGAAAGGTCGTTTGGGATAAGTGGATCAACGACAATGAAAATTCCAATTCTGATGGAACTAAAATCATAGTGATCCAGGTATGGTTGAACAAAATTCAAATGTTTGATACAAGAAAGCAACGATTTGAGGTCTCCTATGCGATGCATGAGGATCAAATTGATTTTTTTAATATTATATTGTAATGGATAAAGTCTTATATTTTATAAATTTTGTAACTACTAAAAATATTTATTATGTATGATGTTTTAGTTAAGTAAATCAATATATATTTTCATGTTTTAATTTGAGATCATATTTTACAACTATATTCATATAAATGCAAAAAAAATTATAGATTCGTATTCCTTTATTTTATAATATATTGGGAGAAAATAACAATTATACCAAAGCAAAATATTTAACCATTTCAACTTCTCAAACTCAATATAATAACATACAATTAAAATTATTCATCCGATACTGTAAACTATTATTGTGAAATAAATTTTAAAATAATACACACACACACACACACACACACATATATATATATATATATATATATATATATATGGTTTGGTTATAGGACGAACCACTACTAAGATGAGAACTATCACAACCCTTAATTCCATCTAATCCAATTATATATATTTAATTTGTGCATTAATTAAAAAATCTCTCACTTTCGACAAATTTTTTAAAAAAATAGACTTGAAGGTATTAATGTAATTGAAAAATGACCTACCCTACCCAAACAACCCACAATCCCTGAATTTACGTGGATGAGGAGATCTCTCTCTCTTCTCTCTTCACTTTAATTATGTCTCTCTCTTCTTCACTTCCAAAAAAATTGCAGAATGATTTAAAAAGATATTTTTTCATCCCAACACTAATTTGGTGTTGGAAAATCTCTCAAAAACTATATCTCTAAATATATACACCATTTCGCATAGACACATAAGCGATTTGTTTTGCATATCATTGATTTCTCCGCCGACAAGCAATTGTGCAAACAATATCGAAGAATTCTGGTATGAGAAAAACTAGGCTTTCGATTTCAGTGTAAGTATTGGGGAAATATATAAATTTTGTGCTTCTAAATCCAATTGCCAACATGTGGTTATGTATGTAAATGGTGTTGTATCACATACTGGAAGCACATTGTAAGCATAACAAACTTTCGATTTGTACATGTGTTAGTCATAGAATATGTGCATTTTATATGCTAATTATACACATTTTGCTATAATCTTCTGTTATATCATGAAAGCTCATCCGTTCAGGCATGTTTCGCTTTGCGCATAGGTTGGTCAAAGTTATGCACAGGTGGGGATGATGATTTCGATAATCTTATACCAACAATTCAAGTTAGGCACTCCAAGGATGTTCGGTGCAAACGGAGAAACATGGAGGCATGCATTGATATTGTTGGCGTGAATGAGGATCCAACATTACTAAGGCTAAAGACACGGACAACACCATTAGCTTTTAGTGATATTCTACAAGATTTGAACGATGCACAAATAGAAGCGGTACGACAAATGGGATTTGGGCAAATCCCCACGTGTATGCACAAGAAATAATAACCACATGAACAATCCGTCATGCTTAAGTGCATAATCAATCATAAAATAACTTTTCAAATCATACTTCGTTTGTTAATAGCATCAGGATGCACAACTGTTTATAACCGCGTGCACAATGTATTCAGAAGCTATGCATAATAGGATAAGCGATTATCAATATTGAAATGTTAATGATAAATACTGGAATGTTATCGTCCAAGATTGGAAAAAATATTATCCACCTAGTATATCATACATAAATAAAATTAGTTATGAGTTAAATATATTAATATTTATGCAATTCAAATTTCGCAATCTGAAAAGAAAGTGCACAATGATTAAATCATATGTACACCATATAATAAGACATGTGTCTTGCTTTGAGGAATTCATTTGATATATGCTATAAGATATGCATAACCATATATTTTAGGTGCACAAGAATTCATTATTTTTGCATAGATGAAATTAAGTTACGCATAAAAATGTACTTTGTACACTACAAAAACTAACAAGAATAAGAAAATAAATAAATAAAAATATAATTTCAATAATAAAATAACACACAAACAAATTTGATGATGTCTTTAATGCATAATTAATCTCGATAGGAATAGTGTGGAAGATGAGAGATAATATTTAAGTTAATCTTAACAATTAAGATAAGCTATAATTGAAAACATTAATTATGCAAATCAAATCCCATAAATATAGTTATATCCGTTGAAGATACATTGATATGACAAAATTTTCCTCATCATTAATATTCTTAATTAAAAACGTGAATGGATGTATTTAATTAGTGACCATAGGATTAACTCAAGTCAACCATTAGGATTAGTTCTCATTTCCTAAATTACTTGTGGTTCTCATTTGATCCATCCTATATATATATATATATATATATATATATATACATAGAGAGAGAGAAGGAGGGGTTCAAATAAGAACCAATTTTAACGTGAGAACTAAGAACCACGGAAATTCTTACTGAACAAAATGAATTTCTATGAAAGTTAATGAATCATTGAAAGTTATCTTGAATCCAAAATTCAAAATTTTCACCTGTGGTTCGAATCCATGAGGCTAAAATTCCATTTTTTGGATTCGATAATTTTTCAACGGATTCATCAAGTTTCACATGAATTCATCATTTTTGGTTCTCATGTTCTCACAATAAAAATGGTTCTTACGTTAACCCTCCCCTATATATATATATATATGCATGCACAACGTAGTGAATATCAATATATTAACGTAATAACATCTAAGAAAAGAAATTGAGAAAGAACTCCAACCTAGCTAGCCTCGTGAGTGATGCCATTTATCACGCCCCAATTTATGAAGGAAGACTTTCTAGGCAGAAGTGATAGTGGATGGGGAACAAGAAACGGATAAGATGGGGGATATTGAATTTACTTAATAAGGATTAATAAGGATCGTATTAAATTTCAATTAGTCTCTAAATTATAACATTAGATAGAATGATCGTTCAAACAATTAGAATTTGGCTTGCAATCAGGATATCATCAAGTATTTAGGTACACACCATAAGTCTTGAAAGAAGGTATCGTTTACTCGATACATAATATGATTTAACTAAGAATTTAAGACGTAGTGGAAGCTTAAACTTGAAAATTTTGGTATAACCCTCGCCTCAGCCTTGTCCGTCCGCACGACCATCAACCTGAAAACATTTAGAAAACGTTAGGGCTGAGTACTAACGTACTCAGTGAGTAATTATCATTTTAAAGCATATTACTTCAAAATACTTTCAAGAGCAAGTTATCCATTATAATAAGATGATACTTAGAAGGTTTCAAAATAAAATCTGCATCTAAGTTCACTAAAACATTTATATCACCACTTCAGTGCGCTATGTTCTTACTTACGTTACTCTCATGATCTCAGACCTCTAGCCACGGTTGGATCATTTTGACCTCAGGTCCTAAGTCCCCGAATGGTCAACATAACTTGGTGGATTGCGGGTAGCTACCTAGAAAATCCTTCTGCTATGTTAGCAAACGATGGAGATCAATCAATCACACAACTAAAAGATTTTGTGTACACACGATTCACACACGACTTGTTAGGTCAATGCGGGAACCTCTGTCAATTTTGAAGTGAGAGCACTGAACGTAGTAGTAACACATATAAAGCATTTTATGGATAACATGCATTTTCATATAATATTTGAGCTTAATAGCTCCAACATACATTTGAGAGAAATTTACCCACCTTGCAAGCAGTGACTTGCTTGAAACGTTACTTGAATCCGTCGAAGAGGTGGCACCTAGTCCGTCGCTTTGTCAAAGCCTACAAGAGAATCTATCTCAAAAGGGTTCGATGTCTCATTCTAGTCTCGACCTAGAGGTACATTAAATAAACCCTAAATTCGCTTAAGCCCAAATTTTCAAAATTTTAATATTTGAAAACTCAAATTTTTAGCGAAGGGTAAATAAATAGCCCCTGCTCGTTTTATCGGAAAATTCCATTTAAATAATTTGGTATCAAAGTATTATTCTTACTTATGCAAGAAAAATATATATTTCATGCAAATTTCACCACTTACATAAATCACATTGACATTTGATTTCACAACTATTATATTAGCATATATAATTATTTATTTCATATATATTCATAGCTAAAATATTCTTAACATATCATGAAGAATATTTCTTAGTACTTAAGAAATTCTTATTAAACTTATAATTCATGGTAAGTCAAGATTCACACTCATAAACAAGTAGGATAATATTTTCAAGTTCATTTTTCAAAGAATTCATTTATTCTCTTTGTTTTAAAAAATTTCAAGAATCTTACTGTAACACTATCTACTTTAAATAACTACGGTTTTTGACTCAAGATGTTTTAGGAGATGAGACATATGTTTCTGGAAACCTAGGGATGTCTAGTTTAGTTCAAAAAAAATTGAGCTCGAAAATTCGAATTGGTTTAAGAGATATGTCCGTTTTCTTAAGGTCTACCAAACCTGTGACAGTTTCTGTAAATGTCCTTCCAACAATTTTAAAAAATAGTAAAACTCATTGAAAATTTCTAAAAATTTTCATAGACCTTCCTAAATGTCCAGACATTCCCAGAAAATTTGAAATTAAAATTTTCACTACCTTTTCTTGATGTAAAAATTGTCGAACAGAGAGGTTTTAACAATGAATACTCTGCCTAAAATCAATATTATCACAAAAGGCTTTTGCAGTTCATGTCTTAATATTTCTCACACCAAAACAGATCTAGAACATACTACAAGTAGGAATACATCTAATAAACATTTTCATGGGAGGTCTTGAACTACATACTCCATAAATTTTGAAATATAGAACACATATAGAACACATCTTATGCATTAGTAATATGTAATCATCATGCTCATAACTTAAGTATTCATTCAAGATCATGCTTTCATACTTAGATAAATCAAGAGAAATAACTTCACTAATTACTATAAGCTTCAAAATTCTTAAGATCCAAGACAAAAAAAAAAGAATAAAAAACAATTAAAATTTGAAGACTTGGCCTCTCTCTCCTTCTCTTCCGGTCTCTATCTCTTCCTTTCTTTTTCTCACCCTTATCTGAAATTGTGTGTACAAGAATGAGGGTGTTGTGGTGCTTAAGTAGAAGAGAAAAATAAGAATAAAAGGAATGGGGTGTAGGGGAAGAAGGTTGTCGATAGGGAGGGATTAGGGGGTGATTTGTGTGTCTTGTTTGACTTATGTAAGAGACAACAGGTGTAAGAGATTCTTGCCCTAAATGTGTCACTCTTTTTCTTTAAAAATCTTCTTCCTAACCAACTCTTCCCGTTTTCCTTTTATAGAATGAGATCTTGTGATTAATATACTAATGATAGTGAAATTTATTTTGTCTTAATCAATCATATACATAACACATCCTAAAGTCATAAAGTATGTCATTTCTTGGCGATCATTTTTTTGAATAGCATATAGACATACAAGGCATGCTCTTATCTTATTCTACATATATATATGCTATATATATATATAGGGTTGAATTCAAATAAAAACATATTTTTCGTAAAACCTAAAACCAATGCACTTTATATATAAAGTTACTGCATTATGAAATATTGATGAATAGTGATGTCTTTTACCAGAACTCAGAGGTGCATTAGTTTTATACATAAAGTGCATTAACTTTATACGTAAAATGCATTGATTTTTAGGTTTTAACGAAAAATAGATTTTTATTATAAATCAACCCTATATATATACACTCATTTTGGTCATTTAAATGATAATATATATAATGTATGCATGCAAGGCATAATGTGACAAATAAAGTATTGAACACGCCCTTAATTAGTAATATTTCACTTTTCATAAGTTTTAATTCAAAAGTATGTTGTAAATTTTGCATGATCACAAAATTAAATAAAATTAATTATATCGAAATTATTTCAAAAGTTCGAAATTTATAGAAGTAAAAATTTGAAATCTCTACGTTTTTTTTAAAAAAGGTTTAAACTTATCTTTCTTCGGATGCGAATTTTCTTAATACCTAAACTAGGATTATTATTTCCTAGAAATTATTGAGGAAATGTTGTGAGTATTACACACTAAAATTAAAATGCTTAGAAATACTAAAACAATAATAATGAGAAAAATATTACCGTAACTTATATAAAAATCCAACAGCATGCATAAGTGGCAAATTTTAATTTACAAACTAATTAACAACAAAAGTAATTACACATATTATTCACAAAAACAAAAATGATGACTTACAGTATAATAGAATCTATTATACTGTAAGTCATCATTTTATTTTATTATTCTCGTTTTATCAAAAAGATTTAATGGTTGTTCTCTTTTTTCTATTATTTACTTATAAATTTCACGTCAATCCTGACTCATAACAAATAGAAAATGCAAGTATACACATATATATAGGAAGGTTAATATAGTATCAAATCTTATCAATTTATTTTATAGATCTTATGGTGGAAAAAAATCCAGATTTTTTAAGCTTATTTTCATTGATTTCGATACAATAAGGTAGACTAGTAATTTGATGGTTTATGTGATACAAAAAACAAACCATGCATATGATTGAACATAAATATACATGTAGTTGAATAGAAATATGCATGTGAGTTCGATTTTAATGCATGTTGGAAATACACGCCCAGCGCGCTCGCGCACTCACATACTCGTTGGTCAACATGCATGTTTATGTTTTATTATATGTATGAGTATGTTTCATGGCACACCAGTGCAAGACGCGCGCTCGCGCACCCCAGCACTCGTTGGACACATGCGGTTTATGTTTTTTATATACATTTGTATATTATTATATGTATATTTATGTTTCGTGGCCAACATGCAAGTTCATGGTTTGTTAAATACATGAGTATGTTTTCCGACAGTAAAACTCTCTCATGTCATTCTCCGTCAGTTTCGTTGGCTCTTCTCTGATTACAGACAAACTTCGTCGTAAATTGCCGTCATAGCCACCCTATCTCTATTCCTCGATGTTCTCTCAAAATTTCCTTCTTTTTCCCCTCAAAATCACTCAATTTTCTTATCAAAATATTCTTCTTCTTCTTTCTCAATATTTGTTGTTCGTCATCGTCGGCATCGTTTGTTGTTTCTGTAAGAAAAATCGAGGAAGAAGAACATCAGAGGAGATTAGAAAAAGAAGTTTGCTTTGTTCTCTTCTCATATTGCCTCTTTCGAAAATTTTAAAAGAAATTGAAAAAGGAGCTATCACTTATCAAATTGTGATGCATCTACGTGTTCAAAATATGTGGTTAGATTAAGTACTACATACTACCTAAGGACTGGATATTATTGGAACCCAACAATCAATATATATATATATAGAGTTGATCAAATGAAAACTATATTTTTTTATGACTCTGCAATATATGCATAGATGTGTAAAGATGATGCACAAAAAAGTATAAAGTTGTACACAGCGAAAACTTTCTAAAATTGTTTTGTTATGCAATAATTTTAGAATGTTTTCATTGTGCACAACTTTATATAATTTGTTCATCAAATTTATACGTCTGTGCATAGTTCTCAAGTTTTCAAAAAAGATAAATTCTCCGTGGATATAACCTATCTCTCTCTTTATATATATATACACGTGCATTTCAGATTTTGTCAATCTCTTCCGAAATTTATCGGCTATGGCTAAGTAATATCTTACTATTTAACTCAATCTGCATTAATAATGTCTTAAAATTATGTAAAATTACTAATATCCTATTTTTATGCATATGTATAAATAACACTACTCTAAATTTGATGAGTATACATGTGTTATAGAATATAAGTTAACCAAGTGGTAACGATAGCTTGCGATACAATTGCCTTATAATTTGTATTCATCATTATTTACTCCTAGATTTATTGGTTTCCTCTACTTTACATTTGGATTAATTCATCTTTTAGTTAGTAATTATTATTCTCAATTTTTAATGGTTATGACTAATATTTATCGATTCGTATATAAATATTTTTGTTATATATAAAATGATCAAATATAAATCTTCCACATATTTATTTTCGCTCGATCAATCAAAATCTTGCATTGCTAAGTAGAGCTAATAAATGAATATATTAATGGATATTGAGAGTAAATATAGGTAGTGTGTAGTTTTTTTGTAAATAAGTAGATAAATTTGGGGTAGTTGGTCGAACTTTTGATAGACGGACAAAAATGAATTAAATGTAAGCTTTTGGTAGATAGGGGAATAGTAATACTAATTCAACTATTAATTATTATATTATCTAGATATATTATACAAGAAGCGTTATTAAGCATGAATTTTAGGCTATTATGAAGAATTTATCTACATAATCATCCATTCTCTCTCTCTCTCTCTCTCACATACACACACACACACACACACACTGATGTGTACGATTTTATCTAACCTTGTATAGACATCGTTTAATCCGATGACAAATGAAGATCAAAGGTGAGATGACATAATTAAGGAAAGATCATATTTGAAAGGAAAGATCATATTTGAGGTCTACACTAAAGGCGCCATGAGAAAGAATAATCTCAGATCTGATTGGATAATTCAGAGTGAAGGACACTTATCATAAAACGACAAAACAAGCAAACATGTGGCTGATAGTCATTCGATAACAAAGAGATTCACAAAATATAATTCAATTAAAGGAAGATTTTGAAATACGTCACTAACTGACATGGGTGAAGGTCGGCGACACACAAGTGACATAAGAAAATGACCGCCTACCCCCAAAGCATAGCATAACGAGTACTAAAGGACGAAAACACTATTGTATATGGGGAGATGAAATTACTAAAATACCTTTCTCTTAGTAATGCCTATAAATAGTCTATAATTTATCTTAAAAAGGTAAGAAAAACAAAAGATAGCTCATAAACTCTGTCAAAATGTTTACTCGAATATTCAAAAATTAAAATAGTTCGAAAAGTGTTCGTTGAATTAGAAAAAGCTTTGGTTTCATCGTGTTCGTGATATATTTTCTCTATTATTCTTTTATCACCTCATCGTTATTCACCAGATTTTTTGCACTTTAGATTATTTATTTAGTATTTTAATCACTTTCGATGTTGAGAAAAATAAAACACTCAACACACACACACATACATACATTAGACATATATAATACCCTTATAATTTGATCAAATAGGTTTACGTAAATTGTAATTGATTTAATCAATTTTCCTTAATTTATACATTATAATTGTTTGGATGAATTAATCCTTTAAATACTTTGTATGGAAATTATATGTATACAATCCAAATTGTCAAAATAGCTAAATTGTTAATCGAATTAAGTTTTAGTACAAAAAAGTAAATTCAAATTTGGTTGTAATATATATATATATATATATATATATATATATATATATATATATATAAAAGAGAATGTTTAAATAAAATCTTATTTAAAGTAAGAACGTGAGAACCATTTTCAGCCATTAGATCGTGAGATCTACGGTGATGCACCACTTTATTGGATGAGTGCATTATGCACTACATGTTTTCGAATCCCATGAGTAGCAAATTTTTTTTATATAATAACTTTCATAGAGAATGCATTGTTTTCATATTTGTAGGATAACAACTATTTTTACAATAACCCCCCCACCACATACACACACATCTATATAGTATACTGGTCTCAGTTTCAGATTTTTTTAATCTGTAATTTTAGGGTTACATTATAATATGTTTTAATTGAAATTAAGAATAAATATTACTTTGACGTTATAAACTATATGAAGTTCAAGATAAGAAATACATAAAGATTTTCCCTCATTTTCCTCATATGTCGTGTAAAAATGTCAAATTGTTGTCTATATAATGTTCGGTTCTCGGTTAGAACAACCGAACCGGAACCAATCAATTTCAATTAATTGAAAATAAAAAATTCGGTTATCAATTGGTGTACGGTTTCAGAATAGAATTTTTTCGGTTATATCGGTTATCCGATAATCGATCGGTAAGAGCCAAAAAAATCATTTTTAGTTATTATTATTATTATTAATTGAAATTCTAGAACCTTAGTTTTTAATTATTATTTTAATAAACTTAGTTTTAATTATTATTTTAGTTATGTCTAAAAAATCTGTTTTTTATGAAAAAATGTTATTTAATTATTTTAATTATTGATTAATTTTTTTAGTTCAATTTTTCGGTTAATCAAAAATCGAATCATAATAACCGATCGATTTTTGTTAACTAAAAATCTAAATCGTTTCGATTTCATTTTTTTGTACAAATTCAATTGGGTTAGCCAAAATCGAACCGTTTTCCACCCCTAGGAATATAAAAGTAATAGTATAAATTCGAAAGTTGGATTTAGAAGTTTATATTTTTCAAATACTGAAAGTTGGATTTAGAAGTTTATATTTTTCTTTAGTTCTTATGCGCAACAAAGCACTTCAACTTTTGTTGGGGGTCTAGAACTTCAACTTTGTGGAATTGGTCATATTGGGAGAAGTGGGCTAAAAATATTCAAATATGTCTTTGCCACACAGGAGACACTGTTTATACCTTGATGGTTGGATAATGAATATAGTCTTAAATTTACTTTATATAAGAAGGATATTGAAAATTTTCAGTGTACATGGAGTATATTTCTTTAACATAGTTTCACACCTATCTCTTATGTTTAATTTCCAATGGTGCAATATTAAGTTACACATATAATTACGAGGGGAAAAATTATGTATTTTGCTTCCCAAAAATATATAAGCTCAAAACTCCAAATAATAGAATGAGTTCTAGTAATCTAAAGGCCTCTTTTAATTAAATGGAACTATCACCAATTTGTAAATTTCAAATTAAGTATTGTTGGATTTGTATCTTTGAAGCAGATTTTGGTTGAGCTTGTATACAATGTTTCCTATTACCACTATTACAATCTCCTATCTGAATTGTTTACTTGATTGCATATGTATGTCCCTTATCTCATATATAAGTTAGATCATACAGTGTGTTGTAGATCACATAAGTCTGTATGATTGGTCAAGCTTAATGAGATATAAAAAGAATCACAGCTGAGACAACTTGAGGACGAGTTGTCGGTATAGCCGCAGATAGTATAGATAAGTAACTTGACTTGGTTGCTTGTCTATCTTTGGTGCGTCTCGGCGTATTGATGGATCACAATGAGATGAGTTCTTCTATCTCGACCGTCGTGAAGAACCAGATCTCGGTGACTTTACGTTGATCTAAATCTCGATAAGGTAGTAGGTGACTATGAGTTCTTGACCATCACTTTGACTTGTTATGGGTGAGGTTACATGAGTTAACCCAAGATTCTCTCGCATCTTGGGTGGTGGCGGTCTTGTATGTCATGCTAGTTACCTGTGTTGAGTCACCGTATCCGTTCAGGATGATGACGTCCCCTTAAGGAGCTCAAAAGGTTTATTGTACTAAACCCTGCAGGTTGAGTTATCTCAAGTATAATAATAATAAGGTTGAGTGGTACTACTTAAGGAATTAAAGATATTAATTATTTTAAGCAGTCAGAACGCTGTAAATAATTAATGGACGTACGATATCTTAAATACGGGGATTCGTGAAGTCTAAGTGGAAGCCCCACTCAACTTCAGAAATAAAGGGGTAAGTCAGCATTTATTCTCTAGTGGAATGAATAAATATTTATGAATTAATTTATGTTCTGGGCTGAACATAAGATAATTAATTTATTTGAGAACTATCTTTATTCCTTGCATTTGATCCCTGTGCTGGCCCATCCAGGCCTGGAGGTAGGAGAAATTTCGTCCCTTTCATGAAGAGTCCCACTGGGACTCTGTTTTGATCATCTCTATCTTAAGAGATATTATTATATTTATTAGATATGCATAAATCATATCATGATAGGATTTAGGGTTGCATTATAAATATAAGGTAAGAGAAAATCAAAGGGTTGATCAATTCATAATTCTCGAAAATTGTGAAGAGAAAGAAAGGCGATTTTTCATAGCACTCTCCATAGATTGTCCTCACTCGACATTGGAGTTTAGGGAATCGGGATACAGTCCAGAAGATAAAAGCATGAGTCTTGATCCAATCCTTGCCTGGCAAATTCGCAGGTAAACACGAAAAAACACCAACGTGTTGCAATTAATTATATAGGTGCATGCTAGGTATATAATCAATGTATGGTGAACTAAACATCCAAGATAGATCCTCGGGAGAGGATTAAAATCAAATTTCCCTACAATTGGTATCAGAGCCTGTGATCAGTATCTTGGCTCTATTGGATTAATTCACGTTTGATTATAATATGCGCAATTAATTAATTACGAATCCGTCGTTCATCGTGGCTCGTTTTATTTTTGTCGGATTTTGTTTTTCACCACGAGAAAATCCGTTGTTAGATTAGATTTTTCTTGTAAATCTTATCTGTAAAAGAAGAACGAAGATAAAAGCACAAAGAATGAGACGACGGGAGGCACGCCGGAAACAGTCGCACGGTGCGACGGCGTGCGGGCAACGGCACGCTGAGCGTGCTCGGTGCTCGCAGACACGCCGCCCAGCAGCCGTGCGTGTTTTCTCGACAGCACTCGGCGGACAGGGCTCGACAGCCTCGCGGCTCTCGGCGGAACTGGACAGAAGGGCCTCGGCAGCTTCGGGTGGCCTCGACAGGTCACGCACAGAAGCGCCTAGGGGCATCGGCATCGTCGGGCGATGTCGCTCGGCACGCCTCGGTGGGTCGTGCTCGATGTTGCTCGGTATGTCTCGACAGGTCGCCCTTGGCATCCCTCGGTAGTATTAGACGACGTGGCTCGGCAAGCCTCGGCGGGTCGGGCTCGGCAGCGCTCTGCAAGCCCTGGGTGACATCAGGCGATGCCGCTCGGCAGGTCTCGGCAGGCCGCTGGGCGATTGTGTGCGAGTCGCGCGTAGGTTTTCTCGGCAGTTGCCGACACCTGCGCGCAGACGGCTCGGCAAGATCCTCGGCGGCATGGCGGTGGGCGGCAAGACACGCAGGGCCTCTCGGCCAGACGCGTGATCTTTCGCCGGCCTCGGCAGTCGGGCGCGTGATTTTCTCGACTGTGTCTCGGCCGGCAGCGAGTCGCGTGCAGGCGGTTTGCTCGACGACGCCGCCGGATCTCGACCGTCGGTAGCGAGACATGTGCGGTTTCTCGGCGGTCAAGACGGTTTTCTCGGGCTTCGGCGGTGATTTCTGTAGGAGGCACGGCGAGGTGGGAGGTTGTGCGGCGGGTGAGTTGGGTGTGCGTGTGTTTCAGCCACACGGCCCACCATCTTGGGCCGACCGGCCCATTTATTAAACCGATTTTCGGCCCGACCGATTTTTGACCCGATTCAGATTTTTGACCCGGTTCGGCCCGATCCAATGATCCGGCCCATTTTTTCGATTTTTTTACCCAAATCCAGTTTTGACGAATTCGATCCGTGCCCGTGCACGTGAGGCCCGGTTTTGAGATTTTTATGAAGATCTGTACTTTGCAAATTTATGTAATAAATTAGGCGGTGGAATCTGAGGATCCACGAAGTGGGCGCGATGAACGATTTTATTTTATTTTATCGCTCAAAGCATGTCGTGGATGTTTAAATTATCGAAGCATGCTATGTATGTTTAATTACGTAGATAAACATATTATATGTTTTCTTGATTGGATGCGCATAGTAAGCATGCTAGGTTTATCGCATTTTTCAAGCATATTTTAGAATTCTGCGAGCATGTTTTACATGTTGAGTTCTATAGAAAAATATGCTAGGATTATGTGACCTGCATGGACAAACCTTTTGAAACAAAAGACTAAGCAAGTAACCCGACATATTAATTTTAATTAAAATATCAAGACCTCCACTTTTGATCTCTAAACAAAGTGATACGACTGTGAGTAAACGCCCACACGCGTGGCTTGCTTGCACTTGTTTGTCATAAGTTTGTTAGATGAGATTTCTAAATAAAACATTTTAATCTATTGAGAAGTGGGAGTTTCGCTGGATTTGTATACCGAAAGCGATCTGGTTGAGCTTGTATACAATGTTTCTGTTACCACTATTACAATCTCCTATCTGCTTTGAATACTTGATTGCATATATCACGTGTCCCTTATCTCATATATAAGTTAGATCATACGATGTGTAGAAGATCACGAAGTCCGTATGATTGGTCGCTTAATGAGATATAAAAAGTTTCACGGTGAGACGACTCGAGGACGAGTTGTCGGTTTAGGCTGCAGATATAGATAAGAAGTGACTTGACTTAGTTGCTTGTCTATGCTGGTACGTCTCTGACGTATTGAAGGATCACAGTGAGATGTGTTCTTCTTTCTGACCGTCGTGAAGAACCAAGATCTCGGTGACTTACGATGATCTAAACCTCGATAAGGTATTAGGTGAGTATGAGTTGCTGACCATCACTTTGACTTGTTATGAGTGAGGGTTATATGTTCTAACCCAAGATTCTCCGTATCTTGGGTGGTGGCAGTGCTTGTATGTCACGCTAGTTATCATGTCGAGTCACCGTATCCGTTTAGGATGATGACGTCCCTTAAGGAGCTCAAAGGTTTATTGTACTAAACCCCGCAGTTGAGTTAGCTCAAGTACAATAATAAGGTTGAGTGGTACTACTTAAGGAAATGAAGTTATTAATCGCTTTAAGCGATCGATTGCTATAAATGATTAATGGACGTTCGATATCTTAAATACGGGATTCGTAATGTCTAAGTGCAAGCCCGACTCAACCGGTAATAAAGGGTAAGTCAAGATTTATTCTCTAGTGGCATGAATAAATGTTTATAAATTAATTTATGTTCTGGGCTGAACATAAGATAATTAATTTATTTGAGGCCCATCTTTATTCCTTGCATTTGATCCCTGGGCTGGCCCATCCAGGCCCGTAGCTGCAAGAAAATCGGCGCCCCTGTGTACTCTCAAAGGAAAGATTTTATTCTCTTTATCCCACAAGGATATAATTATATTTATGGTATATGCATAGATCCTTTCCATATAAGATTATGGAAATAATCCTAAGAGTATGGAAATAATCCTAAGAGTATGGAAATAATCCTAAGATTATGGTAATATTCCATATAGGATTATGGTAATTTCCATATAGGATTATGGTAATTTCCATATGAGATTAAGGTAGTGCATTATAAATATAAGGTATGAGATAATGTCAGGTTAATGCACATAATTAACACACTATTTTCGAGATTGAGAGGTTGCTCTTGAGAGAATTTTCAAAATTCTAGTGAGAGCAAAGGGTGATTTTCCAAGCATTCTCCATAGATCGCCCTCACTCGACGTTGGAGATTGGGCAATCGGATACAGCCCGAAGGTCAAAGCACGAGTTCGATCCGCTCGATCCGCTCATCTCGCTTCATCGACCTCTTCGCATCCAAAGGTAAACACGTGAAAACCCCAACGTGTTGCGATTTAATTATATAGACGCATGCTAGGTTTATAATCAATGTATGGTGAATTAAACACCCAAGATGGATCCTCGGGCGAGGTTAACATATGTCTTCCCTACATTGGTATCGAGCACGGGATCGAATCTTGGCTCGTTGGATTAATTCACGTTTGATTATTACGTGCGCTTTAATAATTGTGGATCCGCGTTCATCGTGGCTCGCTTATTGTTTTTGTTGGTTTTGTTTTACACCACGAGAAAATCCGTGGTTAGATTAGATTTTATTATGTAAATCTTATCCGTAAAGAAGAACGAAGACGAAAGAACGAAGAACGAAACGACGGAAAAACAGTCTCTACCGTCATCTCGGTGGTTTCATGGCGAGTCTCGCGGTCGCTAGGGCGATCGCGAGGGCTACGGCGACGGGCGCGTTCTCGCGAGATCCTGGCGCTTAGCGAGCGAGTCATGGTCGCGAGATTACCCGCGAGGTCGCGCGGCCGCAAGCGAGCTAGCGGGCGACGGGCGCGCGTCGCACGAGAAACCCGGCTGGCGAGCGACTCGCGATCGCGGTTTCAGCCGCTGGCGACGACGCCTCTCGGCAGACGTTCGGCGCCGGGCGGTGGCCACGCATGTTCTTTCGTCGGTCATGGTCGCTTTAGCGATCATGAGGTAGCCCATGGCGGACACGCGAGCTGGCGGCGACATGAGGTCGGGCGGCGGGCGGGCCTCGCCTCAGCGCGGCTCAAAGACCTGATGGGCCGACCCGCCCGCACCTGCTTCCAGATTTTCCGGTCCGTGCCCGTGCACGCGAGGCCCGTTTTCAAGTTTAATTGCACTTTGTAAATCTATGTAATAGATTAGATTTAAAATGCAGGTTTCACGATTGGAGCGCGATGAACGTTTTATTTTATTTTTATCGCTCATATGCATGTCGTGGATGTTTAAATTATGCAGTAGCATGTTATGTATGTTTATATTACGTTGACAAACCTTTAAGTGTTTTACGTAATTGGATGCGCATAGTAAGCATGCTAGGTTTATCGCGTTTATCAAGCATATTTTAGAATTTCATGAGCATGTTTTACATGTTGAGTTCTATAGAAAAGCATGCTAGATTACGTGATCTGCATGGACAAACCTTTGAATAAAAAGACTAAGCAAGCAACCCGAAAAATTAATTTTTCAAATTAAAATGTCAAGACCTCCATTTTTGATCTCTAAACAAAGTGAGACGACCGTGAGTAAACGCCCACACGCGTGGCTTGCTTTCACCGCTTATCATAAGTTTGTTAGATGAGATTTCTAAATAAAACATTTTAAATCTATTGAGAAGTGGGAGTTTCATGTGTAAACGTCCACACGCGTGGCTTGCATGTGCGATTTTCATAAGTTCTCTAGAGATAGATATAAAATGAGATAACAAAAGAATTTGAATTGGAAGCGGTATGGTCCGAGTGAGTATACCAATTCTAAGAATTCATTTTCTAATGTTAAAATTATGGTCAATGCTTAGACATCACCTCAAGTACAACTTCCGCCAAGTCCCTTTGCGATAGTGATGTGGTCTAGTAAGGTCCAATCGTTAATTTCATTTGTCGCAAGGATAAGTTGACATGGATTGAAATTAAACGACTAAAAGGTATATTTTAGTCCGTCGAGGGGTTCATGTAAACGCCCACACGCGTGGCTTCGTATGTGGAATTCCTTGGGCGATTGGAGGTTTCGATTAATATTGTTTTATCAAAGGTTACAATATTATTATTACGAATTATTTGTGATCGTATGCTTATGTGTTTTACATTATCGCTTCAGATATGTCTCTTACGTCGATTATCAATATGCTCGCACAAAATCCGTTATCCGTCCAAATTTTATCGAGTGGAAACGAAACATGGAATATGTTCTTATATTTCAAGAACACATGTTTGTTCTCACTACTCCTAAACCCGATGCCCTTATCGACGATCGACTAACGATGGCGAGAGTCAAGCGGACTTTGGAATAAGTCAAACAATACGGCTAAATGCTATATGATGACTACGATGTCCAAAGGCTTGCACCGCAGATCGGGCCATGGTAGACGCGACTGACATTTGGTCAAGTCTCGAGAGTAAGTTTGGGCAGTCGGATCGGACAGTCCGCTTCCACACAATGAGAGAAATCTTGGCGTGTAAGATGGAAGAAGGAAGTTCGGTCCATGAACATGTCTCCACACGACTCATCTCATGGATAGTCTTGATCGGTTGGGAGGAGGTATTGACGGCGGCCAAGGTCGATATCATCCTCAATACACCGCCTAAGTCTTTTGAGAACTTTCGGCGTGAATGCGATCATGAGCAAGACCGAGTTTACACTTAGTCGGTTGCTTAATGATCTCGTTGTCGCGGAAGGAGTTATGGGTAAAGGAGCACATGCTCGCTAGCACATCTAAGGGCCCAAAATTTTCATCATAAAATGGAAATAGAAAAGGGTACCAAAGGTGGTAAAGGCAAGGAAATAGTGGGAGTAATGGGAGCAAGAACATGGTTGCCAGGAGGCTTGAAGAAGCCAAAGGAGAAGGGCAAGTGCTTCAGTGCGGTAAGATCGGGCATTGGAGGCCAAGTGCCCTATGCTCATGCTCAAGGTACGCCGCTTGCTTTAGTAACGGAAACATGTTTAGCGACTTGTTCTACCCATTCTTGGGTAGTAGATACTGGCTAATCGATCATGTTTGTTACACCTGCGTGGGTTCCTCGCGACAAGGGAGTCGCTGTTTGATGGCGAGATAACGATCTCCATGGGCAACGCGCGAAAGTCGGTTGCGGTTGGAGATGTTTCTTTATGTTTTGGGACAACAGCTTTAGTTTTGAAAGACGTTTTATATGTGCCGGATTTTCGGTGGAACCTTGTTTCTGTTTCAAATTATTTACTCATGGATATTCTCGTTATTTTTGATAGTGGTGTTTCTATCATAAGAAATGACGGGTTATCTCGTGTTGGCACCTTATATAATTCGCTTTATACTATTTCTCAAAACACAATACCTATAACTATGTTGCATCTTCATCAAACCCTAAAAGAGAAAGTTTTCTTCGAAGATGACTCGCTTTTCTCGGCATCTTAGATTAGGTCACATCAATCTAAATAGGATCCAAAGGCGCTAAGAATGGAGCGTTGGTAATCTCACGGTTACTCGCTCCCAAATCTGCGAATCTGTATAAGGTAAGATGTCGACTGCACCTTCAAAGCAAAGGGTTATAGAGCCAAAGAAATGTTAGAGTTAGTCCATTTCGACTGTGTGGACCGATGTCCACACAAGCTCGTGGAGGTACGAGTATTTTGTCACTTTATCGACGACACTCAAGGTACGGATACGTATACCGCTTCACCGCAGTCCGAATGCTTTGAGAAATTCAAAGAGTTTAAGGCGAAGTGGAGACGGCTAGGTAAGAGTATCAAGTCATCTGTGGTCCGATCGCGGTGGCGAATACCTCTCGAACGAGTTTATGGACTATCTAGTGAAGTGTGGGATTACCTCCAACAAGATTTCACGGGCACACCACAACAAAATGGTGTGTCGAGCGAAGAAATAGGACTCTTTGGAAATGGTTAGATCTATGATGAAGTTATGCTACATTGCTTATTTCGCTCGGGATATGCCTTAGAGACGGCGGCATACTTGCTAAATCTAGACCGCCCAAGTCACCGAAAAGACCCTTTCGAGTTGTGGTTTGGGCGCAAGCCCGCTTAAGCCACATAAAGATATGGGCGGCCCAAAGACATGTGCCGAACAAGAAGGCCGACAAGTTGGAGGCTAGATCGACGCAAGGTCGCTTATTGGCTATCCTGAGGAACGAAATGTGGTTTATTCTATAGTCCTAGGATCGGAAGGTCATTATTAAGACTAATGCCCGATTCTTAGAAGAGGATTATATGAAAATCATAAGTCCAAAGTTGAAATCATTCTTCAAGAATTAGAAGATGATCGATTCCACCACCGATTAGGCCAAAGGTACGAGATGTCGAGTCTAGTGGGAGGATCGACACCGATACTTCAAGAAATTGAAGTGGGTCGAGTTCATTTGGAGATACCGACCGCATGTGGTACCTACACAGCAAGTTGTGCAAGTTAGAGAACCACAAGTATCCGCACCCACCGCTGCCATTGTGCTGTAGAACCTCGTCGTAGTGGGAGGTTGTTCGTCAACCCGAGCGATTTATGTTCGTGGGTGAATCTTGATTTAGTCCCAGCAGACGAACATGCAATAATCGACCCATGGACATACAAAGAGGCGATACAAGATATTGATGCAAGATCATGGCACACCGCTATGGACTTAGAAATGGAGTCCATAACGGCTATGGATGATATGAAGACACCTCTACCGGATGGCGAGGAAGCCATAGGTAGTAAGTGGATATACAAGAGGAAGAGAGATTCCGATGAGAGGTTTCGCTTTCAAAGCCGGGCTTGTGGCGAAGGGTACACTCAGATTGAGGGCATCGATTTCGATGAGACCTTTTCACCAGTAGCAATGCTCAAGTCCATCGTAATTCTTCCGCCATAGCAGCCCACTGAACCCAGAGGTTTGGCAATGGATGTTAAAACCGCTTTTCTAAACGGTTACCTCGAGGAAGGTAGAGATATCTATATGCAAAGAACCAGAAGGTTATGTGGTAAAGGGTGAAGAGCATCTAGTATGGAAGCTTAAGTCCATTTATGGACTTAAGGTGCCTCCCGATCATGGAACTTACGCTTTGACGAGGTAGTAAAGTCCCATGGATTTACCCAGTTGCTTAGCGAGAGTTGTGTGTATCGGTTAGATGTCAACAGTGATGTGGTATTTTTGCACTTTATGTAGATGACATCCTTCTAGTCGGGCAACAACGTGAAGTCATTATCGACGAAAGAGTTGGCTATCCGATCGTTTCAAATGAAAGACTTAGGAGATGCAAGCGTACATTCTTGGGATCAAGGTTTACCGAGATCGCAAGAAGAAAATGTTGAGCTTATCTCAGCGCCTTACATCGATATCTTGTGATTACTGTTTTAGTATGCGGACCGCCAAGAAAGGATTGCTACCTTTCGCATATGGCGTTCCTTTATCTAAAACACATCACCTATGACCGCAAGGAGATAGAGGAATGAGACAAGTTCCTTACGCTCGCCGTAGGAAGTCTCATGTACGCAATGCTATGCACGAGGCCCGATATCCGCTATGCGGCAGCATAGTAGCTAGATATCGCCTAACCCGGACAAGCTCATTGGATCGCGAAGAAGCATATACTCAAGCACCGAAAAGGACTCGAGATTATAAAGCTAGTTTACCATGCGATAGTCTAATGCCTTTGGGTTATACAGACTGGATTTCCAAGCCGACCGTGATGAGAAAAAGTCAACCTGGGCTATGTGTTTACCTTGGGAGGTGGAGCCGATCTCATGAGTGCAAAGCGATGCATTGCGGACTCTACCATGGAAGCCGAATATGTAGCCGCCGGAGGCTTCTAAGGAGGTCAGATGGTTCAAGAACTACCTCATGGATCTAGATGTGGTACCGGTTTGCCCAAGAGTATCATAGTTTCATCGTGATAACTCGTGCATGGCAAACTCGAAGGAACCACGGACCCACGCGCGACCAAACACATAGAGAAAGTACCATGTCATACGAGAAATCGTTAGACGCGGTGACGTCCGATTGAAAAGATTGATACGACGGAAAATCTAGCGGATCCATTCACGAAGAGCCCGCCGCAAAAGTCTACGATGGACACGTTAGAGGACTCGATTGCGCTGATGGCACCCACTTAGAAAGGAAACTTTTGTATAAGTGGGAGAAGCAAAGTGATGGTTGTTTGTAATAGCTAGTAGAAAGACACATTGTATACTAAAAGTTTGCTTTAGTATAAGTGGGAGATTGTTGGATTTGTATATCGAAAGCGATGCGGTTGAGCTTGTATACAATGTTTCGTTACCACTATTACAATCTCCTATCTGTTTTGAATACTTGATTGCATATATCCGTGTCCCCTTATCTCATATATGTTAGATCATACAAGTGTGTGAAGATCACGTAAGTCTCAGTATGATTGGTCAAGCTTAATGAGATATAAAAGTTTCACACCGAGACGACTCAAGGACGAGTTGTCGGTTTAGCCGCAGATAGATAAGAAGTGACTCGACTTAGTTGCTTGTCTATGCCGGTACGCCTCGACGTATTCAAGGATCATGATGAGATGTGTTCTTCTTTTCGACCGTCGTGAAGAACCAAGATCTCGGTGACTTACGATGATCTAAACCTCGATAAGGTATTAGGTGAGTATGAAAGGTCGACCATCACTGACTTGTTATGAGCGAGGTTATATGTTCTAACCCAAGATTCTCCGCATCTTGGGTGGTGGCGGTCTTCAGTATGTCACGCTAGTTATCTCAGACGAGTCACCGTATCCGCTAGGACGATGACGCCCCTTAAGGAGCTCAAAGGTTTATTGTACTAAACCCCGCAGTTGAGTTAGCTCAAGCACAATAATAAGGTTGAGTGGTACTACTTATGAAATGAAGTTATTAATCGCTTTAAGCGAATGATTGCTATAAATGATTAATGGACGCTCGATATCTTAAATACGGGATTCGTAATGTCTAAGTGCAAGCCCGACTCAACTTGGTAATAAAGGGTAAGTCAAGATTTATTCTCTAGTGGCATGAATAAATGTTTATAAATTAATTTATGTTCGGGTGAACATAAGATAATTAATTTATTTGAGGCCCATCTTTATTCCTTGCATTTGATCCTCGGCCGCCCATCCAGCCCGTAGAATGCAAGAAAATCGCGCCTGTACTCTCAAAGGAAAGATTTTATTCTCTTTATCCCACAAGGATATAATTATATTTATGGTATATGCATAGATCCTTTCCATATAAGATTATGGAAATAATCCCAAGAGTATGGAAATAATCCTAAGAGTATGGAAATAATCCTAAGATTATGGTAATATTCCATATAGGATTATGGTAATTTCCATATGAGATTAAGGTAGTGCATTATAAATATAAGGTATGAGATAATGTCTAGTTAATGCACACATAATTAACACACTATTTTCGAGATTGAGTAGGTTGCTCTTGAGAGAATTTTCGAAAATTCTAGTGAGAGCAAAGGGTGATTTTTCAAGTATTCTCCATAGATCGCCCTCACTCGACGTTGGAGATTGGGCAATCGGGATACATCCGAAGGTCAAAGCACGAGTTCGATCCGCTCGATCCGCTCATCTCGCTTCATCGACCTCTTCGGATCCAAAGGTAAACACGTGAAAACCCCAACGTGTTGCGATTTAATTATATAGACGCATGCTAGGTTTATAATCAATGTATGGTGAATTAAACACCCAAGATGGATCCTCGGGGCGAGGGTTAACATATGTCTTCCCTACAGTTTCATGTGTAAACGTCCACACGCGTGGCTTGCATATGCGATTTTCATAAGTTCTCTAGATATAGATTTAAAATGAGATAAAGGAATTTGAATTGGAAGCGGTATGGTCCTAGTGAGTATGCCAATTCTAAGAATTCATTTTCTGCTATTAAAATTTTGGCCATTGCTTAGACATCACCTCAAGTACAACTTCCCACGATGTCCCTTCTTGCGATAGTGATGTGGTCTAGTAAGGTCCAATCATTAATTTCATTTGTCATAAGGATAAGTCGACATGGATTGAATTAAACGACTAAAAGGTATACTTTTAGTCCGGGTCGAGGGGTTCATGTAAACGCCCACACGCTGGCTTGCATATGGGATTCCTGGGCGATTGGAGGTTTCAATTAATATTATTTTATCAAGAGGTTACAATATTATTGTTACGAATTATGTGCGATCGTGATGCTTATGTGTTTACATTACTTTTCGGATATGTCTCTTACATCGATTATCAATATGCTCGCACAAAATCCTCTATCCGTCCAAATTTTATCG
This sequence comes from Salvia rosmarinus, assembly GCA_036937905.1. Lineage (NCBI taxonomy): Eukaryota > Viridiplantae > Streptophyta > Magnoliopsida > Lamiales > Lamiaceae > Salvia > Salvia rosmarinus. The sequence goes on from CM072816.1 coordinate 98,797,518, forward strand.
AGTGGAAGCGAAACATGGAATATGTTCTTATCGTGAAGAACACATCTTTGTTCTCACTACTCCCAAACCCAATGCCCTATCGATGCATCGACTAATGAGCAACGAGAGTCAAGCAGACTTTGGCATAAGTCAAACAATATGGCCAAATGTTATATGATGACTACAATGTCCAAAGGCTTGCGGTGCAAAGATCATCGATGGTAGACGCGACTGAAATATGGTCGTCAAGTCTCGAGAGTAAGTTTGGGCAGTCGGATCGGACAGTCCACTTCCACAAAATGAGAGAAATCTTGGCGTGTAGGATGGAAGAAGGAAGTTCGGTCCATGAACATGTCTCCCACATGACTCATCTCATGGATAGTCTTGATCGGTTGGGAGGAGGTATTGACGGTGAAACCAAGGTCGATATCATCCTCAACACACTGCCCAAGTCTTTTGAGAACTTTCGCGTGAACGCGATCATGAGCAAGACCAAGTATACACTTAGTCAGTTGCTTAATGATCTCGTGGCCGCATAAAGAGTCATGGGCAAAGGAGCACATGCCCTTGCTAGCACATCTAAGGGCCCAAATTTTCCGTTGAAAAATGGAAGAAGAAAAAGGGGCACCAAAGGTGGTAGAGGCAAAGGAACCGGTGGAGCAAGGGAGCAAGAACATGATCGCCACCGGAGGCTTGAAAAGCCAAAGCGAAGGCGGCAAGTGCTGCAAGCGGCAAGGCGGGCATTGGAAGACCAAGTGCCCTATGCTCAAGGCTCAAGGTACGCCATTTTCTTTAGTAACGGAAACATGTTTAGCAACTTGTTCTACTCATTCATGGGTAGTAGATACGGGTGCGACTGATCATATTTTGTTACACCTTGCAGGGGTTCCTGCGGACAAGAGAGCTGCATAATGGCGAGATAACGATCTCTATGGGCAACGTGGTAAAAATCGAGGCCATTGCAGTCGGAGATATTACTTTATGCTTTGATAGGACAGTTTTAGTATTAAAAGACGTTTTATATGTGCGGAGTTTCGGTGAAACCTTATTTCGCCAAACTATTTATTCATGGATATTCATTGTTTTTTATAATGGTGTTTCTATCATAAGAAATGACGAAGTTATCTGTGGTGGTGATCGCTAACTTTTCTAACACGAAAACGTGCAAGTATAAAGGTAAGTCGAGTATCATATCCACAGGGATTGTAATACGAAAACACAAAAGCTAACTCAACAACAATTCGTCATTATCCAAGAACAAATTTGGTTTAAAAAGGTTTAGAACTTCAGATATTAAATCTAAAGAAAAAGGTGATAACTCGAAAATAAACTAAAGCAATAAATACTCAAAGATATAATAATCTAGAAAGACTAACCCTAGGGATGCACTAATCCTACCCACAACGTATGTTTATCCTGCTTACTATTAACCATTTTAATCCAGACAAGATGGAAGGTCACATATGTAACCAACAATTTCAGTTACGACAATTATGGCAGTTGATTGCTAATTTTCCCTATTATTGTTACGTCTTTAGGTGAAAATAAGCAACTCCAAAAGGATCACAAAGAGTATGCTTCCTACGAATGTTCCTATCTCAACTACGACTCAAGGCTTATTCGTATCATGCATTCAGATCGATTGACAATTAAAACGGTTAAGTAATTAACTGGCAACTAGATATGCATCAAGATTGATCAGAAATTAACACATATAATTAAGCACCAAGAATCATGAATTAATGCCTGGAAGGTAAATAACAATAGCAGGATTCACAACATTTAGGATAGAATCATGCAAACCCTAGGATTAGAACGAAAATTTAACTAGACATAATAAACGGAATAAAATACGAAATAATCATGAAAATAGAAATTATATTGATAAAACTCGTAATGTGGCGTCTGAAGAACAATCGTTGGGTTCGTATCCCAACCTCAGCGGAAAACGGGAAAAATATGGAATTCGTTCGGACGAAATCGTTCCAAAGCGATAACAACGCGTGGAACTAAAGTAGAACAATGAGAAACTAATGCTAGAATGAATCTAAATCAAAGCTAGAGTGCAGAAGTAGGAAAAATAATGAAAAACTGAGGAAAAACGTGTAAAATAGGTCTGGAATAGCTTGGGGGCGCGAGGGGATGAAGCCCTATTTATAGGCAAGGGTGAAAACCCTAATTTTTTGGCTCGTCCGCCTTGCTTCGCGGCCGAGCTCGCGGTCGCGAGGGATCTGGTCTCTCGGGCCTTCTTCGACTCTCGGCAGGACTTGCGGTCGCTAAGCATGCTTCGCGACCGGGCTCGCGGTCGCTAGGTGTAATATCCCACCGACCAGTCAGGTCGGGACGGAGGGATATCACTGGGTTATGAGTGAAATAAGGAAAGGACAAAGGAAACGAAAGAAGATAGTCACACAAATAATATTATATATATTGAGGTAATATAACAAATATTTGTCAGAACAACAAACTTATGATGAGATCCTAACGAATAGACAATTTTAAAAGAGTTTTAAATGTGAATAAATAGTGAAATAGTTAAAATTTGGGTACGAGAATAGGGTGGTGCTAATGTCATCCCAGATATAGGGGCCTATGCGTTTTTGATTAAGCAACTCGAAAGCAAAAATCAAACATTTGACATCGGCCTGTGTTTAAAGCTCAGGAAAATATTGAAAACTAGACTACCAAAGTTTTGGATATCTCGACGATCAATGTCCAATGTCGTAGTCGCCTCGCCGCCATGCTAGCCCCCAACCCGAAAATATTTGAAAAGAGTTTTGGGCTAAGTACTAGCGCACTTAGTGGGATCTTATGCCCATTTTGAGAAATCACAGCTCATAAACAGTTCAAGAAAAGAGCATGCTAACACATATCATAGGGCGTGTTTTAAAGAGAAAAGGTGACCCTATATATGCAAAACATAGTTTTCTCCGAGCATAGCTCAGATCGCGATATCTTCCTTGCTCATCACATCCGTGCTACCTATTGGACCATAGGAAACAACGTTCCACTAATGGCCGCCGCCAAGACTAGGAACTTGGCAAGTTCACCCACCCGACTTCGTGTACACTACCTCACCAAGATTTAGCTCGAGGCACGATCGTTAACTACTTCCGGCGAGCCAGAGCGGTTTAACCGCCCAAGGTCAGCACCAAGTAATGAGCATAAAAAAAGATGCAATTCTCAATTTCAATAAACATCTTGGGGCTTAATAACCCGAAATACATTGCGTAAAATAGATCCCACCGTCACCGGAGTGGTACCACAGCTCATCATACTCGTACATATCCATTGGTTGTCCTTGGATAAACCTTAACCATCCTACAAGATAAGTCTAGTCCAGCACGATTATTTAATAATGGTTTCTCAAACCCAAGTCTTAAGCTCTAGTTTTATCTATTCTCGTGTTTAGGATTTGGAGTCAAAGTTCCGTCGGATCTTTAGATCCATATTTATATTTTTTATTGCATGTCATGATATGGTATGAAATCATGTAGTCACGTATGTACACTTAGTCACATACTTGCATCCAAGTCAAACTTCAAAACTTTACCGTGTTGCATTTACTTATCTTAATCATAAAATATTTAAGCGTCGCAATGAAATCCGTGTCAAAGTATGCACATAAGACAAATAGCTTCACATAATTAGAAACATATTTTTGTGCACAATTGGAATTTTCAATACTTGGTCAAATTTTAAGTTTTTAACTTTCAGCAAATCTGCCCAAGTGGCCTATTTTGGCGACTCATATCTCTCAACTCAAAACATCTATGGATTCACAAGGACACATTCTGGAAACCTTTAAACTTGTACTACAAGTTCTAGGAAGGAATCAAATCAAAACAAGTTGTGGTTCTGGAGATATATGGTCTCAAAGTGGGCAACTCGAACTGACTTCTATACTTAGAATATTTTTCAGGATTTCCAGATTTGGCTTAACGACGAGCGATTTTATGAGGCTCGTAACCTTGACTCACAACACTAAAATGGCTGAAGGCTCCCATTTTCCAAAACCTTGTAACAAGAACTACACGTTTCATTAAGAAAGACTCGAAGATACCCAACGATCAAGAGATACAGGAGCTCCAAGTTGACTGGTTGAAATCGGACAGTTTCGGTATGTGACTTTGGGTGAATGAAAAGCATACCTAAAGGACTTGAATGGCGATCAAACTTTCCAGATTACAACTAGACATGGTAAAGAACATTTTGATGAAGAAACCGAAATTCAAATCGGACTAAAAACAGCTCGTACATCTCTCGCAAAATTCAGACTTGAGCAGTTTATTAAAATGGGTTTTGGACTAAGACACCTTGCCAAGAAAATTCACTGAAATGCATTAACTTCGAAAATTCACTGAGGGCTTATTAAGAAGGATATAGGATGATACCTATCAATTTAGAAATATATTTGAGTCTAGTTTAATTTGGAAAAGACTCACTCAAATATTCACACTAGATTCAAGACAAAATGATTTACTACAAGCTATCCATACTATGACAGTATTGTGTAGTTCATGTTTAAATTATGAAATAAATAGTAAACATTTTTAGAAAAATCTGGAAAATTACAGAACACTTCTATACATCCTAAACGATGTTTCTGCAGAGTTCGGACATTTTCCTAATAGCCAAACTCTATACGTAAGCTAAATACCTTAGGCTTTGGACAGGGATTTCGACAGCTTTGTGCAGTGAGTTTGAAAATATAATTAAAATAGTAAAGCATATTGGGTTGACTTGAAATTTGGTAGATACGTACTAGACACACTGAAGTTGAACATAGTTAAATTTCAAATTCATCGGACCACAGTAACTTAGTTAAATAAATTTATGAAGTTACTGTTTTTGCAACAAACTCCCAGTTTTTATACAAGTTCATAGTTTGCTAAATTTCTTTCATGCATTTTGTCAAACACTTTATGTGCACCAGACAACATACGAAATGGTGAACTTATCACCCCAGATCACATCCAAGCTCAACAATTTCACACTCCCACGCCACAAGACTAACTGAAATGCATCAACTTCACGAACTCCATATACGCATAAACCCAACACATCCTATCATATTAATACACATGCATGTAAAATATTTTCAATGATCAAAGGTGTAAATGTCTACCTTAGGACCAAATTAGGAATAATTGGAGAGAGGCTAAGAATTGACGAAACTAGCAGATCGGGTTTGAGCTTGGCTGTCCACTTGAGCAAAGGCTCGAGAGGCTATCATAAAGGGAGCATGAGACGGGTAAGATTCCAAGCTTGAAAAATGGGAGAAGTGGAGTGGAACCTCACCTTGAAGGGGAATTAAGCAATCGGTCCTATCACCTTAGACGAGAAAAGAGATTGCCGAGGAGAAACGGTGAGAGAGATAGGAGTTTGAGAGTGATCTTATCATGCCATGTCCTACACTCTTGGCTGCTCGGTAGGAAAAAAATGAAAGCTTGATCATCTTCTTGTTTTGCTTAGGTTGGATGCCGAAGGTGAAGTAGAAATGAAGAAAAGAAAGGTAATGGAAGAGGGAAAATGAGATCGGTGGCTGTAAAATATGGAAAGAAAAGATAGTAAAAGAAAGTATTTGTTTCACTTAATGTGTTGGCTAAAAGTATTGCATGTCATTACATGTGTCTAATGCTCCACTGATTAGAAGACCTCATGGTCTAATATGCCCCACGCACACACACTACTCATATCACTCATACTTCATGCACACACCTATATATATATATACACACACACACATTTTTATATCATGAATCATATTTATCTTATATATATATATATATATATATATATATATATATACTTATATCAATTTCACTTTGTCAAGTAAGAGCACATGTATATTTCTTTATATGATTAAGAATAATTGGATTTCTAGTAAATTATTACAATTGGTCATTAGCTAATATGTATAGTATAAACCATGACACGTAGAAATGCAACACTTTAGAAATCAAATACAAAGAATCCAATTTGTATACGTGCAAAGCACTCAATTATATTATCTTGTCTTTCTAATTAATAAGTAATAGCTTCCTACAACTATAAAGACTTTCATATATAGTTATGTAATAGCTTCTGTGGCTATATACGTTTTATCTATTATTATAAAATTCATATTGACATCTAATTCAATTAATCAAGTAGAGAAATTAATAGTTTAAAATTCTTCTCAAACCATGATAATGCATGCTAATGAGAAATGATTCGAGCTCCTAATTGATTTTAAACGAAAAGATTTCCTTAGAAAAGAATATTATTATTAACATCATTTATTGAGACGAAGTTTTCAAGACAGACTCTACCGATATTACAACTACCCGTTAGAAAAATTTCGTCCTCGAAATTTGCGGTCTAGTAGGATAAGTCTAGTAAGGCTTCTTAAAGCTCGGTTTTATTCGCTCATTATCCTTCCTGGTTCTTAATGTCTTTAGACAAATCACTAATTATGCATCCTTACTTCTAAATAGTTAAATGGAACTCTTAGTGGACCCGATTGAGCCCTTCATGCTTCGTCGCGTCACTCTTCTCAGACTCCGTGATCATGGAAAATACCATGTTGTGATTCTCTATCTCATATTGGGGAGAAATCTTCATCTTAGAAGCCATAAGGTCATCGGTCGCCTCGTCGAGAAAAAGAAAGCAAGATTATCAGACTAATGGGAGATGCCGAGAAAGAGCTAGAGATGTCAAAGGTCAAGAAGACTTGTAAAACTTTCCCCTTTGAACTATGGTGGTTGCCAGCCAGTTAATCTGGGCAGTAAGATTGGTGGCACCGAGGTACGAGAGCGAGAGGTGAGGATCGTATGACGCAAGCGAAAGAGATTCCTTTTGTCATTAATGAGGGAAAAACTCGAAGTTATGGATACCTCCAAGCGTTTGGATAGTACGTTGGGTCAAGTAACATTAGGATAGAGGACATGAAGTCCTTGTTCGAGGAGGGAAGATGTGGATGATGAACGAATCGACGACCGATCGAGATTTTGGATCTCGATCTTATCATACGCTGAGAGAGGTTGTTTGACGAGCGCCATGTTCCATGGTATAAGGTGGTAAGTATGCTAGGGTAGTGAGGAAAGTTCACCTTAAGAAGATGTCGAGGTCGAATGAGACAATCTTTTTTTTTTTGGCTTGGGTATGGGTTATACTCGTCGTGGCACTTACCGGTGTGTACTATGGGTAATACTGCCAAAGTCTATGTATCGATCATATGAGAGATGGTTCACCATGGTAAGGGTGAGATGCCTGCTCACCGAGGTAAGTTCTAGGTATAAACTTGGTAAGGATGGATACGCTTTGAGGGTATTTACGTCTCGACTTATTTATGATCTGGGTTCTACTTGTTCGCAAAAACACTCCAAGTTCTTATGGATTCTCGCACTGGCTTCATATAGGTAGTTTTATCAAATCTCTAAGACGTCCATGTTTATTTCAAATCGGGGTTGTGTAGTTCACCTCGTGGGGTAATTGATGTCGTGTTGCGCATCCGGAATTTTCCTTCCTCGCATCCACATACATCCCGTCCTTGTTTCAAATATCGATGTACGCGGCGATCATTCATTTCCTAACGTTGTCTCTTGTGATGGTGCCAAAGCTAATCTCTCAAGCTCTTATACTAGACCTTGCATCCCGGAGGTACTTATGAGCCGATTTGTTTTCATAGCAAAACCGTCATTGGTCTATCTATTTATCGCTTTACCATCGCTTTCCTAGTACTTCCTGCGTTGTGTTTCCTTCTTTGAGAGAGCGATCATTCAAATTTGCTAAAGTCAGGATGCTCTTAATAACATAGGAAATAAACTGGGTTTTATGCTAACGAACTTAGGATTCAGTTTCTATTGGGACATCAAGAGATATGGTCAAATATCAAGACGGACAATAAATGTCTTGAACGTATGAGCTTCCAAGCATATTTAGAAATTACTCGGCACGATAGGGGTATCGCAAATAATCTGCCCAACAATGCTTAATCGAATGGGGTTTGCCTCACTCGAGGACTTCCAAAACTGGAGTTCGTCCCAAGTGAGAATTTGAAAGGCAAGTTAGTAAAAGTTTTCCTCTTATGAGAGAGGTTTAACAACGAAAGTTTGAAAAGGATAAAATTTCATAGTCAAAGCGATATGAGAATCGTCACAAAAGATTTAACCAAGTTTCTCAATTGAGACCGATAAGGAACGGAAGTAGGGAACAAATTACCTAGTTTAGAGATTTGTCATTTCGCAGACTTGTTGAGTTTGTAAAATCGCCTCTAGGGAGGGCTTTTCAAGGATGGCCCTACGATACGCCTCTAATGAGGATTTTAGTACGATAACAAACAAAATTCATGAGCATGAAAGCATCATGGAAAAAAATACGACTAAATTAAAATGCTTCACTTTCAAAGACAACAGGAAGGAAGGAGGTGAAGTTGATCGAAACAACATATATCGATACGAGGGTTTTGATCGAATGGATTAGTGAAAAGGTAATTCTTAGAGGACGTGTGGATATAGTCTCTTGATCCTAGTCCAAGTATCATTCCTCAAGTTTATTGTTGATGCCTTCCTCCCTGAGCTCGTCCTTTGTTACTAGAATTGGTAGCTCGCCTCATTCTATAGATCCAAGATCTTTCTTCTACATGTTGATAATGCCTTTGAGAAAGAGCTTCTTCTTTGTGTGGTGGGTGGATGGGAGTACTCCACTGGTCTTAACTACTTATAGGCAAAGAAGAAGGCGTATAGGCAAGAGTTTGGAAGCCTTTCACTTTTCTGAGGTTGTCTTGTTTTTGGGTCGTCCTACTTCCGGTGATCAATGGAATCCTGTAATAGGGAAACGAGTGCTTTCAGCATTGGAATATTCTTGACAGACAGTCCGATTGGTGGGATTATTTGGTCAAGATAGTTGCATTGTCGATGGTATGGAGGTTTCGGGTATTGTCCATCTTTCGAGTCGCAAGAATACTTGCTTGAAGTCATGACGCCATCATGGTCGAGTAGAGATTACAAGTTGTTAGTGTGAACTACAACCGCCGACGTTTCTTCACCTTCACTTCATGATTATTCTAGTGGAAACCTGTCAGCAGTCATGGTCGTTATCGTAGTTATATTCGATCGAGGCCGTCGTTAGGATATTTGGCGTGGTGACCACTTCTTTGTTTGCGCTCAGTGAGTTGGCAATCGGAATGTAAGTTAGCGGATATGAGTATGGTGTATCGAACGTGAAACGCTTTGCATCTACATGGGCGTGATCGAAACAATTGGCTGGAAACTACAGAGTGTAGGTCGAGATGTCAATAAATCTTGGTTTTCTAGGGACCACGCCGAATCTGCTTCAGAGTTGGGGCATTTACATCGTTCGGTTAGGAGTTTACAGTGTTTTTTGTATGGACTGGAACTGTAGCTACGATTATCCATGACGAGGTTGCTTGTTATAGGACTGGTGGTGGTTGCCACAACTAGATAGTCGAGGTGGGTTGAAAATCTGTAGCTATGACGTCAATAATTGGCGTGGGGTTATAAGAGTTTCAGGTGCTCAATCTCAGATGATGCACTAATCTTGTGTTATACTTGCCGACTAATGGAAGTTAACTATTCTAACATGACTTAGGGATTGGTTACTAGCGGTCGCCTAAATTATATTATATTCTCATTCATCTCCGTTTATGTGAGTTATGGATCATCTTGTTGCAACTTCGTGCTTTGGTAAACCGTCTTTCTCGGCTAATTCTTATCCAGTGACAAGACTCATAACATACCTCCTTATTGATTCTTTAGAACTCATAGTGTAGCTTCGAAGGTAATAACGATGTCCTGCCACCCACAAGGCATAATTCTAGTCAAGCACTTAGAGTGAAATCTTAGAAAGCCGACTAGGTTGAAGAGAAAATAACATAAGAGAACATAAGGAAATCTAGTTCTCGTAACCTATGTGTCTCGACAGCTCTCATCTTAGTGAGATTCCTTAAATTCTAACAATTTTACTTGTCGACTTGACTCACCGTCCGTGATTACTTGTAAGATTTTATTTCTAAATTCAAGGTATAAATTTAACTTGCTCACTTCAAGGGTAGAGTCAACAAGAATCTACTTGATATCCATGTTTCTTCGTTCTTTCGCTACCACTTCACATATTACTAGTATCTCATTTGAGATCCCTTCCGCCTCATGGGCTCCTTTGTCCCATTCTCGCTAATCCAATGATATCATATCAACATGAAACTATTTTCACAACCCACTATTCCTAATTGAACCATTTTCCATTTCAAACATTTTCAAAATTTTCGACATAACTTTTTCATGAAACATTCACTTTATTTCATTTGAGAATTAATTTAGAATCCATCGGTTCAAGAAACATACCTTCGGAGGGCATGGAAAGAGAGAGACAAGCGATCGATCGCCCTTCAAGATTCTAAAGATTGTATCCTAACTTTAATGAGGAGTGACTTGATAACAAGGCCAAGCAATGAACAAAAATCAAGTTCTATCAGGAGAGCTTTAAAACTGGACTATTTGGAGAAGTAAATTTTGGTAGTCAAAACAAGTCAACAAGTAAACGCTATGAGTTAATCGAATCGAATAAAACGTTGGTATTCAAAGCCAAGCACGGGCTCGATACCATTTGTAATATCCCACCGACCGGTCAGTCGGGACGGAGGATATCATCAGCGGGTTATGAGTGAAATAAGGAAAGGACAAAGGAAACGAAAGAAGATAGTCACACAAATAATATTATATATATTGAGGTAATATAACAAATATTTGTCAGAACAACAAACTTATGATGAGATCCTAACGAATAGACAATTTTAAAAGAGTTTTAAATGTGAATAAATAGTGAAATAGTTAAAATTTGGGTACGAGAATAGGGTGGTGCTAATGTCATCCCAGATATAGGGGCCTATGCGTTTTTGATTAAGCAACTCGAAAGCAAAAATCAAACATTTGACACAGTCAGCGCCCAGGTTTAAAGCTCTAGGAAAATATTGAAAACTAGACTACCAAAAGTTTTGGATATCTTGACTAGTCAATGTCCAAATGCCGTAGTCGTCTCGCTCGGCCATGCTAGCTCCCCAACCTGAAAATATTTGAAAAGAGTTTTGGGCTAAGTACTAGCGTACTTAGTGGGATTTTATGCCCCATTTTGAGAAATCACAGTTCATAAACAGTTCAAGAAAAGAGCATGCTAACACATATCATAGGGCAGGTTTTAAAGAGAAAAGGTGACCCTATATATGCAAAACATAGTTTTCTCCGAGCATAGCTCGTATCGCGATATCTTTCTTGCTCATCACATCCGTGCTACCTATTGGACCATAGGGGAAACAACGCTCCACTAATGGCCGATTCGCCAAGACTAGGAACTCGCCAAGTTCACCCACCGGACTTCCGTGTACACTACCTCACCAAGATTTAGCTCGAGGCACGATCGTTAACTACTTCCGCCGAAGCCGTAGCGGTTTAACCGCCCAAGGTCACACCAAGTAATGAGCATAAAACAAAGATGCAATTCTCAATTTCAATAAACATCTTGGGGCTTAATAACCCGAAATACATTGCAGAAAATAGATCCCACCTGTCACCGGAGTGGTACCACAGTTCATCATACTCGTACATATCCATTGGTTGTCCTTGGATAAACCTTAACCAGTCCTACAAGATAAGTCTAGTCCTTAGGCACGATTATTTAATAATGGTTTCTCAAAACCCAAGTCTTAAGCTCTAGTTTTATCTATTCTCAGGTTTAGGATTTGGAGTCAAAGTTCCCGTCGGATCTTTAGATCCATATTTATATTTTTTTATTGCATGTCATGATATGGTATGAAATCATGTAGTCACGTATGTACACTTAGTCACATACTTGCATCCAAGTCAAACTTCTGTAAAACTTTACCGTGTTGCATTTACTTATCTTAATCATAAAATATTTAAGCGTCAGAATGAAATCCGTGTCAAAGTATGCACATAAGACAAATAGCTTCACATAATTAGAAAACATATTTTGTGCACAATTGGAATTTTCAATACTTGGTCAAATTTTAAGTTTTTAACTTTCAAGAATCGCCCAAGTGGCCTATTTTGGCGACTCATATCTCTCAACTCAAAACATCTATGGATTCACAAGGACACATTATGGAAACCTTTAAACTTGTACTACAAGTTCTAGGAAGGAATAAAATCAAAACAAGTTGTGGTTCGGAGATATATGGTCTCAAAGTGGGCAACTCGAACTGACTTCTATACTTAGAATATTTTTCAGATTTCCAGATTTGGCTTAACGACGAGCGATTTTATGAGGCTCGTAACCTTTGACTCACAACACTAAAATGGCTGAAGGCTCCCATTTTCCAAAACCTTGTAACAAGAACTACACGTTTCATTAAGAAAGACTCGAAGATACCCAACGCATCAAGAGATACAGGAGCTCCAAGTTGACTGGTTGAAATCGGACAGTTTCGGTATGTGACTTTGGGTGAATGAAAAGCATACCTAAAGGACTTGAATGGCGATCAAACTTTTCAGATTACAACTAGACATGGTAAAGAACATTTTGATGAAGAAACCGAAATTCAAATCGGACTAAAACAGCTCGTACATCTCTCGCAAAATTCAGACTTGAACAGTTTATTAAAATGGGTTTTGGACTAAGACACCTTGCCAAGAAAATTCACTGAAATGCATTAACTTCGAAAATTCACTGAGGGCTTATTAAGAAGGATATAGGGATGATACCTATCAATTTAGAAATATATTTGAGTCTAGTTTAATTTGGAAAAGACTCACTCAAATATTCACACTAGATTCAAGACAAAATGATTTACTACAAGCTATCCATACTATGACAGTATTGTGCAGTTCATGTTTAAATTATGAAATAAATAGTAAACATTTTTAGAAAAATCTGGAAAATTACAGAACACTTCTATACATCCTAAACGATGTTTCTGCAGAGTTCGGACATTTTCCTAATAGCCAAACTCTATACGTAAGCTAAATACCTTAGGCTTTGGACAGGGGATTTCGACAGCTTTGTGCAGTGAGTTTGAAAAATATAATTAAAATAGTAAAGCATATTGGATTGACTTGAAATTTGGTAGATACGTACTAGACACACTGAAGTTGAACATAGTTAAATTTCAAATTCATCGGACCACAGTAACTTAGTTAAATAAATTTATGAAGTTACTGTTTTTGCAACAAACTCCCAGTTTTTATACAAGTTCATAGTTTGCTAAATTTCTTTCATGCATTTTGTCAAACACTTTATGTGCACCAGTACAACATACGAAATGGTGAACTTATCACCCCAGATCACATCCAAGCTCAACAATTTCACACTCCCACGTCACAAGACTAACTGAAATGCATCAACTTCACGAACTCCATATACGCATAAACCCAACACATCCTATCATATTAATACACATGCATGTAAAATATTTTCAATGATCAAAGGTGTAAATGTCTACCTTAGGACCAAATTAGGAATAAGCGGAGAGAGGCGAAGAATTGTGAAACTAGCAGATCGGGTTTGAGCTTGACTGTCCACTTGAGCAAAGGCTCGAGAGGCTATCATAAAGGGAGCATGAGATGGGTAAGATTCCAAGCTTGAAAAATGGGAGAAGTGGGTGGAACCTTACCTTGAAGGGAATTAAGCAATGGTCCTATCACCTTAGACGAGAAAAGAGATTGCCGAGGAGAAACGGTGAGAGAGATAGGAGTTTGAGAGTGATCTTATCATGCCATGTCCTACACTCTTGGCTGCTCGGTAGGGAAAAAAAATGAAAGCTTGATCATCTTCTTGTTTTGCTTAGGTTGGATGCCGAAGGGTGAAGTAGAAATGAAGAAAAAGAAAGGTAATGGAAGAGGGAAAAATGAGATCGGTGGCTGTAAAATATGGAAAGAAAAGATAGTAAAAGAAAGTATTTGTTTCACTTAATGTGTTGGCTAAAAGTATTGCATGTCATTACATGTGTCTAATGCTCCACTGATTAGAAGACCTCATGGTCTAATATGCCCCCACGCACACACACTACTCATATCACTCATACTTCATGCACACACCTATATATATATATACACACACACACATTTTTATATCATGAATCATATTTATCTTATATATATATATATATATATATATATATATACTTATATCAATTTCACTTTGTCAAGTAAGAGCACATGTATATTTCTTTATATGATTAAGAATAATTGGATTTCTAGTAAATTATTACAATTGGTCATTAGCTAATATGTATAGTATAAACCATGACACGAGAAATGCAACACTTTAGAAATCAAATACAAAGAATCCAATTTGTATACGTGCAAAGCACTCAATTATATTATCTTGTCTTTCTAATTAATAAGTAATAGCTTCCTACAACTATAAAGACTTTCATATATAGTTATGTAATAGCTTCGTGGCTATATCGCTTTATCTATTATTATAAAATTCATATCGACATCTAATTCAATTAATCAAGTAGAAATTAATAGTTTAAAATTCTTCTCAAACCATGATAATGCATGCTAATGAGAAATGATTCGAGCTCTAATTGATTTTAAACGAAAAGATTTCCTTAGAAAAGAATATTATTATTAACATCATTTATTGAGACGAGTTTTCAAGCAGACAGCTCTCTGGGATATTACAAACTACCCCCGTTAGAAAAATTTCGTCCTCGAAATTTCGCGGTCTAGTAGGATAAGTCTAGTAAGGCTTCTTAAAGCTCGGTTTTTATTCGCTCATTATCCTTCCTGGTTCTTAATGTCTTTAGACAAATCACTAATTATGCATCCTTACTTCTAAATAGTTAAATGGAACTCTTAGTGGACCCGATTGAGCCCTTCATGCTTCGTCGCGTCACTCTTCTCAGACTCCGTGATCATGGAAAATACCATGTTGTGATTCTCTATCTCATATTGGGGAGAAATCTTCATCTTAGAAGCCATAAGGTCATCGGTCGCCTCGTCGAGAAAAAGAAAGCAAGATTATCAGACTAATGGGAGATGCCGAGAAAGAGCTAGAGATGTCAAAGGTCAAGAAGACTTGTAAAACTTTCCCCTTTGAACTATGGTGGTTGCCAGCCAGTTAATCTGGGCAGTAAGATTGGTGGCACCGAGGTACGAGAGCGAGAGGTGAGGATCGTATGACGCAAGCGAAAGAGATTCCTTTTTTGTCATTAATGAGGGAAAAACTCGAAGTTATGGATACCTCCAAGCGTTTGGATAGTACGTTGGGTCAAGTAACATTAGGATAGAGGACATGAAGTCCTTGTTCGAGGAGGGAAGATGTGGATGATGAACGTAATCAGATGACTGTATCGAGAATTTTGGATCTCGATCTTATCATATGCGTTGAGAGAGGTTGTTTGACGAGCGTCATGTTCCATGGTATAAGGTGGTAAGTATGCTAGGGTAGTGAGGAAAGTTCACCTTAAGAAGATGTCGAGGTCGTAATGAGACAATCTTTTTTTTTTTTTGGCTTGGGGCATGGGTTATACTCGTCGTGGCACTTACCAGGTGTGTACTATGGGTAATACTCGCCAAAGTCTATGTATCGATCATATGAGAGATGGTTCACCATGGTAAGGGTGAGATGCCTGTTCACTGAGGTAAGTTCTAGGTATAAACTTGGTAAGGATGGATACGCCTGAGGGTATTTACGTCTTGACTTATTTATGATCTTGGGTTCTACTTGTTCGCAAAAACACTCCAAGTTCTTATGGATTCTCGCACTTGGCTTCATATAGGTAGTTTTATCAAATCTCTAGTACGTCCATGTTTATTTCAAATCGGGGTTGTGTAGTTCACCTCGTGGGGTAATTGATGTCGTGTTGCGCATGCTGGAATTTTCCTTCCTTGCATCCACATACATCCTGTCCTTGTTTCAAATATCGATGTATGCGGCGTATCATTCATTTCCTAACGTTGTCTCTTGTGATGGTGCCAAAGCTAATCTCTCTCAAGCTCTTATACTAGACCTTGCATCCCAGAGGTACTTATGAGCCGATTTGTTTTCATAGCAAAAACCGTCATTGGTCTATCTATTTATTGCCTTTACCATCGTTTTCCTAGTACTTCCTTGCGTTGTGTTTCCTTCTTTGAGAGAGCGATCATTCAAATTTGCTAAAGTCAGGATGCTCTTAATAACATAGGAAATAAACTGGGTTTTATGCTAACGAACTTAGGATTCAGTTTCTATTGGGACATCAAGAGATATGGTCAAATATCAAGACGGACAATAAATGTCTTGAACGTATGAGCTTCCAAGCATATTTAGAAATTACTCGGCACGATAGGGGTATCGCAAATAATCTGCCCAACAATGCTTAATCGAATGGGGTTTGCCTCACTCGAGGACTTCCAAAACTGGAGTTCGTCCCAAGTGAGAATTTGAAAGGCAAGTTAGTAAAAGTTTTCCTCTTATGAGAGAGGTTTAAGCAACGAAAGTTTGAAAAAGGATAAAATTTCATAGTCAAAGCGACATGAGAATCGTCACAAAAGATTTAACCAAGTTTCTCAATTGAGACTGATAAGGAACTGGAAGTAGGGAACAAATTACCTAGTTTAGAGATTTGTCATTTCAGAGACTTGTTGAGTTTGTAAGAACTGCCTCTAGGGAGGGCTTTTCAAGGATGGCCCTACGATACGCCTCTAATGAGGATTTTAGTACGATAACAAACAAAATTCATGAGCATGAAAGCATCATGGAAAAAAAAATACGACTAAATTAAAATGCTTCAGCTTTCAAAGACAACAGGAAGGAAGGAGTGTGAAGTTGATCGAAACAACATATATTGATACGAGGTTTTTGACTGAATGGATTAGTGAAAAGGTAATTCTTAGAGGACGTGTGGATATAGTCTCTTGATCCTAGTCCAAGTATCATTCCTCAAGTTTATTGTTGATGCCTTCCTCCCTGAGCTCGTCCTTTGTTACTAGAATTGGTAGCTCGCCTCATTCTATAGATCCAAGATCTTTCTTCTACATGTTGATAATGCCTTTGAGAAAGAGCTTCTTCTTTGTGTGGTGGGTGGATGGGAGTACTCCACTGGTCTTAACTACTTATAGGCAAAGAAGAAGGCGTATAGGCAAGAGTTTGGAAGCCTTTCACTTTTCTGAGGTTGTCTTGTTTTTGGGTCGTCCTACTTCTGGTGATCAATGGAATCCTGTAATAGGGAAACGAGTGCTTTCAACAGTGGAATATTCTTCGGCTTGACAGGTCCGATTGGCTGGGGATTATTTGGTCAGTATAGTTGCATTGTCGATGGTATGGAGGTTTCGGGGTATTGTCCATCTTCTTGGAGTCGCAAGAATACTTGCTTGAAGTCATGACGGCCATCATGGTCGAGTAGAGATTACAAGTTGTTAGGTGTGAACTACAACTGCCGACGTTTCTTCAGCCTTCACTTCATGATTATTCTAGTGGAAACCTGTCAACAGTCATGGTCGTTATCGTGTAGTTATATTCGATCGAGGCCGTCAGGTTAGGATATTTGGTGTGGTGACCACTTCTTTGTTTGCAGTTCAGGTGAGTTGGCAATCGGAATGTAAGTTAGCGGATATGAGTATGGTGTACTGAACGTGAAACGTTTGCGATCTACATGGGCAGGATCGAAACAATTGGCTGGAAACTACAGAGTGTAGGTCAGAGATGTCAATAAATCTTGGTTTTCTAGGGACCACGCCGAATCTGCTTCAGAGTTGGGGCATTTACATCGTTCGGTTAGGAGTTTCTGATGTTTTTGTATGGTGGGCGTAGCTACGATTATCCATGACGAGGTTGCTTGTTATAGGACTGGTGGTGGTTGCCACAACTAGATAGTCGAGGTGGGTTGAAAATCTGTAGCTATGACGTCAATAATTGGCGTGGGGTTATAAGAGTTTCAGGTGCTCAATCTCAGATGATGCACTAATCTTGTGTTATACTTGCCGACTAATGGAAGTTAACTATTCTAACATGACTTAGGGATTGGTTACTAGCGGTCGCCTAAATTATATTATATTCTCATTCATCTCCGTTTATGTGAGTTATGGATCATCTTGTTGCAACTTCGTGCTTTGGTAAACCGTCTTTCTCGGCTAATTCTTATCCAGTGACAAGACTCATAACATACCTCCTTATTGATTCTTTAGAACTCATAGTGTAGCTTCGAAGGTAATAACGATGTCCTGCCACCCACAAGGCATAATTCTAGTCAAGCACTTAGAGTGAAATCTTAGAAAGCCAGACTAGGTTGAAGAGAAAAATAACATAAGAGAACATAAGGAAATCTAGGTTCTCGTAACCTATGTGTCTCGACAGTTCTCATCTTAGTGAGATTCCTTAAATTCTAACAATTCTTACTTGTCGACTTGACTCACTGTCCGTGATTACTTGTAAGATTTTATTTCTAAATTCAAGGTATAAATTTAACTTGCTCACTTCAAGGGTAGAGTCAACAAGAATCTACTTGATATCCATGTTTCTTCGTTCTTTCAGTTACCACTTCACATATTACTAGTATCTCATTTGAGATCCCTTCCAGTCTCATGGGCTCCTTTGTCCCATTCTGCTAATCCAATGATATCATATCAACATGAAACTATTTTCACAACCCACTATTCCCAATTGAACCATTTTTCCATTTCAAACATTTTCAAAATTTTCGTACATAACTTTTTCATGAAACATTCACTTTATTTCATTTGAGAATTAATTTAGAATCCATCAGCTCAAGAAACATACCTTTCGGAGGCAAGATGGAAGAGAGAGACGACAAGCGATCGATCGCCTTCAAGATTCTAAAGATTGTATCCTAACTTTAATGAGGAGTGACTTGATAACAAGGCCAAGCAATGAACAAAATTGAAGTTCTATCAAGGAGAGCTTTAAAAATCGGACTATTTGGAGAAGTAAATTTTGGTAGTCAAAACAAGTCAACAAGTAAACGCTGCGAGTTACATCGAATCGAATAAAACGTTGGTATTCAAAGCCAAGCACGGCTCTGATACCATTTGTAATATCCCACCGACCAGTCAGTCGGGACGGAGGATATCATCGGGTTATGAGTGAAATAAGGAAAGGACAAAGGAAACGAAGAAGATAGTCACACAAATAATATTATATATATTGAGGTAATATAACAAATATTTGTCAGAACAACAAACTTATGATGAGATCCTAACGAATAGACAATTTTAAAAGAGTTTTAAATGTGAATAAATAGTGAAATAGTTAAAATTTGGGTACGATAATAGGGTGGTGCTAATGTCATCCCGGATATAGGGGCCTATGCGTTTTTGATTAAGCAACTCGAAAGCAAAAATCAAACATTTGACACAGTCAGCGCCCAGGTTTAAAGCTCTAGGAAAATATTGAAAACTAGACTACCAAAAGTTTTGGATATCTTGACCAGTCAATGTCCAAATGCCGTAGTCGTCTCGCTCGGCCATGCTAGCTCCCCAACCTGAAAATATTTGAAAAGAGTTTTGGGCTAAGTACTAGCGTATTTAGTGGGATTTTATGCCCATTTTGAGAAATCACAGTTCATAAACAGCTCAAGAAAAGAGCATGCTAACACATATCATAGGGCGGGTTTTAAAGAGAAAAGGTGACCTATATATGCAAAACATAGTTTTCTCCGAGCATAGCTCGTATCGCGATATACTTCCTTGCTCATCACATCTGTGCTACCTATTGGACCATAGGGGGAAACAACGTTCCACTAATGGCCGCCTTCGCCAAGACTAGGGAACTTGGCCAAGTTCACCCAGCCCGGACTTCCGTGTACACTACCTCAGCCAGTACTTAGCTCGAGGCACGATCGTTAACTACTTCCGGCCGAAGCCGTAGCGGTTTAACCGCTCCAAGGTCAGCACCAAGTAATGAGCATAAAAACAGCATGCAATTCTCAATTTCAATAAACATCTTGGGGCTTAATAACCCGAAATACATTGCAGAAAATAGATCCCACTGTCACTGGGAGTGGTACCACAGTTCATCATACTCGTACATATCCACTGGTTGTCCTTGGATAAACCTTAACCAGTCCTACAAGATAAGTCTAGTCCTTAGGCACGATTATTTAATAATGGTTTCTCAAAACCCAAGTCTTAAGCTCTAGTTTTATCTATTCTCAGGTTTAGGATTTGGAGTCAAAGTTCCCGTCGGATCTTTAGATCCATATTTATATTTTTTATTGCATGTCATGATATGGTATGAAATCATGTAGTCACGTATGTACACTTAGTCACATACTTGCATCCAAGTCAAACTTCTGTAAAACTTTACCGTGTTGCATTTACTTATCTTAATCATAAAATATTTAAGCGTCGCAATGAAATCCGTGTCAAAGTATGCACATAAGACAAATAGCTTCACATAATTAGAAAACATATTTTTGTGCACAATTGGAATTTTCAATACTTGGTCAAATTTAAGTTTTTAACTTTCAAAGAAATCGCCAAGTGGCCTATTTTGGCGACTCATATCTCTCAACTCAAAACATCTATGGATTCACAAGGACACATTATGGAAACCTTTAAACTTGTACTACAAGTTCTAGGAAGGAATAAAATCAAAACAAGTTGTGGTTCTGGAGATATATGGTCTCAAAGTGGGCAACTCGAACTGACTTCTATACTTAGAATATTTTTCAGGATTTCCAGATTTGGCTTAACGACGAGCGATTTTGCGAGGCTCGTAACCTTTGACTCACAACACTAAAATGGCTGAAGGCTCCCATTTTCCAAAACCTTGTAACAAGAACTACACGTTTCATTAAGAAAGACTCGGAAGATACCCAACGCATCAAGAGATACAGGAGCTCCAAGTTGACTGGTTGAAATCGGACAGTTTCGGGTATGTGACTTTGGGTGAATGAAAAGCATACCTAAAGGACTTGAATGGCGATCAAACTTTTCAGATTACAACTAGACATGGTAAAGAACATTTTTGATGAAGAAACCGAAATTCAAATCGGACTAAAAACAGCTCGTACA
Source organism: Salvia rosmarinus (assembly GCA_036937905.1). Classification (NCBI taxonomy): domain Eukaryota; kingdom Viridiplantae; phylum Streptophyta; class Magnoliopsida; order Lamiales; family Lamiaceae; genus Salvia; species Salvia rosmarinus. The sequence continues at coordinate 98,818,475 of CM072816.1, forward strand.
TCTCTCGCAAAATTCAGACTTGAACAGTTTATTAAAATGGGTTTTGGACTAAGACACCTTGCCAAGAAAATTCACTGAAATGCATTAACTTCGAAAATTCACTGAGGGCTTATTAAGAAGGATATAGGGATGATACCTATCAATTTAGAAATATATTTGAGTCTAGTTTAATTTGGAAAAAGACTCACTCAAATATTCACACTAGATTCGAAGACAAAAATGATTTACTACAAGCTATCCATACTATGACAGTATTGTGCAGTTCATGTTTAAATTATGAAATAAATAGTAAAAATTTTTAGAAAAATCTGGAAAATTACAGAACACTTCTATACATCCTAAACGATGTTTCTGCAGAGTTCGGACATTTTCCTAATAGCCAAACTCTATACGTAAGCTAAATACCTTAGGCTTTGGACAGGGGATTTCGACAGCTTTGTGCAGTGAGTTTGAAAATATAATTAAAATAGTAAAGCATATTGGATTGACTTGAAATTTGGTAGATACGTACTAGACACACTGAAGTTGAACATAGTTAAATTTCAAATTCATCGGACCACAGTAACTTAGTTAAATAAATTTATGAAGTTACTGTTTTTGCAACAAACTCCCAGTTTTTATACAAGTTCATAGTTTGCTAAATTTCTTTCATGCATTTTGTCAAACACTTTATGTGCACCAGTACAACATACGAAATGGTGAACTTATCACCCCAGATCACATCCAAGCTCAACAATTTCACACTCCCACGTCACAAGACTAACTGAAATGCATCAACTTCACGAACTCCATATACGCATAAACCCAACACATCCTATCATATTAATACACATGCATGTAAAATATTTTCAATGATCAAAGGTGTAAATGTCTACCTTAGGACCAAATTAGGAATAACTGGAGAGAGAGGCGAAGAATTGACGAAACTAGCAGATCGGGTTTGAGCTTCGGCTGTCCACTTGAGCAAAGGCTCGAGAGGCTATCATAAAGGGAGCATGAGATGGTAAGATTCCAAGCTTGAAAATGGGAGAAGTGGAGTGGAACCTCACCTGAAGGGGAATTAAGCAATCGGTCCTATCACCTTAGACGAGAAAAGAGATTGCCGAGGAGAAACGGTGAGAGAGATAGGAGTTTGAGAGTGATCTTATCATGCCATGTCCTACACTCTTGGCTGCTCGGTAGGGAAAAAATGAAAGCTTGATCATCTTCTTGTTTTGCTTAGGTTGGATGTCGAAGGGTGAAGTAGAAATGAAGAAAAGAAAGGTAATGGAAGAGGGAAAATGAGATCGGTGGCTGTAAAATATGGAAAGAAAAGATAGTAAAAGAAAGTATTTGTTTCACTTAATGTGTTGGCTAAAAGTATTGCATGTCATTACATGTGTCTAATGCTCCATGATTAGAAGACCTCATGGTCTAATATGCCCCCACGCACACACACTACTCATATCACTCATACTTCATGCACACACCTATATATATATATATACACACACACATTTTTATATCATGAATCATATTTATCTTATATATATATATATATATATATATATATATACTTATATCAATTTCACTTTGTCAAGTAAGAGCACATGTATATTTCTTTATATGATTAAGAATAATTGGATTTCTAGTAAATTATTACAATTGGTCATTAGCTAATATGTATAGTATAAACCATGACACGTAGAAATGCAACACTTTAGAAATCAAATACAAAGAATCCAATTTGTATACGTGCAAAGCACTCAATTATATTATCTTGTCTTTCTAATTAATAAGTAATAGCTTCCTACAACTATAAAGACTTTCATATATAGTTATGTAATAGCACGTGGCTATATACGCTTTATCTATTATTATAAAATTCATATTGACATCTAATTCAATTAATCAAGTAGAGAAATTAATAGTTTAAAATTCTTCTCAAACCATGATAATGCATGCTAATGAGAAATGATTCGAGCTCCTAATTGATTTTAAACGAAAAGATTTCCTTAGAAAAGAATATTATTATTAACATCATTTATTGAGACGAGTTTTCAAGCAGACAACTCTCTGGGATATTACACTAGGTATGGTCATAAGAAATTGGGCAGTATCTCTTTCAAAGGCATCTCACGTCGGGTAGCTCGCGATCACGTCTCGCGGTCGCTGGTCATGGCCGCGTCGTATGGTATTTCCTCGCGGCCGACCTACCGGTCGCTAGGTCGGTCGCGAGACGTCTTTCTGCCTTGCACTCGCGGCTCGCGATCGGGCTAGCGATCGCGAAGGTGGTCGCAGTTCTCGTTGTTTTGCCCTTCGCTTGCTCGTGCTTCGCTCCATGCTTCGATTATCATCTTATAAGCTACAAAACACCAAAGAGGAACCCAAGAGCGAGATCTTCCAAAATATATAAAAGCATTGAGATCCAATACATAAACGCACTTTATCGATCTAAAATCATCTTTAAATATCAACAATAAACGTAAAATACGCCTTTATCAAAGTGACACTTTATATAATTGGCTTTATACTATTTCGCCAAGCATAATACCTTTAATTATGTTGCATCTACTTCAAACCTTAAGAAGAAAGTTTTCTTCAGAAGATGACACCACATTTCTCGGCATCTTAGATTAGGTCACATCAATCTAAATAGGATCCAAAGACCGACTAAGAATGGAGCTGGGTGATCTCACAGCTACTGCTCCCACCGTGAACTCGTATAGAAGAAAAGATGTCGACCGGACCTTCAAAGAAGGGTTATAGAGCCAAAGAAAGTGTTGGAGCTAGTCCATTCGACTGTGTGGACCTATGTCCACACAAGTGTAGGGAAAACATATGTTTAGCCCTCGCCCGAGGATCTATCTTGGATATTTAATTCACCATACATTGATTATATTCCTAGCATGCGCCTATATAATTAATTGCAACACGTAGAGGTTTTCTCGTGTTTACCTCGATCCGTCGAGGTGGATCGAACGGTATGAACAGATCGAAGCTGCCGAGACTCGTGCTTTGACCTTCTGATCAGATCCCTGATGCCCAATCTCCAACGCCGAGTGAGGACGATCTATGGAGAATACTACAAGAAATCACCCTAAACCCTAGGCAAATTTTCGAGATTCTCTTATGGAGTGGACGAAAATTGTGCTCTCAATACTTAAGCATTAGCTAGACTTTATCTCATACCTTATATTTATAATGCACTACCTTAATCCCATATAGAAATTACCATAATCCTATATGGAAAATACCATAATCCTATATGGAAAAATACCATAATCTCAGGATTATTTCCATACTCTCAGGATTATTTCCATACTCTCGTGATTATTACCATAATCTTATATGGAAAGGATCTATGCATATACCATAAATATAATAATATCCTGTGGGATAAAGAGAATAAAATCTTTCCTTTGAGAGCAGAGGGCGCCGATTTCTTCCAAAGAGTAATGGGCTCGGATGGGCGGCCAGGATCAAATGCAAGGAATAAAGATGGGCCTCAAATAAATTAATTATCTTATGTTCAGCCCGTAACATAAATTAATTTATAAACATTCGATCATGCCACTAGAGAAAGAATGTCGACTTACCCTTTATTACCGAAGTTGAGTCGGGCTTGCACTTAGACATTACGAATCCCGTATTTAAGATATCGAACGTCCATTAATCATTTATAGCAATCTGATCGCTTAAAACAATTAATAACTTCATTTCCTTAAGTAGTACCACTCAACCTTATTATTGTACTTGAGCTAACTCAACTCGCAGGTTTAGTACAATAAACCTTTGAGCTCCTTAAGGGACGCCATCATCCTAAACGGATACGGTGACTGACACGTATAACTAGCGTGACATACAAGATCGCCACCACCCAAGATGCGGAGAATCTTGGTTAGAACATATAACCCTCACTCATAACAAGTCAAAGTGATGGTCAAGAACTCATACTCACCTAATACCTTATCGAGGTTTAGATCATCGTAAGTCACCGAGATCTTGGTTCTTCACGACGGTCGAAAGAAGAACACATCTCATCGTGATCCTTCAATACGCCGTAGAGATCATCGCCACGCACAAGCAACCAAGTCAAGTCAACTTATCTATATCTGCAGCCTAAACCGACAACTCGTCCTTAAGTTGTCTCACCGTGAAACTTTTATATCTCATTAAGCTTGACCAATCATACGGACTTCGTGATCTTCACACATCGTATGATCTAACTTATATATGAGATAAGGGGACATGATATATGCAATCAAGTATTCAAATCGATAGGAGATTGTAATAGTGGTAACAGAAACATTGTATACAAGCTCAACCAAAGAGAACCCAAGAGCAAGATCTTCCAAAAATATATAAAAGCATTGAGATCCAATACATAAACGCACTTTATTGATCTAAAATCATCTTTAAATATCAACAATAAACATGTAAAATACGCCTTTATCAGGTGACACTTTATATAATTCGCTTTATACTATTTACGCCAAGCATAATACCTTTAATTATGTTGCATCTACTTCAAACCTTAAGAAGAGAAAGTTTTTTCAGAAGATGACACCACATTTCTCGGCATCTTAGATTAGGTCACATCAATCTAAATAGGATCCAAAGCGGCTAAGAATGGGCTGGGTGATCTCACAGTTACTCTGCTCCCGCCCGTGAATCTGATAGAAGAAAAGATGTCGACTGCACCTTCAAAGCGAAGGGTTATAGAGCCAAAGAAGTGTTGGAGCTAGTCCATTTCGACACTGTGGACCTATGTCCACACAAGCTCGTGGAGGTGCGAGTATTTTGTCACTTTCATTGACGATTACTCAAGTACGGATACATATACCGCTTCACCGCAAGTCCGAATGCTTGAGAAATTCAAAGAATTTAAGGCGGAAGTGGAGACGAAGCTTGGTAAAGTATCAAGTCACCGCGGTCCGATCGTGGTGGCGAATACCTCGAACGAAGTTTATGGACTATTTGGTGCGGTGTGGGATTACCTCCCACCACTACACACGGGCACACCACAAAGCAAAATGGTGTGTCGAGCGAAGAAATAGGACTCTCTTAGAAATGGTTAGATCAATGATGAGTTATGCAACATTACCTATTCGCTCGGGTATGCCTTAGAACAAGAAGATACTTGCTAAATCTAGTACCATCCAAGTCACCGATAAGACCCTTTCGAGTTGTGGTTTGGGCAGCCTAGTTTAAACCACATAAGGATATGGGGCGATCCAAAGACATGTGCCGAACAAGAAGGCCGACAAGTTGGAGGCTAGATCCAAGCAAGATGTTTATCGGCTATCCTAGAGGAACGAATGGTGGTTATTTTATAGTCCTATGGATCGAATGTCGTTATTAGACTAATGCCCGATTCTTAGAAGAGGATTATATGAGAAACCATAAATCCAAAGTTGAAATCATTCTTCAAGAATTAGAAGATTATCGTATTCCGCCATTGATTAAGCTAAAGGTACGAGATATCGTGTCTAGTGGGAGGGATCGACACCAGATACTTCAAGAAATTGAAGTGGGTCGAGTTCCATCGAGATATCGGCCGCATAAGTGGCTCCTATCCAACAAGTTGTGCAAGATAGAGAACCACAAGTTATCGCACCCACCGCTGCCATTGTGCGATGGCGCCTCGTCGTAGTGGGGAGGTTGTTCGTCAACCCGAGCGATTTATGTTCGTGGGTGAATCTTCGGATTTAGTCCTAGGAAACGAGCAGACAATAATCGACCCATGGACATACAGTGAGGCGATACAAGACAACGATGCAAGATCATGTCACACCGCTATGGACTTAGAAATCGAGTCCATAATGACTATGGATGATATACGAAAAACACCACTAATGAGATGGCAATGAAGCCGTAAGTAGTAAGTGGGTATACAAGAGGAAGAGAGATTCAAATGGAGAGGTTTCGCTTTTAAAGCCGTGCTTGTGGTGAAAGGGTACACTGCATTGAGGGCATCGATTTCGATGAGACCTTTTCGTCAGAGCAATGCTCAAGTCCATCAGAATTTTCTTCTGGCCATAGCAGCCCACTTAAACCTTGAGATTTGACAAATGGATGTGAAAACCGCTTTTCTAAACGGTTACCTTGAAGAAGGTAGAGACATCTATATGCAGCAATCCGAATGTTATGTGGTGAAGGGTGAAGAGCATCTAGTATGGAAGCTTAAGAAGTCCATTTATGGACTTAAGCAAGCTTCCCGATCATGGAACTTACGCTTTGACGAGGTGGTAAAGTCCTATGGATTTACCCAGTTGCCTAGGGAAAGTTGTGTGTATCGTTTGGATGTCAATCGTGACATGGTATTTCAGACTTTACGTAGATGACATCCTTCTACTGGAAACAATGTGAAGTTGTTATCGACGAAAGAGTTGGTTATCCGATCGGTTTGAATGAAAGACTTAGGAGATGCAGCGTACATTCTTGGGATCAAGGTTTACCGAGATCGCCAACAAAGGATTGCTACCTTTCAGGCATGGCGTTCCTTTATCTAAGGAGCAGTCACCTATGACTGCAAATGAGATAGAAGAAATGAGACAAGTTCCTTACGCTTCCGCCGTAGGAAGTCTCATGTATGCAAAGCTATGTACGAGATCTGATATCTGCTATGCGGTAGGCATAGTAGAAGATATCAGTCTAACCCTGGACAAGCTCATTGGACTGCGGTAAAGCATATACTCAAGTACCTGAAAAAGACTCGAGATTATAGGCTAGTTTACTATACAGATAGTCTAATGCCTTTGGGTTATTCAGACTCGGATTTTCAAGCTGACCGTGATGAGAAAAAATCTACCTCAGGCTATGTGTTTACCTTGGGAGGATGAGCCGTATCCTAGCGGAGTGCAAAGCAGCGATGCATTGCGACTCTACCATGGAAGCCGAATATGTAGCCGCCGGAGGTCGCTAAAGAGGTTGTATGGTTCAAGAACTACCTCATGGATCTAGATGTGGTACCTGGTTTGCCCAAGAGTATCATAGTTCATCGTGATAACTCAGGTGCAGTGGCAAACTCGAAGGAACCAAGGACCCACAAGGCAACCAAACACATAGAGAAAGTACCATGTCATATGAGAAATCGTGAGACTATGAGACGTGCTTGATTGAAAAGATTGGTACTGTGGATAACCTAGTGACCCATTCACGAAGAGCTCACCGCAAAAGTCTACGAAGAGCATATTCGAGGACTTGATTGCAAGATGGCACCCACTTAGAAATGAAACTTGTGTATAAGTGGGAGAAGCAAAGTGATGGTATTGTTTGTAATAGCTAGTAGAGAGACACATTGTATACTAAAAGTTTTGCTTTAGTATAAATGGGAGATTGTTGATTTGTATACCGGAAGTTTTGGTTGAGCTTGTATACAATGTTTCTCGTTACCACTATTACAATCTCCTATCCGAATTATTTACTTGATTGCATATGTATGTCCCCTTATCTCATATATAAGTTAGATCATACGATTGTGTTGTAGATCACGTAAGTCCGTATGATTGGTCAAGCTTAATGAGATATAAAAGAATCACACCGAGACAACTTGAGGACGAGTTGTCGGTATAGGCAGCAGTATAGATAAGAAGTAACTTGACTTGGTTGCTTGTCTATGTTGGTACGTCTCTGACGTATTGATGCATCACAGTGAGATGAGTTCTTCTATCTGACAGTCGTGAAGAACCTAGATCTCGGTAACTTTACGTTGATCTAAATCTCGATAAGGTAATAGGTGAGTATGAGTTGCTGACCATCTCTTTGACTTGTTATGGGTGATGGTTACATGAGTTAACCCAAGATTCTCTGCATCTTGGGTGGTGGCAGTGCTTGTATGTCATGCTAGTTACCTGTGTCGAGTCACCGTATCCGCTCGGGATGATGACGCCCCTTAAGGAGCTCAAAAGGTTTATTGTACTAAACCCCGCAGTTGAGTTATCTCAAGTACAATAATAAGGTTGAGTGGTACTACTTATGAATTAAAGATATTAATTATTTTAAGCATTAAGAACGCTGTAAATAATTAATGGACGTACGATATCTTAAATACGGGGATTCGTGAATTCTAAGTGCAAGCCCGACTCAACTTCGGAAATAAAGGGGTAAGTCAGCATTTATTCTCTAGTGGAATGAATAAATGTTTATGAATTAATTTATGTTCTGGGTTGAACATAATATAATTATTTATTTGAGGCCCATCTTTATTCCTTGCATTTGATCTCTGGGCTGGCCCATCCGGGCCTGGAGCTAAGAGAAATTTCGTCCCTTTCATGAAGAGTCCCACTGGGACTTTGTTTTGATCCTCTCTATCTTAAGAGATATTATTATATTTATTAGATATGCATAAATCCTATCATGATAGGATTCAGGGTTGCATTATAAATATAAGGTGAGAGAAAATTAAATGGTTGATCAATTCATAATTCTCGAAAATTGTGAAGAGAAAGAAAGATGATTTTTCATAGCACTCTCCATAGATTGTCCTCACTCGACATTGGAGTTTAGGCAATCGTGATACAGTCCAGAAGATCAAAGCACGAGTCTTGATCCAATCCTTGCCTGACAAATTCACAGGTAAACACGAGAAAACACCAACGTGTTGCAATTAATTATATAGGTGCATGCTAGGTATATAATCAATGTATGGTGAATTAAACATCCAAGATAGATCATCGAGAGGGGGTTAAAATCAGATTTCCCTACAAATATTTCACACACATACACAAAAAAAGGAAGTTCACTGCCATTTTGAAACAAAATGATGTATTTAACAATTCTTCTAATAGAGAAGGATAATTGTTGGAATTTCTATGTGTTAAAATGAAAGTAACTTTTCACACATTGATTTTGTGAACAAAGTGAGGAGTTTCTTAATGCTATATAAGAAGCATAAAGTTTTTTGTTACAAATGCATCAATTACTATATTATAGTCTTGTAATTAATTTTATTATAAATTCATTTCTTAGTTTCTCTTTGTGAGAATCTTGATAGAAGAGTGAGAGTTTGTCAAAGACTTGTAATAATGTAGGGTTTAGGTGAATTTTAGAAATTGATCATATTGTGAATTTTCCTCTGGTGGGTCGTGGTTTTTCTCCAGTGTTGGAGTTTTTCACGTTAAATTCTTGTGTTGAGATTGTTGTTCTTTTTTCTTCATATTTTTTATTTCTTTCCTAAGTATGAATGGAGACCTGATGTCCCAACAGTTGTATCATAGCTTGGTCTAGGTCTCTTGATATTATTAGTATGCTCTGTGGTTGCAGCGTTTTCTGATCTTTCACATCAGAAATGATTTCTTGAGAAAAGTATGGACATCTTTTGTGAGGCGGCTATTCATTTAGGAGGTGGAGAAACTTATGTTAAGGATTTCAAGTTCAATGAAGTTTGATGGGAGAAATTTGATGGAAGAATCAATGTTGGCTTGTGGTAAGTGTAAGTCAAGAATGTGTTGATACAATCTAATGTGCACAAGGCTTTGAGAAGAAGGTCGGGTTCAACTGAAGATATAAACAAAGATTCTGGCATCAGTGATGAATATTGGGAGGATCTGTATCTGAGGGCGACAAGTACAATTCATCTATGTTTGACCAAGAATGTTCTTACAAATGTATATGAGATTTCGAGCACCAAGGAGATGTGGAAAAAACTATAAGCTCTGTACTAAGCAAAGGGCATTTTGAATCGATTGTACCTGAAGGAACAATTTCATACCTTGTGGATGAATGAAGGTATGAAAATTTCAGATCATTTGAGTACTCTTAATGGTATTATCTCTGAACTAGAAGCAATTAAAGTGAAAATTGAAGATGAAGATAAGACGTTAAGACTCATCTTGTCTCTTTCTCATTCCTATAAGCACATGAACCAATCTTGATGTATGAGAATGAATATTTGATTTTTGCTGAAGTCACGGAAAACTTCTTTCCGGGAGAAAAGGTTGGCGAGTGAAGTGCTAATTTCAACGAAAATTTTAGCAATGATGGCTTTTAGCAAAGGGAGGAAGAATGACTCCAAATGTGTTTTTGTTGGAAATGTGGAAGAATCGGGCATACAAAACGAAAATGTCCAGGTGGAGCTGATCAAGGTGGATCGGATCGACAAATAGCTCCATATATGAAGTTAACGTCGTGATAGAAGATCTATTTTGAAGAGATGAACATCCTTATGGCATGTCCAACTGTCATAAATGAAGATGTGATGATGTTAGTTGGACCACAAGGGCATTGGTTTGGCATGGATGCAAAGTGTACGGTGAAATTTATATCGATGGCTGAAGAACTTTTTGGATGGTCAGAAGCTAGAAGTTACACCAAATAAATTTTTTTTCCAACAAGTTTCGACATGTGTCGAAGGAAATTTTAGAATGGTTGATTCTAATTGTTCTACTCATATGATGGAGTAGGTTTATTCTCTCTTTTGTTGAGGATGATGCTTCTTTGAGTTAATAATTATGATTGTTGGTGAAGACAATGAATTGTACTTTTATTTTTAACAAGGTGGAGATTGTTGGAATTTCTATATGTTAAAAATGAGAGTAACTTGTCCCCATTGATTTTGTGAGCAAAATGAGGAGCTTCTTAATGCTATATAAGAAACATAAGGTTCATTGTTACAAGTGCACCAATCACTATATTATAGTTTTGTGATTAATTTTAGTATAAATTTCTTTCTTAGTTTCTCTTTGTGAGAATTTTGATAAAATGGTGAGAATTTATCAAAGACTTGTAATAGTGTAGGGGGCATCGAGAGGTAGAGGCATATTGTGTAATCGTAGAAATTTATTATATAACGAATTTTTCTCTGTGTGTCATGGTTTTTTTCGATTTTGAAGTTTTTCACGTTAAATTCTTGTGTTGAGATTGTTATTCTTTTTTCTATCTCTTTTTCATTTTTTTTCTAAGTGTGAATGGGACCTGATATCCCAACAATAACACTTTGAACAATTTTTTATTTTTTTTTATTATTTATAGAACTCAAAAGGCTGTTGGGAAAGGAAAAAATCATTTTGAATGACTTAAAAATCGTGTATCTAGTTTTTGAGTTCATTTTCTCGACGTTCTTGGAATCTTCTTTAGACGGCTAAAGATGTTGCGTTCTTTATATGGTACAACTGCAACACAATTCGTCTACTATTTTAGTATTTTGTAACTTGATCTTACTTAGAGGATGTGTGGCTAAGCTTATTTTAGAAAGCTTATAAGCTCCAACAACTTATAAGTTGTTTTAAGAACTTATAAAATATGGTGTATTAAGAGTTTATAAGATGCTAAAGTGTTTGGATAACAAGGGTAAACATGAAAATAAGAAAATATATCAGGGTTATTTTTATAGTTTTTTTTGTAACTTATAAGATCATTAAAAATAAGTTGGATTTTGGAATTTTTTTTAAAAGAACTTATAAGCTCTTAGAGCTTAATTTAAAAACTTATAAGCTCTCTAACAACTTAATTTACCAAACACATTGATTGAGCTTATAAGTTTTTAAATAACTTACAAACTATTTTAAAGAGCTTATAAGCTCAGCCAAACACCCCTTTAATTTGGTGGTCAGTTGGATAACTTGGATAATATATTAATCATAAAATTTCTATCACTTCGAACAATTTGTTTTGGAAACGACTACTTTGATCTAGAAGAGTTTAGTATTGGCAAAAGTTTTGGCATCACTGAAAAACCCACTATATATCCAAGAAAAAGAAGCCAATCACTACCACTAATTGCTATTATAATATGTGAATCCAAACACCTCATTTTCCTAGCAAATTCTGAAATAGTAGAATAATCTAAATTAACTGAAGGGTTGTTTCTTATTTTTGTGGAATCCCAACAGTGTATATGAAATAAATTGGTTGAATATTGATATTTGTTGATTCAGTTCTCATCTATATCTTATAAATCGAGATATTTCATTTACCATATAAGAAATATACAATCATATTATGCCATATAAGAACAATCATATGAGAACTAATATTTCATATTATTCCATAAGAACTAATTGTAATATACAATCATCGAGATTAAAATTATTTATTTTAACGATATTACCGAACATTATCAACAAACACATGCCATTTAAATTTCTGAATTTCTCTCGTGTGACTTTCTAACTCGGACAAAACTGAAGGGGTATTTTTCGTAATATGGAACTGATTTAATTGGATTTTTAGTAAGCTGCATAGTACATCAGTAGTGTGGTAAATATGTGAGTGGTTACGATAAAAACGAGCCAAATTATAATTTAAACATACTCCGTTATTCACGCATGACCTCTCCGTACGTAGCTAAAGGAATAACTAATAATGGTTTCAAAATAATAATAATAATATTATAGTAATTTTATTTTTGAGTTACTCATACATATCACGTGCATTAAATATACGCTTTAACATAAATTAACGTTGTTGGACTAGAAATAAGATGTCGAGCATTCATGTGCTCATGTGCATGATATCTTTGTCCCATATGCATTCTTCGATTTACCACTCTTAATTTTTTTTCATCAAGTTCTCTTCCATTTTGATCTTTTGGATTTATTTTATAAACTTTTGGGTCGTAATTATTTTAAATTCCAACTTTTGGGGACTGATTTACTTTATTTTCATAGTTTATAATTAAAATAATATATCCGAGTCAGGTAAAGAAGGAATACATGATCCTATCCCTCATTTTCCCTCCCCCCTCAAGTCCATGCGCCTATTCACAATTTTAGCATATACATAAATAGACATGAAGACTAGTAGACTACATCTCATTTTGAACAATAGAATTTTACCCAAGCACAAGTCGATGAAGTAAAACTTACTAGCAGACGTGAGAGTCGGCAAAATGAGCTCGCCTTATCGACCCATGGGAATACCGGGTTGAACTTCAAAGTTAAAGGTCCAAAAAATATCGGGCCTGAAAAGCCCGTTCGAAAAATAACCTTGGGTCTATTGGACTTCGGGCCAAAAAAGCTCGGGATTTTGAGCTAAATAACCTACCCGGTATAATGTTAAATATACACACACTTATATTACTCCCTCCTTCCCATCCAAAACGGCTCATTTCTTTTCGGCACGGTTATTTAGAAGAATAATATAAAGTGATTAATGTGATAAAAAGTATGTATGTCCCATAACTTTTGAAGTGATAATTATTTCCTAAAAATGAAACATGTCATCTTTGATGAGACAGTCCAAAAAGAAACACATGTCATCTTGGGTTGAACAGATGGAGTAATATTTAACCAAGAAGTTCTTGTGTTGTAGTTATAATTGCACGTTATTATCTTGTGGGAGACTTGTGTTCGATCCTATCAATTGCATTTTATTATTTATTGTGTTTTTGTTTTTTTTTTTTTGTTTTTTTCTTTTCATTTATTTGCTTAGTGTTTAAATCATTTTTTTCGAATATCTTTGAAAGGCCACTGACCCCGCCTATCAATTATCTTTTTAATTATTATTTTATAAATTATCTTAATTATATAAATAGTTTATATAATTTATATAATTATTTAATAATATAATTTATATTTTATATAACTATTTAATTTTCACAATTAAAAATATTAATTTTATATATTAAAAAATTAGAAAAATGAGCTAAAAAGAACCTGCTTGCCCGATAGTCCGCTCGGGGCTGGCTTGGGCCTTAGATTTTTAGGCTCGATAAATTTCGAGACTGACCTGGCCCGACCTGCTACTTTTGTCATCTATACCTGCACGTGTGCGTATGAAACTCTTGTGCTTCAAAAGAATGTCTCATTCTCTCTTTCAAAAATTGAATTTCCACTCATTAGTGAAACCACTCGTTTTAAATAGAGGATCCATCCGTTTCTTACCCTAACTTAGAGGGTGTTTGACTAAATTTATAAGCTCTTTATAACACTTTATAGGTGGTATAAGAGCTTATAAGCTTTTGAGAAATATTTGACATAATAAGCTTTTAAACAGTTTATAAACTGTGAAAATAAGCTACAATAACTTATAAATTCCTGAAAATTAACTTTCTCAACCTAACATACTTTTTCATAATCTTATGAGCGACAAAAAATTTATAAAATTAATCCTATTAGAGGTGTTCTCTTGTGAGGACGTCCGCATTTAACGAACTTTGATAATTTTCTTCAATGCAAATGACATTTTATTCGGTATAAATGATATTTTCTAATTATATGGTAAAAAATAAATGACATATTTCTTCAATGTAAATGACACTTTTCTTTAGAATAATTGATATTTTTGGACGTACGCAGGTGCAGATGTCCGCATTGGAGTTTTTGTGATCCTATTATGGTTTGTTATATCCACATATTACCATTACAATTCCATATCCTTCTAATTCTCTCTGATCTTATTTCTCTAACTCACAATTTTCTCTTTAATTTATACGCTTAATTTTCCAAATATTTTGATAACTTATATTATATATCGATACAACATCTTTTAGACTCTTAAAACATCTTATAAACTATTGAAACTTATGAATTCTCTAAATATACAAATCGTATGACCCACCTTATATGAAACGAAGGTTGTAGGTCCAAGCACGAGACCACAAGCATGTATACATATTTCCCACCCACGAAGCAAAGAATCAAAAAGTCTACGCACAAGGTCATCCATGACATGTCCCATTTTACACTTCGCACCAATCAACCTCAATTAACATTTTTAAATAAAAATTGAAACTTTAAAAATCATATAGGTAATTATTACTCAATTCTAATAATCAATAATTATCGAAAAATAATTATAATATTAAACAATCCTACTTAATAATCACAAAATCAAAGTCAAATACAAGAAATTGAAACTGATAAAATAGGCAAAAAGAAACTAAAGAAAAATAAAAGTGAACGCAACTAGGACACCAAAGAGTAAGATAAAAGATCTTAAACGAAGTATGAGGTGGCATAGGATAAATAACTCAGCGTGTGGTTAAAACTTAAAAGTCGTGAGTTCCGTTCCATCCAACGTTTTCTAAATAAATTTTACCACCGATGGGATATAGCCCAACCGAATGGGGCCACTAACAGCCCAAGCGAGTGGGCTAACATTGATAGCAGAGCCCACGGTCGAGCCCAAGATGTTTCTAATCATTGCGGAAGCCCAGCCTCCGTAATCGCCGCTCGGCCAATGGAGAGGCGCGCCTGTAACTGGTCGCGCCGCCTCCACATGGCGCACGTAAGGCTTAACGGTCCGGTTCCGGCCAATGGAGAGCATGCCGGAGGAAGAGTCACACCACGACCAATGGAGGGTGTCAAGGCCGAGACAAGGTCGAGTCAGTATAAATAGAAGGAAAAGCGATGTTAGAAGGGTTAGCAATTTCATCGAATACAAAGGCTTGTAAACAATACTCTGCATACGAAAAGCTCTAGTAAAAGTATTGAGAGGTCATTCCTCCGTGGACGTAGATCTCATTAACGATCGAACCACGTAAAAGCCCAGGTGTTCTTTATTGCTTCATATAAATCTCGCACACTCACGTAGCTAGATTCATCATTGGCGCCGTCTGTGGGAACCTTCAACAAGAAAGCTTCATTCCTCTACGACTAAATGGCAAGAACACGCGACAACCGCTGGTCAACATTGGCAACAAACCGCGGAGGGCGACCGGTGGTCGCTCGGCGTCATGAAAGGAGATCGCAGACGCCACGAGCGGTCACACTCACGAGGCCACATGGAAAATGTCTCCATACCCCTCAGACCGCCTCCCCAACGTGGGGAAGATGTCGACCTCAACGAGGACGAGCAAGCAACTCATTCGTCCCACGAGGTCCTCGGCCGAGCTGTGGCGAGTTCCTCCACGCTAATCTTGGCGATTCAAAGCTTCTCAACCAGAGGACAGCAGGCGGGTCCTCTAGGGCCCGGATGAACACCACGGCCTCCCGAGGCCGCTCCCCGTCCGGAATCGGCGCCACCTCGGCGTGATAGCCGAGAACGCGCATCAGCGCCCGACGCGGAGCCGCCACCGCGGCCGAGCCGCCGACCTCATTCGCGCAGCCGCCACCGCGACGAGCCGCCACCGGCCGATCGCCCTCGCCATTCGCGGCAGCTCGCCTCCCTCGTCATGCCGGGCCGAGAGTCGAGCTAAAGCGGAAAGGAAGAAAGGCGGTCGAACTCCCCCGGAGGGGCGATGGCGTCGCTATCGATCCCCACCCTCCGAAAGAGACGGTGGCGACCTCCGGGGTTCGACCTGTACGGGAGAATCATCTCCCTTTCTCGTGGAGATTCTAGACACGCCCGCCCCGTGATGCAGGGCACCCAACATTGCGGCTCACGATGGCCTCGGAGACCCTCCGACTTCCTTTTCGCCTACACCACCAACATGGCGAATCAAGGAATGGAAGATTTTCACATGTGCAAAATCTTCCCGAGTCTTGATCTCCAACGCACGGCGTTGGTTCACTCGCCCGCCGAGGCGACATCTGTTGCTTCGGGACCTCATGGATCGGTTCAGTGGCGCTTATCGAAGATGCCGCCCAGCGACCTTCCTCCGACCTACTCACAATCCGCCAGGCGGGACGAGGCGATGTCAAACCGTCTCGAGGTTCATCAAAGAGTCGCTCAAAATCGACGGCAAGAACGATCTCTACATCATCAACGCGTTCAGCGGGATCCGACCCGCCAATGAACAAAGAAATCACCGTGGAGAAACCAAAGACGGCGAGTAAGCTTTGGAACCGGTGGACAACTTTGTCAAGGAGACGAGTCGGATCGGGAAGCGGGAGATGCAGGACGGCGGTAAGTCCGAGAAAAAGCCGGACGATCAAGTCGAGGCGCAAACCGCGAGGCGCCGACAGATCAAGAGGCCATCGGAGTCCGGGCTCGGACCTCGGCCCAACCACGAGGCGAGCGCCCCTACTCAAATCAAGGGCGGAAATATTCGAGCTCCACGAGCTCTTCCCAAACCCGCCCCTATGAAAGGGATCCAAGAAGAGGTCCCGCAGGCAGTATTGTGACTATCACCAAGGGTATGGTCACGATACCGAGATGCGAAACACGGGCCACGATCGGCGAGCTCGTTAAAGGAGGGCCCTCAAAAATACCTCGGACGAGTGGTCAGAAGAAGCAGAGCCTTGAGAAGGAATGAGGCGGCAACAGCGCGGGCCGACCCGTGGCGACCCAACCCGAAGGCGGCGAGGACGAAGGTCCCAACGCCATGGAGCGGTCTATGTTGTTACGGACTGCCCACGGACGACGAGGTCGTCCTCAAGAACGATGCCGAGGCGGCCCTCAAGAGCAGAAGAACAAGCGACTCGGGATGGCGAGAACATAACGTTCTCCAAGGAGGACCCGTGCCCAAGATCATGCCGCACTGGGCGCCATCACCATACAGGCTGCGGTGGGCAACAAAACGTCCACGGGTCTATATTGACATTGGAGCCTCCGTCGAGATTATCTTCCGGTATGCGGATAAGCTTGAGGTCGGAGGCATTCGGTGCTTCCCGCCCTCCGCCTCGGAGCTTCACTCAAGAAGCGGTCCGGCCCAGGGGGTCATTACCCTTCCGGTCACCGTAGGCGGGCTCCGTGTCGGTAACTGTGGCCATCCGATTCTTCCCAGTGGGGCTCCTCTCCGCATAACATTATCCTCGGGAGAGATTGGCAGACGCCACCAAGGCCGTCTGTTGGTCTACCACTCACCGTCAAGATTCCCACCGGTGGGAGTGCTCAAGATCGAGGGGACCAAGCGGCTGCAAAAGAATGCCCACGGCTCTCAACTCAAGATGCGGCCTCACCCGTGCATAGCAATTATCGAGCCCCCGAGGTCGACACCGGGATGACCGACCGGGGACCTCCAACTATACGACGACAATCCCTCGAGGTCATCCAGTCGGCACCTGTGGCCGACGGACGTCCGACGGCACGTCATCGACTCGAAAGAATATAGGACGTGTTTGCTTGGTCCCCGCCGATATGAACGGGTGTCACCCGAGCTCATAACTCACCGCCTCAACATCGACCCGGCCACCAAGCGGTCCGCGAGAAGAAAAGGATATTGGCATGGAGCGCAGCCGGTCATTAGGGACGAGGTGACTCAACTCAAGGCCAAGATCTTGTTCGAGGTCAAATATCCGACCGGATGGCTAATCCGATTCGTGGTCCGAAGTCTGGCGGGAGGGTGGCGCGCATGGCCGATTATACCGACCTCAACAAGCACGCGCCCAAAAGATTGCTACCCTCCCCGATATTGACAAGAAGGTGGAGGCCGGTGGGCCACGAAATGTTCAAACTTCCGGATCTATCTGAGGGTACCACCAAATCCTGATGAGCCCGGAGGATGCACCAAAGACTGCATTCATCACCGACTTCGGCGTCTTCGCGTACCGAAAGATGCCCTTCGGCCTCAAGAACGCCGGGGCCACTTACCAGAGGATGGTGGATGCAACATTCAAAGACCACATCGGGGAGATCGTCGAGGTCTACGTCGACGACATAGTAGTCAAAAGTCAGAAAACGGAGAGCTGCGCCGACGACCTCGGCACCATCCTCCGACTCCTCAGGTCGGCCAACCTCAAACTTAACCCCCAAAAATGCACTTTCATGGTAAAAACGGGGAAATTCTTGGGGTGTTGGGTTTCCCAAGAAGGCTTGAAGGCGAACCCCACCAAGGTAAAAACGGTGCTCGACATGCAAGTGCCAAAAACCATTCGCGAGGTCCACAAACTTACCGGTGCTGGCCGCCTCAAGAGGTTCCTCTCTGGCCGCCGAGAAAGCAGCCCTTCTTTAAAATCTTGAGGAGGGCCCGGACTTGATGCATGGAAGAGCACCACCTCAAGATTCACGGTGAAGGAGTACCTTGTCGACCGCCCACCTCGACCGCCGCCCAAAAGAGGCGAACTCCTCTCCTTGTACTTGGCAGCCTCGGACGAGGCAATCGGCTCTGATCTTGGTGCGGGACGGTCGGACGGACTTCCTATCTACTTCATCACCGAGCACTCAAAGGACCGGACAAGGTATGCCGGCTTGAAAGGTAAAGATTGGCATCGGTGAATGCTAGCACGGCCCGACCCTACTTTCGCTCACTCCATCCGTCCAGTCGACCGACCTACCCCGAGGCAAGTCTTGTCAAACCCGGTCATCCGGACGAATAGCCAAGTGGGCCTCGAGCTTGGCGAGCACGATATCTCGCACTCCCCTGCATCGCCATAAAGCGGCAAGCCTCGCCGATTTCTGGTAGGAAGCGAGTTTATCGAGCTCGGTCGACCGACGCCCACCTCGGTCATCCCACCGCACGGAGGGAACTGACCTCACCCACCGATGGTTGGCGGATGTACGTGGGCGAGCCTCGTGCAAAACGGGCAATGGAGCGGGCTCTTCTTCCTCGGCCCGAGATAAGCGAGGAAGTCACCCACGCACTCGGTTTACCTTCCCGACCACCAACAACGAGGTGGAGTATGAGGCCCTAATCTCAGGACCGCATCGCTAAGGAGCTAAGGTGAATGAGATCCAAATCTTCGCGATTCCTGTGTCGTCGTGAACCGTGTGTTAAGTAAATACGAGGCCAAGGAGGACCGAATGAAACAATATCTCGAGAAGCGAAGGAGATGTTGACCTCGTTCAGGTACTTCAGCATCCACCGAATCCCCCGAGGGGAAAACAGCCTGGCTGACGTCCTCAGCAAGCTAGCGGCGTCGTCAACAAGTCCACCGGTGGAGGAGGTCCGTTCGAAGCATACGGAGTCCCACGCCGGCATCATCATCGAGATAGAGCCGAATGGATGTCTCCCAAGGCCTACCCGAACACGGCGCACTACCTTCGGATCGGCTCAAGCCAAAAGATGATGGCAAAATCCCGTAGTATCTCATGCGTGAGGGCGCACTCTGGAAGTCTTACCTTCAACCCTCCCGAGATGCCTCGGGCCGAAGAAGCCGACTATGTGCTCAACGAAATCCACCGGGGTCTCATGGAAGCCACATCGGGTCGCGAGCACTTTCAAAGAAGGCGAGGTCGGGATACCACTTGGCCCACCCGTGCAAGATTCGCCGAGCTCGTCAAGAAGTGCCCAGTGCCGATCCACTCCCACGGTCGTTCGCCTCGATCGATCGAGAAAACTGCAGTCCGTGGCCTTTCATGCGGTGGGGATCGACATCGTTGGCCCATTCGACCGAGCACCGTGTCGCCGATATTTAGTCGTAGCCATAGACTACTTCACAAATGGGTCGAGGCCGAGCCACTTTCGAGCCTCACGAGCGTATGATTCGCCTTTGTGTGGAAAAATATAGTCCGCCGCCGCATCCCGCACATCCTCGGTCTCGGACAATGGCACCCGCTGGTCGACAAAACTTCAAGGAATGGTGCGAAGAGCTTCGGATCGATCAACGCTTCACCTCGGTCGCACACCCGCAAAGCGAATGGTCGACCGGTGACGAACCGCACGATCGCAAGGATTGAAGAAAAGGTGGACCGAGCTAAAGCGCGTCGGGCTGAAAATCTCCTCAAGTCCTCACGGTCTCACAGACCACACCACGGACGCCATGACGGAAACCCTTTCGGCTGGTCTCACGGTGCGAGGCCGCCATACCGCCGAGATCGCGCCAAGCCCCTCGCGACTCTCCACTTCGACTGGGCCGGAACGAGGAAGACTGGCCAACCTTGGCGCCTCGAGGAGAGCGAGAGCTCGCTCATAAACGAAGCCAAGCACAAGAGCCAGTCGCACGCTACTACAACAAAAGAGTAAAGGCCTCCGACCAAGTGGCGACCTCGCCCTACGGAATAATGAAGCAAGCCGAGCCGAGCGCCTTAACAAGCTTGATCCGACATGGAAGGACCTACCGCGTCACAAGGACCTCGGCAAGGGCCTACAAGTCGCCCACTGACCGGGCACTTATTCCCCGAACTCGCACATAAATCATCTAAGGAGGTATTTCACATAGCTTTGATTTTAGATCGGCGACATGTTAGCCCTCCTATTGTTTTGACTGACATGCGATGCTGTTTACTTGTTTAATAAAACGTTTGTTTTTCTAATGAGTATTTCACTTCGTTACGTCTTACATCTATGTGAACATCCATTCGGATATACCACATCTAAACCTTCACAAGGGGACGCCCTTACGAAGATGAAAATCCCACCAAGTAGGGTAAGCGTACAGATTACCCATTAAGTTGGACGTCTACACGCAAAGCATACAGATTACCCATTAAGTTGGACGTCTACATGCAAAGCATACAGATTACCCATTAAGTTGGACGTCTACATGCACGCGACATCCGCACCGATCTCGCCAACTCATACCCTTTATTTGGGAAAATGCACGCCTATGTATACAAAGATAAAAATATTTACGACCAAAACGAAGTCCTGTTATGTTTGTACCTCTCGAGGAGGAAAATATACACTTCAAACGAGTCTAAATACATGTATATCTACATACAAGGTCCTATACTATACATAGCCTCATTCGGGCTTCCGGCTCTGGCCGCCAGACCGGCCAAGCTGCACCAATTTTCTACAAAATCCCTGGGCCGACGATGTATGCTCGAACGAACTCGGTGCCTTCGACCCGCCGATGAGGCCGGAATCACCACGGCTCTGCTCCGGAAGCGCCGGCGCGGGCTCTGAGGCAGCCAGGACGAAGCATCGACCTGTGGTCACCTTCACCCGCCTCCAGTGGACACTCCTCTGGTGGCGGCGCAGACGGCATCCCGGGTGGGACGCACCGAGGTCACACCCCGACCCCCGACGGACACCGGCCGTGCGCGACCGCCCGCCAAAGCTCTCCCTCACGACCGAGGACCTCGGTCGCCGCCCGTCCCTGAGGATCCCTCGATAATCCGCCCCGCTGGACTCCATCAACCTCAAGACTACGGCGTGATCGGAGTAGCCGCCTCCTCCGCCGGTTCTTCTATGATCGGTCGGCGGAGCCCGCTGTTGCCTCGCCAGCCCGCCGGGCATGCGACGCTGGACGATGTCGTACATCTCCATCAACTTCACCACGGAGTTCACGCAGCTTTGAACTTCTCCGTGGGGCCCTCCTCGCCCTCAAGACCATGCCCTCCGCCAAGCCTCGGACTCGGTCGTCGGCTTCAGATATGGTAGTCCCGCCACTCGTGGACGGCCCTCTCGCACTCTACATGCTCCTCGACAACCGAGCGAGCCTCTCTGGGTCGGGCCTGTTGTTCCTCGACCGCATCAAACGTCCGATAGCGTCGCAGATATGTCCTCGGACTCGCCTCCGCAACTTTCAACTTCGAGCTTCTGCTCGGCCAGAGGCGGGCCACTTCCGGTCGCCCGTCCAACTTCCTCTTCAGATCGCGAGACGGGCCGAGCCGACCTCCATAGTGGCTAAACTGGGTCACCAAGCACACCGGCTTCTCCAGACAAAGACCTCTTCTTCCTTCTCACCAAGGAACCTCGGACCTCTTTTAACTTTGTCAACAAGTCATGGTCAAGTCCGACCCATTCAAAGCGTGGAGTAATCGAAAATAAACAAGACAACACAAATCTTCAAAATCTGCGCTTATTACTCAACAAAAGGAGAAATTATTACAGGCTCGGGTCCTATCGACCCCTAGATTCACGCTATTACATCAGTCCACCGACCTCGTGCCCATGGCCGGTCTCGACGACCTCACGATGTCCCGCGGCTGCCCACCTCCGATGGGACCTCCGGCCGCCTCCTCCCGCCTCCGCCTCCTCCTCCTCCTCGCCGACTCAAGAAGCGAGCTCCTAAGCTCGCGATCCTCGTCCACCTTACACCGGGCGACGGCCTCGGCAGATCGAAGGGGTAGAGCTGATGCCGAGCCTCCAAGATCGGGAGCGAGTCACCCCGCCGATCACCCGGCGTAAGATTTGTCCACTTCTCTTGGGTCGACTTCGTCCACCCATGCTTCACCTTATCAAAATCGGGCATGGTGGCCGCCACTTCCCTGTGTGATCCGACACCACCTTCTGCCAAAGACGGCGGCAAGATCGGCAATGAAAGCCGAGAGCTCTCCGACTCGACGAGCCGGCCGAAAAGGCCCTCAACAGTGGTCCCCGGTCGGCCACTGCACCTCCTCTCGTCGGCGAAGTTCTTCGCCGCCAGCCTCCTCCTTCGCCTCCACCTCCCGGCGGCCTCCGTGGCCAGTGTTCTTCTTGGCGGCAAAGCAGCAGCCCTCCCGGCCTCGAAGCCTGGCGGCCTCGGCCCGCCCCCGCCAGTGGACGCAGACCTCGCCCAGCCAGCGGCAAGCTCACGCCCAGCCTTGCCGGGCCGAGCTCCTGCAAACCTCAAGGGCGACTAGCAGCCCCAAAGAAGGGCCAGCAGGGCCCCATCATCAGCTCCCACCCTAAAAAGAAAAAAAGAAAAGAAAAAGGAGATGCACAAGTCAATGACCGATCGTGAGGCAAACAAGCCTAAACATGAAGGAACTTCACCTCGGGGAGGGATGCGACCGAGCTTGGGGGCTGGTACCAGACTGGCATGGCCCCGAGGTCGCTGACTCCAAGGCCGGGCCGACCCTGCCTGTGCCCACTCATCACCGCCCATGCTGTTAACCTCTTCGGCCCCTACTAGCCCAAACCGCTTCTTTCTTCGCGGCCTCCGCCCGGCGATGGTGAGCCCGCCTCATCCTCGCCTTCAACTGCGTCAAAAGAAAAAGACACATTAGAACAAAGAAAATAAAACGAATAAGCACTAAGAAAAAGGGATGCCCTCACCCCGTCTGCACTCGGTCCCGACGCTCCGACCGAAAACACTCACCCGGCTTCTTCGATCGTCCTCTGTAACTTACGGATAAGATCTCACCAAGCTGCTCAACAACTCCTCCATATGGCCCAAGGGCTTGATTTTGGTCCGCCAACAAGGTCGATACCCCACTCATACCTCCGCTCCCTCACCGCAGAAGAAATACTTGCTCGCCAATGGGACACCTTAGAGGGACGGCTACCTTAATTTCAGACGGGGTGACGGATAGTACACCCTCCTATCGCCTTCACGCTAAAAAGCGCATCAATACCCTCAAGGACAACTCGCGGCAATGCCATAACAAGAGAGCCCAAACCCCACCAACGACTAATGGAATTGGGTCAATTGACAAATGGGGATCCGGAAATACTCTTGAAGGCTAAGGTAGATGGGGACGAGAGAGGTACCTAAGGTCGAGCCTCAAACTGCCTACATAGACAAGAATAAACCCTCCGGAGGGGCCATCGCCCTATCGTCCGGACGACGTGACACCACCACGCCCCCCAGGAATCCCAAGCCCTCACAACCTCAAAAAGTTCCTCCAACGTCAAACCCGACCTCCGAGCCCACCTTCAAACCATCCCATACACGGACACCATGAATACTAGAGCTTAGCCCTCTGCATCTACCGGCACCATTGTAGCACATATAGTCTCTAACGCCGGCAACTCACGCCCGTAACCCGACGCGAAAGGGAACTCTCGGGCGAAGAAGATGAAGAAAGCATACTTACTTTTTAAGCGAGAATACGGCTACTTCAAATAAAATCGATCAACTCGGAAAATCAACTCGTAAATTTATCTCGAATTTTTAAATGTCAAGAAGAAGAAAGTGAGCAGTTGCCTCTTTGCGTCTATTTATAAGACTAGGGCGCCCGCAAATTGCCGCTTCAAATTCAACACGCGCTTCACGCTGTGATTGGATGTGCACTGCACGCCAAGCACGCGGTTCGAGTGCCCAACTACCGCTGGCGGCGTATGCCAGATGACGACGCTGAGATAGGGCGGGCCGCCCACCGACCTAGCAATCATCATACTGACCCCGCGCCCTCCGGATGGCGTCGCCAGTCGCCCCCGTCCTTCCCGCAAATACCAAAGAAATCGACGTCGGACCCGTCTCTCGTCATCGTGGCTTCGCCTCACGGAAATCCACATCCGATCGGACCTCGTATAACCGGTCACAGATTTGGTACGCCTGTAGGCACCGCAAAAATCCCCAAAATACGATCTCGGTCCGGACACTGCAATGAACCACGTGAGTAATACCACTTCGCATCGCACTCGGCATAACCAAATACAGAGGCGTTACCTGTGTCGGACTTCAACTTCCTTCTGCTACATCTTTCCAAGCGACGGACAATAAACAACCCGGCTCGGATCGGCACTGAAGACCCTCACATCCAAAAAACTTCACCAAGCCACACCTCACCTCGGCGGTCACTGCTTTCACTCCTCGGCCTCATTGCTCCGGCTATTCGGGGGCTATGATGGGATATAGCCCAACCGAACGGGCTCACCACAGCCCAAGGCGAGCCGGGCTAACATTGATAGCAGCCCACACGGTCGAGCCCAATGCCCTCAATCATTGCCGGAAGCCCTAGCCTCCGAATCGCCGCTCTCGGCCAATGGAGAGGCGCCTGTAACTGTTGTCGCGCCACCTCCACATGGCGCACGAAGACTAACGGTCCCTGCCCGCCAATGGAGAGCATGCGGATAAGAGTCACACCACGACCAATGGAGAGGTCGGCGCGCCTTCAGTGACAAGGTCGGTCGTATAAATAGAAGGAAAACCGATGTTAGAAGGGTTAGCAATTTATCAATACAAAGGCATAAACAATACTCTGCATTTAAAAGCTCTAGTAAAAGTATTGAGGAGTCATTCCTCCGTGGACGAGATCTCATTAACGATCGAACCACGAAAAAGCCAGGTGTTCTTTATTGCTTCATATAAATCTCGCACACTCACGTAGCTAGATTCATCAACCACAATGTGTTTATACTATAGTTTTCATACTATTTGTATAGAAAGCTTTAAATTATCCAAAAGGTAAATCAAGAAAATATATCTAGAACGCACTTCCAATAGCGACCGCACATATTTGATATCACAAGACAAAAATCTTAATAACAAAGACAATAAGGCCCAATTCATTACCTTTGCAAATAGCCATCACTACTTATTACTCTCAAGTCTCAAGCAGCAACTAAGAAGCTTCTCTCCCCATAACAAGAAGCTCACCAAACACACACTCATATTATATACCAATGCGACACGCACACACATATTACACACACACACAGTCAATGATCATGGCTGAAAACTACCACAACGCAAACTTCTCCGGCGCCTCTTTCGGCTCCGGGGACTCATCGGCCCACGGCCACGAGCCTGGCTTCGAGTCCTCGGATTTTTCTAACTTTGATGACTGGTTTGATGGTGTTCCGGCAGAGTTTTCATCATTTTCTAATCTATTGAATTACACACCTAACGCGCTGGAGGTCGAGTCCGGTGATACGAGCAAGACGAGCAGCTTCTCCGAGGGGAGTATGATCAAGGGTGAGCAAATTAAGAAAGATTTTCATATCATCACAAATTCACAATGATGTTTGATTGTCTTTAATATTGTGTCATTCATTAATATCAGGAGAGAGTGGGAGAGAGAGAGGATCAGAGATAAAGTTGCTTTCAAGACTAAATCAGAAATTGAGATATTGAATGATGGATACAAGTGGAGAAAGTATGGCAAAAAGATGGTGAAAAACAGCCCTAATCCAAGGTACATATCTATAATTGTTTGATAATGTTAAACCAAAAACATTTCGTTGATCGAAATATTATATATGTAGATTTACGATCTAAAAAAAAAATCCGACTCTTAATTATTGTCGTGCAATATTATTCAATAGGAATTACTACAAATGTTTAATGGAAGGGTGTCCGTGAAAAAGAGAGTGGAAAGCGACAAAGAAGATCGAAAATACGTTGTAACAACCTACGAGGGAATCCACAACCATGAAAGTCCAATAAAGTGAGACGAGGTTGAACTATTTCAGTGTTTAACATATGATAGAATTGTAATAGTAAAATAGAAAGCGTGTTTTTCCAATATATGAGAGCTTTCGGTAAGTCATCTTGCTCTAGACGTATAGTTTTTATATAAATTGTGCTTACTAGTACCCTTATTTTATGTTTAATTTTCTCCTTCATTTAATTTGATTATATATCTATACATCATACCCGAGGTGAAGAAACTGTTTGGAGTGAATGAACTCATGATGGTCCTAAAACATTACTGCCCCTCTCACCCAAAATTGTTTATTTATTTTCAACATGATTATTTAGGAGAAGAATATAAAATGGTTAAAGTGATAAAAAGTATACGGATCCACACATTTTGAAGAGATAATTATTTTCTAAAAAAAACCCAACTTAAATGGAATAGCCCGAAAAAAAATACATGTCATCTTGAATTAATAGAACGGAAGTATTTTTTATTGTTAAAATCAAATTGATATATGTAGCTTACGACATTAAATTTATATAAATATCAAGAAACGTGTCATTTAAGAACTAACACTTGACAATTACGCTTTTGTTCTTTTATTCTTTTTAGAGCTTTTTTAAAAAAAAATCTTGAGGAGTAGAGACGCTTGTATATTATTTTTTATATCAGTGAAAATTAATATTTATGATATCAATTTGTGTGTGTAACTAAAAATATATTGATAGTGGTGGAACAATAAATAAAATAGTGTATTGAATAAAAAAAGTCTGAACTAATTGTTGGTGAGGTAATCTCCTGAATATCCGTCTGTACGTATAGATTTTGATATATTTTTTTTTGATATAAATGGTATTTGATATTACTCTTTAATATAAATGATACTTAACAAACGATATTTTTTTAATAATAAATTATATTTTTATCTATCCATATAATACAAATGAATGTACAAGAGTTTTATGACCGATCATCGTCTCTTTACTCAAATAGTCAAATGTCAATTGGCATATAATATTGCCTTTTGGGACGGGGCGGAATAAAAGCTGGCTAAAGCGAGTTGCGTGGCAACATAGACTTCACAAGACTAGCAAGGAAAGTCTATCCACATACAATCTACCACACTAATTGATTCACACGTGAAATTTCATCACCAATTTATACAACTAAATATGTTTTGTGATTGAGTCGAGCTCAATTGAATACTATCAAGTGTTCAAGTTCGATTTATTTTTACTGAATTGAGCTTGAACTTGAGTTTTATTTACTAATATTTTCAAAATTGATGAGCTTAAATAATTTTTTAAATTTAAATATGCATTCAAAATATTAATTATTTTATTCATAATAATATAAAATTCAATAAACGCATTATTTCTCATAAAAATAGAGTTGGCTAGATATTTAGTATATTATCACTAATGATAATATAGAAATATGAATTGTATCTAATTAATAATATTATATTTTCAAGTTAAATCATTTAACAATATTGATCACGAAATAACAGGCCAAGTACCATTAAAACTCAAGTTTGACTTGTTTAGCTAACAAGTTTCACTAAATGAACACTAACAAACTTTTATTAAGTTGAGATTTGAATAGCTCAACTTATTTACAACCATACAAATCATGAACAGTGATTGCAATATCTCGAAAGAAAAAAGAATTTTCAGTTTAAACCACCTCTAATTTGAAATATGCATCAACTTTCCTACTTTTAGTGAATCAGAACAAAATCACAACCGACAAAAAGAAGCTATCATGTGTATTTACAAGGTTTTATTTGAACAAAACTAAGAGGGTGTTTGGTGAGCTTATAAGTTTTTAAAACAAATTTTATAAGTTCTTTTGAGAGCTTATAATATGTTACAAAGTTGTTTCTATAAAATAAACTCATAAATGATTTTATAAGTCGTGAAAATAAGCTCCAACGTTTTATAAGTTCCATAAAAATAAGTTGGTCAACCCTAACTTATTTTTCATAAACTTATAAGAATCATGAATTTACTAAAATAACCTTATTATAGTTAGTTATTTCCTCCACATACACTATCAACTTCACATCTCGTCAATTTTATCTCTCTAACTCACGATTTTTCTCTAGCTTATAAGATCAATTATTCAAACACTTTGACAACTTATAAGCACTTGAGACATTGCCTCTTATAAGCTCTTGAAACATCTTATAAGCTCTTGGAGCTTATAAGCTCTCTAAAATAAACTTAGCCAAACATCCCCTAAGTGTTATTGACGTTTTGTGATATTTAAGATAGACAAAATTAATATATATATTAATCCGCTACATTCCAAATTTGATAGGTAAATCAATTTTGCCCATAATTTCACTTGTTTCATATGGTCAAATCAATATATAATATGATTAAGGATTCATCGAATCTCATTCCTATATGAAGTATTATATAATTTCTTCATTTCTATTTTTCTCAAATCTTCTTTATTCTTATTTTCTTCACATTTCTTATTCAACATTGTTGTCTAATCATACTTTACCTTGAGCAAAACCTATATAAATAGTTGTGTGTATTTTTACGTCCACATGTCACAATAATTTTTGCACGACCAATTTAATTTGGTCAATTAATTATTAGTTGGTCAAATAAATAATTACATATTTTTATTAAAAAATGTAATTTAATTTGACTAATATTATTTTAAAATTTTCGCTAAACTTTACCAATTCAAGACATAAATAAAATTATATATTTTATATAATTTTTAAACATATTTTAAATCTCGCCTATACAAGATGAGTTTGTAAATCTTACTCGTGTGATTATTTTGTATTACCTTCAAGACTCGTGAGCTCAACTTTAGGTGTCTCACAGCCGTTCCCCCAAAGCCCCGAATCCTTATCATCCCAAAACCCGACTTCAAGCCTCTCGGAGGCACGAGACACCCCAACAAGTCTCCTCCCTATGCGTGTAAACAAATCAATCCCTAGGGGTGTAAACAAACCAAACCTCCAAACCACTATAGAGCTTTGACGGCATCCTCGATCTCTTCCTTACGTGGCATTATATAATCTATTGATGGGATATGGCCCAACCGATCAAAGCCCACTAACAGCCCAAACGACGACGGGCCTAACGTTGGTAGCGGGCCCACGCGGTTGAGCCCAATGCGAGCCCTAATCGCTTCCAAACCCTAGCCCCGTAACCAAAGTCGCGCCACCTCCACGTGGCGACGTAGGCGGCTGCCTCGCCGGCCAAACGGCGACACGCCCGTAACCAAAGTCGCGCCACCTCCACGCGCGCGCAACGGCGAAGCGTCCTCGCCCGCCAATGGAGGGCACGCCGGAGGAAGAGTCACGACCAATGGAGAGGTTGAGCACGCCATCGATTCTGCAGTGCTCGTGGTTGTATAAATAGAAGGAAAATTGACAATAGAAGGGTTGTCAACTTATCGAATACTAAGAGCTTGTACTTACACTCACTGTACTCAAATTATAGTGAAAGTATTGAGGAAACACTCCTCCGTGGATGTAGATCTCATTAACGATCGAACCACGTAAAAGCCTTGGTGTTCTTTATTGCTTTACATAAATCTCGCACACTCACGTAACTAGATTTATCATTGGCGCCGTCTGTGGGAAACATCCGAACAAGAAAGCTTCGTTTCTCTACAACTTAATGGCAAGAACACGCACAACCGCCGCCCACATCGGGTAACAACCGTCTTGAGGATGACTGGTGGTCACTCACCGCGGAAGGAGATCGCAGACGCCACAGCGCCACACTCGAGGGCAACATGGAAAACGCTCCATACACCTCGTGACCGCCTCCCTAACGTAGGGAAGATGCCGACCTCAACGAGGACGAACAAACAACTCATTCGTCCCACGAAGTCCTCGGCCGAGCCGTGACCGACCTCAACGCCAACCTCGCTAATTCCAAAGCTTCTCAACCGAGGACAATAGAGATGGCCCCTCGCGGCCCCGAATCAATACCACGGCCTCCCGAGGTCGCCCCTCCGAAATAGCTACCACCCGGCGTGATAGCCGAGAACGCGCATCACACCCCGACGTGCGGAGCCGCCACCGCGACCGAGCCGCCGCCCATTCGCCGGGCCGCCACCGCGGACGAGCCGCCACCACCGCCGCCCCTCGCCATTCGCGGAGCCGCTTCCACCTCGCCATGCCGACCAGAGCCGAGCAAAACAGAGAGGGAGAAAGGCGAGTCGAACCCCCGGAGGACGATAGGCGCCGCTATCGATCCCCACCCTCCGTAAAGAGACGGCAACGATCTCGGGTTCGACCGCACGGAGAATCATCTCCCTTTCTCCGTGGAAATTGACACGCCCGCCTCCAGCCGATACCGGCACCCAATATTGCCGCCACGATGGCTAGGAGACCCTCCGACTTCCTTTTCGCCACACTACCAACATGGCGAATCAAGGAATTGAAGATTTTCACATGTGCAAAATCTTCCCGAGGTGCCGATCTCCAACACACGACCGGTTCACCTCGCCCGCCGTAACAAAGATACACCGCCTGTGACCTTATGGATCGGGCTCAAATGGCGCTTCTATCGAAGATGCCACCCAAAGCAGCCTCCTCCGACCTGCCACAATCCGCCAAGGGCGGACGAGACGATGTCGAACTTCGCCTCGAGGTTCATCAAAGAGTCGCTCAAAATCGACGACAAGAATGATCTCTACATCATCAACGCGCTCAAAACGGATCCGACCCGCGCTGAACAAAGAAATCACGTGGAGAAACCAAAGACGGCGAGTAAGCTTTTGAACTCGTGGACAACTTCACAAAGGAGACGAGTCGGATTGGAAGAAGAGAGAAACTGGACGAGCGTAAGTCCGAAGAAAAAGCCGATGATCAAGTCGAGGCGCCGATCGCCAAGCGCCCGACAGATCAAAAGAGGACCACTCGAGTCCGTGCTCGGACTCGGCCCAACCCCCGGCGGCAGCGCCTTCCCCGCCAAATCAAGGGCGAAAATATTCGAGCTCCACGCCGAGCTCTTCCCGAAGCCCCCTCCTATGAAAGGAGGATCCAAGAAGAGGTCCACAGAGGAGTATTGTGACTATCACCAAGGGTATGGTCATGATACCGAGGATTGCGTAAAACCGGCTCGCAGATAAACGAGCTCACAAAGGTGGAGCCCTCAAGAAATACCGGCCGAGTCGGGCCGGAAACAGAAGTCTAGGGGAAGAATAACGGTGGCAACAACTCATGGACCGACCTGGCCGAGACCCCGACCGAAGACGACGAGGACGAAGGTCCCAATGTTATGGAGCAGGTCTACGTTATAACCGGATCGCCCATCGGAGCGACGAGGTCGCCGTTAAAGAACGAAGCTCTGAGGCCGCCACCGAGGAGCCAAAGAACAAGCGACTCCGGACGGCGAGGACATAGTGTTCTCGAGGAGGATCCGTACCCAAAATCATGCCGCACAGACGCCATCACCATACAGCCGTGGTGGGCAACAAGAACGCCCATCGGGTCTATGTCGACATCGGGCCTCCGTCAAGATCATCTTCCCGAGCTGCTCGGATAAGCTCGAGGTCGGAGGTATTCGTGTACTTCCCGCCGTCCCAATTACGGAGCTTCACCCAGAGGCGGTCCAACCCGAGGGCGCCATTACCCTTCCTGTTACGTGGGACGGCCCTGTGTCGGTCAACAAAGCCATCAAATTTTTCCCGGTCCAGCCCCTCTCCGCATAATATCATCCCGGGAGAGATCGCTATACGCCACCAAGGCCGCCTGCTCGGTCTACCACCCACCGTCAAGATTCCCACCCGGTGGGAGTGCTTAGCATCCGTATGCACCAAACGGCAAGAAAAGAATGCCCACGAGTCTCCACCCAAGATGTGGCCTCGCCCCGTGCATAGCAATTACAGAACCCCTGAGGCCGACGCCCGAACGACTCGACCGAGCCTTCGACTATGCGACGACGATCCTCGAAGGTCATCCGTGTCGGCACCTGTGGCCCAACCGACATCCGACGGCGTGTCATACAACTTCGAGGGAATACAGGACGTGTTTGCGTGGTCCCCGCCGATATGATCGGAGTGTCGCCCGAGCTCATAACTCATCGCCTCAACATCGACCCGCCTACCAAGCCATCCGCGAAGAAAAGAATATTCACTAACGCAGCCAGTCATAAGGGACGAGGTGACTCAACTCAAGGCCAAGATCTTGTTCGAGGTCAACACCGACCGGATGGCTAATCCAACCGTGGTCCGAAAGCCTGTGAGAGTGGCGCATGTGGCCGATTACACCGACCTCAACAAGCACCGCCTAAAAGATTGATACCCTCCCGACATCGACAAGAAGGTGGAGGCATTGGTGGGCCACGAGATGTTCACTTCCTAGATCTATACAAAGGGTACCACCAAATCCTGATGAGCCGGAGGATGCCCAAGACCGCGTTCATCACCGACTTCTGCGTCTTTGCGCATCGAAGATGCCTTTCGGCTCAAGAACGCCGGCTACTTACCGTAGGATGGTGGATGCAACATTCAAAGACCACATCGGGGAGATCGTCGAGGTCTACGTCGACGACATCGTAGTCAAAAGTCAGAAAACGGAGAGCTGCGCCGATGACCTCGGCACTATCCTCCAACTCCTCAGGTCGGCCAACCTCAAGCTCAACCCCCAGAAATGTACATTTATGGTGAAGACCGCAAATTCTTGGGATGCTGGGTTTCTCAAGAGGGCCTGAAGGCCAATCCCACCAAGGTGAAGGCGTTTCGACATGCAGGTGCCAAGGACCATCCGTGAGATCCACAAACTCACCGGGTGCCTAGCCGCCCTCAGCAGATTCCTGTCTCGAGCCGCCGAGAAGCAGCTTCCCTTCTTCAAGATCCTGAGGAGAGCTCCGGACTTCGCCTGGCAGGAAGAACACCAGGTCGCCTTCGCACAGCTGAAGGAGTATCTGGCCGACCTGCCGACCCTGTCCGCCCCGAAGCAAAGTGAACTCCTCTCTCTATACTTGGCCGCCTCGGATGAGGCCATCAGTGCGGTATTGGTACGAGATGGGGAGGGACGACAACTCCCCATCTACTTTATTAGCCGAGCTCTCAAGGGACCAGAGACGAGGTACGCCAGCCTCGAAAAGGTAGCACTAGCCCTGGTGAACGCCAAGCGACGCCTCCGACCCTACTTTCAGGCTCATTCTGTCCAGGTATTAACTGACCTACCTTTGAGACAAGTCTTGTCCAAGCCAGAGTCATCCGGACGCATAGCCAAGTGGGCACTGGAGCTCGGCGAGCACAACATCTCGTACTCCCCGAGGCCGGCCATAAAAGGGTAAGCTCTTGCTGACTTCCTGGTGGAAGCCAAATTCACCGAGGTCGGCTCTACCAGCGAGGTCGCCTCAACACCCGCCCCCACAGCGGAGGACTCCGTCCCTGCACCGCCCGATAACTGTTGGCAGATGTACGTGGACGGAGCTTCCTGCAAAACGGACAGCGGAGCAGGCATTCTCCTCCTCGGCCCGGACAATCAAGAAGTGACCTACGCCCTCCGGTTTACCTTCCCAACCACCAATAACGAGGTGGAGTATGAAGCGTTGATCTCAGGACTCCGCCTCGCAAAGGAATTGAGAGTGGACCATGTCCAGATCTTCGGGGATTCCCAGGTCGTGGTAAACCAGGTCCTAGGCAGATACGAAGCCAAGGAGGACCGAATGAAGCAGTACCTCGAGAAGGCAAAGGAGATGCTGGCCTCATTCAGGTACTCCAGCATTCATCGGATCCCACGGGGCGAAAACAGCCGAGCTGATGTTCTCAGCAAGTTAGCTGCGTCATCAACAAGTCCTCCTGTGGAGGAGGTTCATTCCAGAAGCATAGGGGAGTCTCACATCGGCATCATCACCGAGATGGAGCCGAACTGGATGTCTCCCATAAAGGCCTACCTGGAACATGGCGCACTACCTCAAGATCGGCTCGAAGCCAAAAAGATGATGGCGAAATCCCAGAAGTACCTCATACATGAGGGCGCGCTCTACCGGAAGTCTTACCTTCAACCCCTCCTGAGGTGCCTCGGGCCGGAAGAGGCCGACTACGTGCTCAATGAGATCCACAGAGGGTCTTGTGGAAGTCACATCGGCTCACGAGCTCTCTCAAAGAAGACGCTGAGGTCGGGATATTACTGGCCCACCCTTGTTCAAGATTCGGTCGAGCTCGTCAAAAGTGTCCGGCGCCGCCCACTCCACCGCCAAAAGCTACCCCAAACCGATCTAAGCTACCGCAGAGCCCGTGGCCTTTCATGCAGTGGGGGATCGACATCGTTGGTCCGTTCGACCGAGCACCAGGTCAGCTTCGATACTTAGTCGTAGCCATAGACTACTTCACAAAATGGGTCGAGGCCGAGCCACTTTCGAGCCTCACGAGCAGGAGGATTCAGACCTTCGTGTGGAAAAATATAGTCTGCCGCTTCGGCATACCGCACATTCTGGTCTCGGACAACGGCACCCAATTCGTCGACAAAAATTTCAAGGAGTGGTGCGAAGAGCTCCAGATCGATCAACGCTTCACCTCGGTCGCACACCCGCAAGCGAATGGTCAAACCGAGGTGACGAACCGCACGATCGTACAAGGATTGAGGAAGAGGCTAGACCGAGCTAAAGGCGATTGAGCTGAAAATCTCCCTCAAGTCCTCTGGTCCTATAGGACAACACCTCGGACCTCGCACGGAGAAACCCCATTCAGCCTGGTCTACGGTACCGAGGCCGTCATACCGGCTGAGATCGACGCACCAAGCCCGCGACTCTTCACTCGACCGTGCCGGAACGAGGAAGACCTGCGTGCCAACCTTGACGCCTCGAGGAGAAGCGCGAGCTCGCTTCATAAACGGCCAAGCACAAGGGCCGGTCGCACGGCACTACAACAAAAGGGTCAAAGCCTCCGCGCCCAAGTAGGCGACTCGTCCTACTAAATAATGAAGCCAAGAGAGGCGAGCGCCTTAACAAGTGGATCCGACATGGAAGGCCCATACCGCGCTCACGAGGACCTCGCAAAGGGCTTACAAGTCGCTCACCTATCCGTACACTTATCCCCGAACCCCGCACATCACTCATTTAAGGAGGTACTTTACATAGCTTCGATTTAAGATCGGTATCATGTTAGTTCCTTCATTGTTTTGCCAAAGTACGATGTTGATTACATATTCAATAAAACATCTGCTTTTCCAATGAATATTTCACTGCCTCATACATATGTGAACATCCGCTTCGATACACCACATTTAAACCTTCAAGCGACGCCTTACGAAGATGAAAATCCCACCAAGTAGGTACGTACGCAGCATTACTACTCATTAATTTGAACGTCTACATGCAAAGCATACAGATTACCCATTAAGTTGGACGCCTACATGCAAAGCATACAGACACCCATTAAGTTAGACGCTCACACGCACGCGACATCCGCACTAATCTCGCCAACTCATACCCCTTTATTTGGGAAGATATGCACTCCAGACAAAGTCTAAATGCATTAACGACTACAAACCGAGTTCCAAACCATATACAAGTCAACCGGCTTTCGAGCTCGCTTATACCCTTTATTTGGGAAAATATACATCAGATACAAGATAAATACATTTACGACCAAAACGAAGTCCTAAGCTATGTTTGTACCTCTCAAGGGGGAAAATGTACACTTCGAAACGAGTCTAAATACATTTATATCTACATACAAAGTCCTACGCTATACAAAACCTCATTCGGGCTTCCGGCCCGCCCGCCAGACTTGCCAAGCCGCACCAATTTCGACAAAATCTCCAGGCCGACGGTGTATGCCTGGAACGAACTCAGTGCCTTCAACCCAGTCAACAAGGTCGGAACCACCACGGCCTACTCCCGAAGTGCTCGGTACGGGCTCGGGGCAGCCCTGATCAAGTTACGACCTGTGGTCACCTTCACCTACTCCCCGACACTTGAGCGGCGCAGGCGCCAATACGGGCACTTCGGGGAGTGGGGATACACCCGAGGTCACACCCTGGCCCCCCTGACCGGACACCGGGCCGGGAGAACGACCTCACCCCCTACCCGCCGCTTCTTCCCCGCCGACCGAGGTCCTCGGTCGCCTCCGCCTCGTGAGGATCGCCTCGAATGATCCGCCTCACCGACCCATCAACCGGAGCACTTCGGCATGATCGTGTAGCCGCCTCCTCCGCGGGTTCTTCTATGATCGGACCACGGAGCCCGCCGTGGCCTCGCTGGGGGCGGGCATGCGCGCTGCTTACTGACGATCTCATACATCTCCATATACTTCACGATGGAGTCGACGACTTTGAAGTTCTTGCTGTTGGGCCCTCCTCATCCTCAAAGACCATACCTCTCGCCAAGAAGCTCTGGACTCGGCCGCCGCCTTGGATATGGTAGTTCCACCACCGTGGATTGCCTTCTCGCACTCGCGTGCTCCTCCGACACCCGAGCTAGCCTCTCCATGATCGAATTCGAGTCGCCTCACATTGTATCAAACGCCTGGATGGCGCGGCAGATAAGTCCGCCTGACTTCGTCCCCGCGGTCCTCAACTTTAGAGCCTCGTTCTCACCAGAGGCGGGCCACTTCCGATCAGCCTCGTGCAACTTCTTCTTCGTGTCGGCGGACGACGCCGAGCCGACATCCATGGTCACCAAAACTGGGTCACCGCGCACCGGCTCCTCCGAAAGCACCTCTTCGTCTTTTCGGCCAGAGCACCCGGACTTCTTTCACTTTGTCGGCAGGTCGTGATCAAGTCCGATGTACCGTAGTGAAGTGCTAAAATAAACAAGACAATACACATTTCAAAATATTGTTTTATTACTCAAAACGTGGGAAATTATTACAAGGGCTCGTGATCCTATCGACCCGACGAGTTCAGCCTATTACATCAGTCCATCGACTCAGCTTGTCGCCGGGACCCGCCGACCTCCCGCCGCCTCGCCGATGCTCTTGCGGTTGGCCCTCTCCGGTGGGAGCTCCAACACCGCCTCCCGCCCACCTCCTCCTCCCTCCTCGCCTTTGGCCGCGACTCGGCAAGGAGCTCCCAAGCTCGGGATCTTCGTCCTCCTCAGACCGGGCGACGACCTCACCGTCGGAGGGTCGAGCTGACGCCAGAGCCTCCAAGACGGAAGGAGCCAACCCCGAGATCACCCGGCGTAAGCCTTGTTCACCTCTGAGGTCGACCTCGGTCCACCCATGCTCGACCTTATCGAAGTCAGCATGGCGACCGCGCGCTTCCTGTGTGATCTCGACACCACCTTCGGCTCCAAAGACGGCGGCAAGATCGGCAATAAAGGCCGAGAAGCTCTCCGACTCGATGAGCCCATCGCAAAGGCCCTCGCCAGTGGTCCTCGGTCGGCCGCCTCGCACCCCTCTCGTCCGCGAGCCCTTCTTCGCCCTGCCAACTCCTCCTTAACCTCTTCGACCTCCCCAGGCGGCCTCCAAAGGCCCAAGCCTCTTCTTCGTAGGCGGCCTCAAGCAGCCCTCCCGGCCTCAAGAGTTCTGCGGCCTCGGCTTCCACCTTCGCAGCTGCCACGGCGGTCTCAAGATCCGCCCGCCAGTAGCAAGCTCCCGCCCAGCGCCTCATACGGGCCGAGCTCATGACCAGCCCCGGCGGCGACTTGCGCCCCTCAAAGAAACACGCGCAGGCCCCATCACCGAGCTCCCACCGAAAAGAGCAAGACAAGTTAATACAGATCGCAGAGCGCATAAATCTAAATGTGGAAGAACTTTTGTACCTCGAGGAGGGTGCGGCCAGCTTGAGGCTGCACCAGACTCAAGGCGGCCCCGAGGTCGAGACTCGATGCCGGGCTGGACCTCACCGAGGCCCACTCATCATTGGCCCATATTGTCGACCTTCTTCTGACCCTTGGTAGGTCCACCCGCTTCATCTTCTTCTTCGCAGCTCGCTTGCTCGGCGATCGTGAGTCCGCCTCTTGCCTACCACCATCGCATTATAGAAGAAAGTCGATTAGCACAAAGAAAATCGGACGATAAGGACTAAGAAGATGGGATGCCTCACCCCGCCTGCACTCGATCCCGACGCTTCGACCAGAATACTCGGCCGGCCTTCTTCAGTCGCCCCTGTAACTTATGGATAAAATCTCACCAAGGCCGCTCAAGACCTCCTCCATATGGCCCAAGGGCTTGATTTTCTGTCCGCCACCGCATCGATGCCCCACTCATACCTCCTACCGCCTCACCAGAAAGAAATACCTATTCGCCAACGGGACACTTTGGAGGGATCGCTACCTTAAATTTCAGCCGGGAGATGATAGTACACCTCCTATGGTCTCGACACTAAAAAGCGATCAAGACTCGAATGATAACTCAAGAATGCCATAGCAAGAAAGCCTCAGCCCCACCACCGACCTAATGGAATTCGGGTCAATTGGCAAATAGGATCCGAAATACTCTTGAAAGCTAAGATAAATGGGGCCGAGAATACCTAAGACCCGCCTCAAACTATCTACATAAACGGTAATAAACCCCTCCGGAGGGCCATCGCCTCTATCATCCGGCCGCGGCAGCACCACCACGCATCCTCCGGATCCAGATTCCTCACCACTTCAAAAGTTCCTCCAAAGGTCAAGCCCGACCGCCACGCCCACCCTCGCCCATGCCATACCGAGGATACCGGCGGAACCTAGAACTCACCCTATGGACTTACCCAGCCATTATAGCACATATAGTCTTTTACGCTGGGAACTCACCGCCGTAACCCGGCGAAATGGAACTTTCGAGCGAGAAGAAGATGAAGAAAACATACTTACTTTTCACGCGAGTATATGGCTCCTTCAACGAGATCAGATCAAGTTTAAAATTTCTCGTAATTTTTATCTCAAACAAGGCGCCAGGGAAAGTGAACAATTGCCTCGCTCAGCCTATTTATAGGACAAAGGGCACCTAAAACCGCCGCTTCAACTTCGACACGCACTCACACGTGATTGGATGTGGAGTCCACGCAAGACACGGTTCGAGTGCCCAACTACCACCGGCATGTATGACGACGCTAGCGTAAGATAGAGACCGCCCCGACCTAGCAATCATCATACGGACCCCGGCGTCCTCCAGATGGCGGCGCGCCAGTCGCACTCGCCCTTCCCCAAATAACAAGGAGATCCAGATCGGACCTCGGCGTTCTATCAACGGGCTTCGCCCCTTAAGGGAACGTCTCCATCCAGATCGGAGCTCGGCAAACCAGCCCCCAGATTCGGTGCCGCCCAGGGCGCACCTCGACATCCCTGGAAGGGCGGTCTCTCAGGTCGGACATCGGCACCCACCATAGGAGCAATACCACTCCAGATCGGACCTCGGCGTAACCTACGCAGAGGGTCGATATCCACGTCGCACTTCGACTTCCTTCGGTAGCACGTCTTTTTCCAAGAAATGCATAATGCACCACCCAACCCGATTCGCACCGATTGCCAAATAAACCCTCACATCAAAAAGACAACACCTTCAACATAGAACTTCAGCCGAGCCACACCTCACCTCGGCGAAGCGCTTCACTCCACCTCAAGCATCACCGTCCCTCGGCTATTCGGGTGGCTATGATGGGATATGGCCCAACCGATCAAAGCCCACTAACAGCCCAAACGACCGGGCCTAACGTTGGTAGCGGCCCACGCGGTTGAGCCCAATGCGAGCCCTAATCGCCTTCAAAACCCTAGCCCCGTAACCAAAGTCGCGCCACCTCCACGTGGCGACGTAAGCGGCGTCCCCCCCGCCAATGGAGGACACGCCCGTAACCAAAGTCAGCGCCACCTCCACGTGGCGCACGCAGCGCGAAGCGTCCCCCGCCCGCCAAATGGAGGCACGCTGGAGAAGAGTCACTACCAATGGAGAGGTTGAGCACGCCTTGATTGCAGTGCTCGGGGTTGTATAAATAGAAGGAAAATTGATAGAAGGGTTGGCAACTTATCGAATACTAAGAGCTTGTACCTACACTCACCGTACTCAAGTTATAGTGAAAGTATTGAGGAAACACTCCTCCGTGACGTAGATCTCATTAACGATCGAACCACGAAAAAGCTGGTGTTCTTTATTGCTTACATAAATCTCGCACACTCACGTAACTAGATTTATCATCTATCCATTTCTATTTCTCAAATCTCTTTAATTCTTACTTTGCTCACATTTCATGTCTCACTTTGTTTTTCTAAATCAAACTTCACCTTGAGTAAAATTATATAAATAGTTGTGTGTATATTTTCATTCCACAATTCACAATTATTTTGCACTATCAATTTAATTTAGCCAATTAATTAATTAGTTGGTCAAATAAATAGTTATATATTTTTATTGAGGAATTTAATTTGGTTAATAATTTTCTCATGAGATTTTACCAATTCAAGACATAAATAAAATTTTATATTTTGTACTAATTTCTTAAATAAATTTTGAGTCTTGCATCAATTATTCATAAAATTCACAAATTAAAGATCTAAATAAATGGATATATTTTGCACAATTTTTATAAATACTTTTTGAAACTTATATCGACTTTTTATAAGATTTCTCAAATTAATAAAAAATTTGAAATAAATAGCTATGTTCAATTTTTTGTTGAGAGGATAATCAATTATTAGAATAATATATATTTTATAAATTTAAATGTTGTCAGGTAATTAGCGTATATTACTAGACAAGAATGAGACAAGGACAAATAATAAAATTAGTTTTTAATTTGTGACAATTGCATGTATATAAATTTCTAAATAGTCTTGACATCAATAGATATATCTAGGTAGAATTTTCTCAATTTTAATCTATTGGAGTAATATATATATTTTTAATTATATATTTTGTAAATCTAAACGATTCGAGTAATTAGTGGATATTACTAGATGAGAATGAGGTGAGAACACGAATTTCTCTATTTGTAACTCTTTTGTTATTAATATTATTTCGATTCAAAAATATATATTATAGAAGAGTATAAATAATTATCAACATACCAATGTAGAATTTTGAATCCCACATAGCTTTTTCGTGAGAATTCACAAATAAATAGTAATGTTCAAATTTTATTTAGAGGATAATCAATTATTGGAATAATATATATTTTATTAATTAGATACTTTATAAATTTAAATACTTTCAAGTAATTAGCGAATATTATTATAAACATATTATAAAATTACTTTTTAATCATATTTGTGATAGCTACATGTATATAAATTAATTATTAAAGGACATGTCTACGTTAAATTCTCTCAGTTTTAATCTTTTGTTAGTTATCTTATTTATTATCAATAATTACTTTGTAGTGTTCAAGTTTTTTTGAAAAGAATAAATAATTGTTGTAACAACTTATATTTATAATATTAAATAGGTCCGAATAATTAAGCAAATTTGGGACGATTATGGGTATGTATATGTTAGACATGTTCTCTATTTTTTTCTTTTTTGTATTTATATTATTTATTATTAATATTTATTCAATAATTTTCGAGTCATTATTGAGACGGATAATCAATTACTGCAATAATTTTTAATTATAAATATAAACATATTTGGATAGTTAAATGTATTAACTATACGAGTTTGGGACGAGAACAAGTAGTAAAATATTTTTCAATCAGGTTTTGGATATGTACAAACATATAATTTCCAAAGGAATCTTAACATCAATTGACATGCATACATAGAATTTTCTCCATTTTTACCGTTTGTTAATTATACTATATATTGTTAATGTTTACCTTGTAATGTTCAATTTTTATCGAGACAAATAACCAATCACTATAATAATTTATATTTATAAATTTAAACTAGATTGGATAATTAATAGTATTTAAGACAGGTACGTGTACATACACTATAGACAGATACGAATATTTATCAATATGCCTACAAATAGTTAAATTTCTACAGATAAATCATAATACAATGTGATTTTTCATCATAATTCGACAAAATATAACGTATACATGTCAAATTCATAAGTATAATCCTGATATAAAATTATTACTATGATCATAAACACAATGTAAAATATTTTCCATGGAAACTCACTTCACGGATTATACGTTAATATATACATCATTTTAGTATTAGCAATTTAGCATCAATAGTCTACCTACCTATTATAATTCACAAGCATTATAACACAATTATTTCGATATAATATAATAACTACTCCTGGTTCAGGTTGTCCATTCCAGTAACGTAGCTAGCAGATTAGCCAAAGCGAAGAGATAAAACGGAGCGCTTTCACTTCATTCCCTCCTAACTTGCAATTTTCCGGCAATGGCGGCGTCGAATGGCAGCGTTATCGATTCGATCGTGCATGCGCCCTACGCCGCTACCGTCCGTGTGATGCTCGCTTATCTTGAGCGGAATTTGCTGCCGGACGCCGTTGTGCGCCGCCTCACGCGGCTGCTGCTCGCGTGTCGCCTCCGCTCCGGTTACCGACCGTCCGCTGAGATTTAGCTCTCTGATCTCATCCACTTCGCGCATTGTACGTTGCTGAAACACTGTCCCTCTGGTGTGTTTAATTCTCGAATGAAATTCATTGTTTTTTCTGGAGAATCTGCTTTCTGGATGTTGCTTGTTAGTTATTAGGAATTATTAGAGCAAAACAAATTTCTTTTAATATGTTCAAAATCTTGCTTCTTTTCCCCCCCTGTTGAGCTCTTGTCCTTGCTTCTTGATTGGCGATGTTAGGTCATACCTAATGTAGTAACATTGACTCCAAACTTTTTAGAATCGCCTGATTAGTGGTGTATTACTGGAAGTTGTCGGTTTAAAAACTAATGAACGTCTTCTAGTTAGAGTCTTAGAGATAACTTGTGAGCACCAGTAACAGAGGCATGGTTACCGGAAAGAACTTTTATTTGTTTTTGTTTTTTGGTTTGGGTGTTTTTCTGCAAAAATGC
This sequence comes from Salvia rosmarinus, assembly GCA_036937905.1. NCBI lineage: Eukaryota > Viridiplantae > Streptophyta > Magnoliopsida > Lamiales > Lamiaceae > Salvia > Salvia rosmarinus. Next base: position 98,861,962 of record CM072816.1, read on the forward strand.
TTGAAGAGTGATAGAAAACTATGGAACTAATGTCTAATGCAGAAATTGTGAGTTATAGCCAAAATGAATTTCCATATTAACATTTCCACCTTGCAGCTTTGAGAGAGATGCCGATAGCAATCAAGACAGAAGAACCCAAGTATCAATATTACGAAGTTCCAACCTCTTTCTTCAAGCTCGTTCTTGGGAAGCATCTAAAATACAGGCAAAATTTCCCTCCAAACTCGGAATTTATTGTTTATTTTTTCTTTTTTTAATGAGAGAGGAGGGGATGAGGAACTAAACTCTAACTCTTCCTCGGCTAGTGATGGACTATGATACCATCTTAATGGAGACTGGAGACGAAGCATCCGCTAGGTGGGCGAGCACGGGATTTTAGTTCACACTCGATCAGGAGAAGGCAATGGGGATCGAATCCCAATTATATATGGCCATTGTTTATAAACTACGCTTATCGTTTCTCTCAAGACTTAAGCGTTGATCCTGCTTTATATATGGCATTGTGCAGTTGCTGCTTCTTCCCAGACAAGTCGAGCACCTTAGAGGATGCTGAGAAGGGATGCTAGAGTTATACAGCGAGAGGTCGCAAATAAAAGATGGTCATTCTGTTCTTGATGTCGGCTGTGGATGGGGATCATTTTCTGTATTTAGCACGAAAATACCCTAATTGCCAGATTACTGGGCTTTGCAATTCAACAACACAAAAATCACATATTGAGAAGCAGTGTCGGTACGTACTCGCTTTCCTTGCATAAAAGCTTTGATACCAAGATTCAGGAGTGCTGCTACAAGCTCAAGTAAAATGCAATATCACAAATCTTGTGTGCAGTTTTCCAGCTGTAACTATTCTTCGACATTAATGAGATGTTCGAGCAAGAAGATAACAAAATACATACATCAGTTTAAGTTCAATTCAATGTGTGTTGGTCTTGTTGGAGATGATAAATCTAACTGCACTTGTTGTTCCAACAGGGATCTTGAGCTGCAAAATGTGGAGATCATTGTAGCAGATATCAGTACATTTGAAATGGAAGCTTCATATGACAGAATATTCTCCATTGAAATGTTTGTCCGGTCAGTTTTTTTTTTTTTTTTTTATGAAAATCATTCAATCATTGTTTTTATTACCCAATTCATAGCAGAATAAGTTAAGACAAATTATTGGTAGTTGGGCTAATGAGATACTTTATCCAATTTTGGCAATTTTTGTTTCTCCCAAACAGCATATGAAGAACTATCATGATCTTCTTGAGAAGATTTCTATTTGGATTAATAAGATTTCAAAATATATACATTATTTCCTTTCACTTGATTCATCGTGCAACCCGAAAGGTAACATATTACATACATTACATATCCACTTTAATTTGGATGAAACCAATAACAGTCTTCTGTTTGTACATTATTTCTGCCATAAAGCATTTGCCTACGCTTATATTTATTTATAATATATTTTATATTTTACCAATTTGATTTGAAATATGGTAACCACATCCAACGCTAGACTAAATTGCCATTAAAAATCTTCGTTTAATTTAATTTAATTCACAAGTTTTAGACTAAGCGCATCATGAAGTAGGGTGTCAATGATGACGACTGGATAACTAGATACTTCTTCACTGGAGGTACAATGCCACTTCTTCACTGGAGGTACAATGCCCTCAGCTAATCTACTCCTTTACTTTCAGGTTACCTCCCTTTCATATAATTCTCAAAAGCATCTTTCTTTGTTTGGGTTTCTTTCTTTTTTTCACTGGCTACTTGTGGTTCTTTCATGCAGGACAATGTGTCTGTGCTCAATCACTGGCTTGTGAACGGAAAGCACTATGCACAGACAAGGTAAGTACAAGAACTAGGAATTTGAAAGTTCTCTTACAAAGTCATTGAGATTCTATGTCCTTGCTAACCAAATCTAAGGGTTTATGAAGTAAATCTAACAAAAGGCTTCTCTTGCAGCGAAGAATGGCTTAAGAGAATGGATAGGAACTCGAGTTTGATAAAACCAATAATGGAATCAACTTATGGCAAGGATTCAGCAGTGAAGTGGACTGTCCAGTGGAGAACATTCTTCATTGCAGTTGCAGAACTATTTGGATATGACAACGGAGAAGAATGGATGGTTGCTCATTTCCTTTTCAAGAAAAAATAAAAGAGCTAGAGGGCGACAGATTCATTTTCAGACTAAAATAAAAGACTGTAGCTTGATGATATAATGTTCCATGTAATGTGACAACAATATTTTCGTCTTCTAAGACGACACACAATTGAATAAAAAAGGTAATATCCTAAGATGGTGTTGGTGCCTGTTTTGTCTAAGATGAGAAGATAATGTTTGGATACTATAATTGTTTCATAGTTCTCACTTCTCATTAAACCATGGAGAAAACTGCTAGTCATACTGAACTGAAACACTTTCTCATTTGATCATAATATGCATGAATCCCCAATCACTAGCTAGTAAAATACCTATTCAGCAAAAGAAGTTTTTCTAAAGTTTATCCAAAAAATGCAGATAAAAGGCAGTTAAATGAGTTCAACCTGAATAATGCATGAACACAGATATGTAATACACGAAAAAAGTAGTAAACAAAGATCAAAAGATAAATTTCCAAGAAGTTTAAAAAGTATGATTGATGAGATAAAATTAACTGCTCATTTAACGAGAAGACATAATTATTCAAGCAGCTGCAAAGAGTGTGAAGATGGAGAAACATTCAAATAGCCACGAATAAGCTTGTCAATGGCGGATTTTACCCGGACCAGAACAAATAAATAAGTATCGATTATAGTTTTAAAACCGATCCACTAGATATCGGATCCGGACCAAACCCGAACCATCAAAATGTGGGTTTGGATTGGATAATTACTCAAATGCTAAAACGATTATCAATTTATAATTTTTTTTCAAAATTCAATAAAAAATGACAATTAATTAGTAATAGAATATCTAAAACAAATTAGACAATCGTAATCAAAAATAAAAATAAAAATGTTGGACCCGGAACAACGGGGCCTGATATGGGCCTCTCCGTGTTTGAGCGAGTCTGGAATTGAAACCGGAATCGTTAACAACCGGAACCGTTGTTAATGCGCCATGATTGGTTCTGGTTCGATCCGGGTAAAACTCGTCAATTGACAAGCTGGCCCACGAACAAGAAACAACAAATAGAGTCTCCTAGGGACAACTCAATGGTTAAGGTGGGTTCGCGTGGTAGAGAACCAGTTCAAATCCCACCAAACGCCTCTATGGGTTTGAGCGCACACCCTGGTTTTCAAGTGTGGTTTACACCACTGTGTGGTTTGCGGTGCTATTACGAGGCGTGGGGTTTAAACACGGCTCCCATGATATAAAAAAAAAAAAAAAGAAACAACAAATAGAATCCTAAAATTTGACTTTCTGCTAGACCTTTTCCTACCACTGTTCAAGTAACAACATCCACAACCAAAACCATACAACAGCCCAATTTTATCAAATCTCTGAAAGTGATGGTAGTAGTAAGGCTAAAGTTACAAGTAAAACAATTGAACAGCCTTGATCACGATTTTTACTTTAACAAATAGGAAAAGGGGCCAAGAACATATACCAACTACAAGCACCATATTCAAATCTATCTTCTCAAACAATATATCCCTTCTAGCAATACTTAACATCTTATCCAAATAAGTAGCAATTTGTGCAAGATTAAAAATGAGATTTTTCACTGTATTAAGATTCGAAATCCCTTTTGCTTTTCTTCAGCAAGAAAACTTCCATATGACACCACCAAAGATGACTCCCAACATTCACGTGACTGCTCATCTCTGCAAAGATATGCTACCTAGATTGCCCTTGAAGTCTTGAAAGAATAAAGTGGTAGTGAAATTCTATGAGCTGAAACAAAAGATCCAAAGTAACTAAAAGATCCAAAGTAACTACAGAAGTTCCACTACAAATTGATACCTACAAATGCTCCTAAAATTCTTTGGCAATTCTCAAGTTAAATATTCCATCCTGATAAAATATTACAACTCGAATCGAACTTATTCAAGGCTCACAAATCTCCAAAACACACGAAGCACTTATAAATAACAATTTCTAAACACTACATAATCAGTACAAATCAATGATCTAATCCACAGAAACTACACAACTAAAAACGAATAATTCATTAAATTCCCATTTCCCAGCATTCACCTCAGTGTGAAATAAAGTGACTAAGAAACGACAGTTTTCTTCTTAAATTCAGCTTCATAAGTCAAATCCAACACCACATCAGCTTCCAAGAACCTACTTAGATGCTTATCATCCAAATGTTGCTGGAAAAACAGTAAAAGAGAATATCAAAAATAAAAAAATAAATACAATTCCTCAACTCTACATAATTTCACAACTTCCTAATGAACAATTCTTGCTTCAAGTAAGAGCTTACAGATAAACACTGTCTGTATTTCTCCCACTCAGAAATGCACCCTTCTTTATCCCACTGCCCTTTCAGGAATTTTTCCGAATACCAGCTACTCATAAATTGTTTAAACCAATTTAGGTCATCAAAACCCGCAGCAGCAAAACAATTCCATTAATTTAATTATATTGTAATGAATATTTAAAATGGCCCATGAAGAAAAACGAGAAAAATATTGGATTTTTACCGGTTGAAGCAGTTGTGATAAGCATTTCTGAAATGGGCTAAAGGTGAAGTTGCTGAAGAACAAGAGCGATTAGTGTCTCTCATGATCCCCATTTTCTATGATTACAATTTTATAAAATCGAACATCTTTGAACTGGTAAAACTAAACGTTCAAAAACATTTCCTGTATATTTTCTGGAAATTTTATAGTAATCTATATACTTTTCTGCATTTATCTTTGTCGGCCAAGCGGATCAAAAGTTTACGATGGGGTGGGTTGAAAAATAAGTAATTTGCGTATTAAATATCATAAATGCTAAAATATTTATATGTTTTCATAAGTTGTCTTACGAAATTTCAATACACAAAATCAATCAATAATTGAGATTATACTATATTTTTAATATTTTTTTCAATATATACCCTTATTTATCGTGAACTTTAGGGAATTCATCAGCCAAATCACTGACAAAATTTGGCTACGATTGAACTTGAACTTTGACTGCTTCGAATGGGCAGAGAGCAACATCAACAAACACTTGAGCAGATGCACAGTTGAAGAAGAATATGATACATTTGTTTGGTTAATTTTTTCGACTCGCATGAACCTTTGAGGATGCAGACAAATAGGTATTATAAAAGAACCAATATACGTCGCTCAAAATAATAAGCACGAAAAAATAAGGAGACACAAAATTTTAGTGTGGAAAACCTCTCAAAATGAAAGAGAGGAAAAACCACGGGACTATTAGAATCGAATCCACTATCATCAACAATGGAGCAGTACACAATCTTCTCTAGATTATACTGAAGCATACAAAACATCATATACTCGAAAATAAGCACATCAAGATGTATGTAATCAAAATCGAGCAAAGATCAAGAAAAATATCACCAGAAAATTCTCATCTATTCAAATCAACGAAACCCGACCTCCGAAACTCAAAATCCGATCTCCACCGTCCAAAACGTTGGCCCAAATGTTATAAAGCTTTTGTCCAAAACCACGGTGATCTAATGGTTCAATTTTCGGGAAACTGAATTTTTCTGAAGCTGCGCTCTAAAAACCCGAGAGGAGAAAAAAAGTTAAGAATTTTTCTATTTTGGTTGCTTCAATTTCTCCCTTAAAAAATGATGGTTGACTCTTTTCACTCTTATATCATTCTCATGAGTCAAAAACATAAGAAAACACAACAATAACAACTTTATTTTAATTTTTTAATTATTTTGAATTGACTAATTTTAAATTGAACTTAATATAATATATAGAGAAAAAAAAAGTTTGAAAATTACACTGGCTAGAACCCTGTGCAGCCCCTACTTAGATCCGGCTCATGCAGCGAAGCAGATTTAAACGCTACGGAACGTCTGAGCCAACCTTCAAATATATGCTTTTTATAAGCAAAAACTGCTATCAGTGATTGTAACTTTTTTGAGTAAAAAGCTCATTCGAAATTACTTAATTGGCTGGTTATAGTTTATGGTTCACATTTTAGAGTTACTTTTCACGTGAATTCGGAATTGATTCAATTTTTTGATACTTGAACCTGTCTCAAAGCAAAACTAAATCTTTCTATAAAATTTGAGAAAAGTTAACAAATATTCGTATTTATTTTTAAAAAGAAGATTTAAAATTCAGATCATAAATTATACTAAACCCTTACCCAATTTATCTACCAACAGCCACATGTGACAAAAGCCAGCTGCGCTCTAACTCATCACGCCACTATGAGAAATTGAGTTGGTCCGAAAATATAAAGTCTTTTAAAAGTATATATATTTGAGTCTCAAATCGATGTATTTATATAACAAAATATAGAGTTGGTAAAATGAACCCGGACAGATCGGTCCGTTCGTGATACTCTAGATTTGGATTAGGTTGGGTTTAAAAATTAAAATCCAAAAAAAAGTTGGATTTAAAAAGTTCACCTAAAAAATCTCGAACTGATCGAGCTTCGAGCCAAAAGAGTTCGAGATTTTCGGGCTAACAAGCTGGACCGATAAATATATATATTTTATTACCTACTAATATTATGTTTATCTTTAATTCTTTGTTTTTCTTCTTATTCTTGTTCTTTAATTCTCTTTTTAAGTTATTCATTGTTTTGTTTTGAATTATTTACTATTTTAGATTATGATGTTGGTATTTTAATTTATTTTTCGTTGTATTGACATATAATTTTGAAGTTTTAATTTTTGTTATTGTTGATGTTAAATTACTAAATTTTAGATTTAAATTATTATTTTATATAATGATTTATCTTTTTATAATTAAATATGCAATTTTATAAGTTTAAAAAATAGAAAAAATGAGTGAGTGTAGCCCGTCCGCTCGACAGCTCACTCGGGACTGAGTTAAGTTTCATATTTAACAACTTAATTTTTTTTCGACTCAACCCGACTCAACCTTAAAAAATATAGAAGTCCCATGAACGACCCGATCAACTACTTTTTATCGCCTCTAATAAAATATCAAGCTGGTAGATTCAATCCAAATGCAACAAATTGAAGATAACATTTAGACTTGAGCTACCAACGATTTTTACGAATAATGTCAAATATGTCATTTGCATCTATCCAAATTCCTTTTCAGCTTCGACATCTATTATGTGTTCTCTTATTTTTCAGTATAAATAAATCATACTTGCATATAAAAAAAATACTTCTCTAATTTATTAATTTTAATCAATTAAACTATGTCTATTATTCCAAACTTATTAATTATTCATTAACTAAATTAAGTTTATTGGAGCGCTTTAAATATTCTTTTTATATATCACCTTAAGTCACAAGAGGTAAACCCCGTGTTCGCTGAACCGCAAACCACATGCGCTACACTTGAAAAACCAGGATGCGCTCAAACCCATAAAGACGTTTGATGGGATTCAACTCGCGATCTCTACCACGCGAACTCACCTTAACTATCGTATTGTCGCTCAGGGACAGCGCTTTAAATATTCTTAAGGAATAAACACGTTAAAGCCAAAAACTGTCGTTTTCAATTGCTAAATGAACAAAACAGAAAACCACGTGGCGCGTAGCTCACATATCCCACATTTCAAGGCCGAAGCCACTCATTGTGTTGGAACAATGATACAAAATTTATAAAGTAAAATAAATAATCTCTCAATCCCATTTAAAATATCTCACTTTTCTTTTGGATTATCTCATTTTATTTTATAAAATAATTATTCCTTCAAAAAATATGAATCCTACCCATTTTTTAACACTTTAACTATTTTATATATTTTTTCTAAATACCCATGTTAAAAAAAAATGGGACATTTTGGATGAGACATAGGGAATATATTTTTAAGAGATAATATAAAGAGTGTTTGGTGAGTTTATAACTCTCAAAACAATTTTATGTTTATTTTTGTTTAAAAAAAATTTTATGTTTTTTAAGTTTTCACCAAACACCTCATAATCTCTAAGAGCGGGTCTAATGAAAAAAAGCACTCCCTCCTATCTACCAAATTTAATTTACATTATTCTTTAAGTTATTTTATTTAATTTGGTTTATTTTATTTTTTTAATAATTTTCTCTTCAAAATTTATGAATCTTATTTTCTTTTAATCTCTTTAACCATTTTATATAAATCATGTTCAATGGGATGGAAGTAATACTACTTATTATGATGCAACTAAAAAATTGTACTTCTTAAATCCATCAAAAGTTTATATTTATTTATTTTTTGTCTGTCCATAAAAAATTTATATTTTTTTCTTTTAGTCATCTTTTTATATTTATAATATGGGATACTTTTTTTATTTATTAAAATTTATTAAAACTCATATCACCAAAATCAATTAAATTTTTGATAGACAAAAAGAATATTTATTTAGATCTCAATTTATACATATGTGATAAACTCTAGAAAAGAAATCCTATATATGATATATCTTGTGGCGGATTATTTGCAACTATAATAATCAATTAATACACCCACAAAATTATAAGCGTGCCAAAATATTCCGCTCTATAATATATTTTATAATAATAATAAATATTCCATACATTCCTTAAATTTATTCCTAGATATTTCGGTATGGGTTTTAATAAAAATTATTGAATGTATTATGAATTGAGTGTGTTTTCTATAATTAGTTAGTGGTAGGCCCATAAATGGTAAAAATGTAAATAAATGGATTATTGAGGGTAAAAATTAAAAATAATAATGAGCTATGAATGATAAAATATATAAATATGATATTATTAAGATTAATATGTTAAAAGATAATTATTATAAATGAATAGGGAAATTAAGAGATATTTTAAAAAGAAAAATTAGGAAGAAAATGAGTACTATATAAATATCTATATATATATTGTCAGCGGTCACAAGTTATTCTTTCACAAACAAAACTAAAACAAAGTTTTCATCTTTGTAGAACTCAACAATGGCGGAGCAGAATCAGAAATACTCCCAGTTCAGAGGGCAACCTCGCCTCCCCAAATTCGCGATCTCCAAACGCTACGATCTCAAACTCAAGCCCGATCTCGCCGCCTGCAAATTCACCGGCGCCGTTCAAATCTCCGTTGATGTTGTTTCAGACACTAAGTTCCTCGTCCTCAATGCCGCCGAACTCTCCGTCAACAACAAATCCGTCAGCTTCGCGTCTGCGAATAAGGTATCCTTGCATAGATTGGAGCGAAATCGTTCTATTTTTTGTTTCTGTTTTTTGCTATTTCAGTTTTCATTGTTTGTTTGGGAAATCATTTTATCGTAATCAAACTCAAATCACATTAAAGGAAAGGATGATATTGATTTTAGACTGTTTTTTAGCTCGTGCATTGGGGATAAATTGATAAATACATGCGCGGTTGATGTAAATAGTTCTTAAAGACTGATTTTTATTATTATTGTTGTTATTATTTTTGGTGTGTGATTTTAGTGAATTTCCTCTTAACTGTATGATCCTTTAATGTTTTACCAGATGAAATTTTGAAGAGAATCACAAGTATTCTTCGACTTTTTATATAAAAAAATTTATCGAACTATTGAATAACTTATTCGAGTGTTACACTGTCCCTAAAATATGAAATACTTTGGATTTAAGATCTGACAAATTGGTTTTCATGATGGTACATCATTTTTCTAAGCTTCTCATGCATAAAAATCTCATCTTGGAGGGATTAATTTGCACGAAATTTCCAGGTTCTGGAGGCTGCAGAAGTAGAGTTATTCGCGGAGGATGAGATAGTGGTTGTCGAGTTTAAAGAGAGTTTGCCGATTGGTGTTGGGGTTCTGAGTATGGAGTTCGAGGGTACTCTAAACGATAGGATGAAAGGATTTTACAGAAGGTGAACACCTTTTATCTATATATGTATTATTTGCATTTGTCTTGATATTGCTGTTTCTTATTATGATGTTGACTGATTGTTCTATTATGATATTCATGAATCGTACAGACAAGTTTGAGAGTGTGTGTACGAATTACGTATCTAAGCTGATTTTTGTGTGTTTTTTCTTGGACGTATTTTATTTGGACGAGACTTTGCAGCATCTAGTGATTTTTGGTTTGAATCATCTGGTGATAGATTGCATAAGATCTGTTTCATTTAGGACATGGAGGATATTTTTCCTTCAACTAAATATTTTGAAACATAATTCTGAATGTAAAGATTCCTGTCTATTGAAGGCACTTTGCAGCCACTGGATTTATTTATAATGAACAAATGTGAAATGGGAAAAGGGGCTTGGTGCATGTAGATGTCATACAGGAATTGATATCTTTAATTTATGTAGGGAGAAATCATCTTCTCCTCTTATGTCTACTGCTCTGCTTTCGGCTTTTGGATGCACAGTGTAGGTTTTAGTGAAATTCTTGTCCTATAAATTGAAGTGTAGATAACAATTTGATGCCTTATTGCAGCACCTATGAGCACAATGGTGAGAAGAAGAACATGGCTGTGACGCAGTTTGAGCCGGCTGATGCTAGGCGTTGTTTTCCCTGTTGGGATGAGCCTGCTTGCAAGGTACTTCTAGTAGTGTCTCAGTCCCCATTCTTTTTTCGTCCTCAAGCATTTCAGTCGTTTCTTGCTTTTGCATGGTGATCTTATTCCATGCCAATACATTTATAAGTTGTATCATATGTGCTGCCAACTTGGTTTTTGTCTATGGCTTGTGTGAGTTGGAACTAATATATTACCACTACATTTTATCTCCACAAAAGGTCTGGAAATTTCCTGCATTGGATGCTCTGGATAAATATGATATATATATCAATTCATTTAATAAAAGGTCCATGGTACTGCATTAATTTTGGATCTTAGTTACAATTCAAACTCAGTCTTTGTGATTCCTTTTGCATAATTAGTCTATCAGCAGTCCAGTGTTATTGATGGACTGGTAAAGTTAGTTAAAAATTATCTATTTTTCTTTTATTATAGTCAAAGGCTTCATATAAACATAAAATTCTTATAACCCGGTTTAGTTAAATAGTATGTTGTACCATTTCTATCTTATCATCATAAATATGTACCTTTAGTACAACATGTTGTGGATGTTAAACCAGTTTAATTTCTCTTTCCGAAAACTTTCTCATGAATCTTGAGTGTCAAATCCTCCACACCTGCTATTCAGGCTACTTTCAAGATTACATTAGAAGTTCCGTCGGACTTGGTAGCTCTCTCCAACATGCCAATCACTGAAGAAAAGCAAAACGGGGATCTTAAGACTGTCTACTTTCAAGAATCACCAATCATGTCAACTTACTTGGTGGCAGTTGTAGTTGGCCTGTTTGACTATGTTGAAGACAATACACCCGATGGTATATTTGCACTCTCCTTCTATCTTATTTAGATTTTAAAACTAGTTTTGTTCTCATCTCTTGATGATGTATTGGCATGTTTACAGGAATCAATGTGAGAGTGTATTGTCAGGTTGGCAAGGCAAGTCAAGGGAAATTTGCTCTTGATGTCGCTGTCAAAACCCTTGACCTTTATAAAGAGTATGTGTTATTGGGTCTCTTATATAAATATTTCTATGGGTCTTACAATGATGTGAATTTGTTGACTTAATGCTTATTAATTTACAATTCAGGTACTTTGCTGTGCCATATTCCCTTCCTAAATTGGACATGATTGCAATCCCTGATTTTGCTGCCGGGGCGATGGAGAACTATGGTCTTGTTACATACCGAGAAACAGCTTTGCTTTATGATGAAAAGCACTCTGCAGCTGCAAACAAACAGAGGGTAAAATGAATTGGCTGGGAATAGATGAAACTATCTTGAACTAATTAAGCTTCTTTTATCTATTATTTTTAATACCATTTGTATGAAGGCCCTATTTGCTTCAAGAGGTGGTATTAAATTAAAAAGAGGAGAAAGTGGAGAAGTTTTTGGTCTTAGAGTAACATTTATATATGCTTCTATTGTATCTAGGTTGCAACTGTTGTAGCTCATGAACTAGCGCACCAGTGGTTTGGCAATCTGGTGACTATGGAATGGTGGACTCATTTATGGCTGAACGAGGGATTCGCGACATGGGTATTATTTCCCTTTCATGTTTAATAAATCATTATTTTTATGGAGAGAGGTACCATAAATTTTTGGAAGTTCTAATTCTTAGTATTCAGGTAAGCTATCTTGCTGCTGATAGCTTATTCCCAGATTGGCAAATTTGGACTCAATTTCTTGATGAATGCACCGAGGGACTTCGGCTGGATGGGCTTGCTGAATCTCACCCGATTGAGGTTATTGACAAACATTGGCTTTTTTTCCCTATTTAACATTAAAAATAAAAATCTCCCAGAGACAATTTTTCTTCCTATTAGTAAAATAAGGTAGAATTATTTGTTTTAATGTTCAATCATTGTGAATGCATAAATTAAACCTCAAGTTTGTTTGCAATCTCGATTCTCATTTCAGGTGGACATCAATCATGCAAGCGAAATTGATGAAATTTTTGATGCAATCAGCTACAGGAAGGGTGCATCTGTCATTCGAATGCTTCAGAGCTACCTTGGTCCCGAAAGTTTTCAGGTAATTGATGATTCAGTCATTTATAGCTGGGAATGTCACTATTTGCTCATTATAATTCTGTCTTATTAATAATATATCTTTTCTCGTTTCGTTGTTCTTTTCTTACATCTTCTAGAGAGGACTTGCTTCCTACATTAAAAAATATGCTTGCTCAAATGCAAAGACAGAAGATTTATGGTCAGTTCTTCAGCAAGAATCTGGTGAGCCCGTAAACAAGTTGATGAACTCATGGACAAAACAGACAGGTTATGCCGTCGTCTCAGTGAAGGTCAAGGGCCAGAGCTTGGAGTTCGAACAGGTTATTTAACAGCCAACTTTGTATTTTCTTTTCATGATCAGTTACTTTTATCTGTAGGAAATTCTGATAGCTGTTTATCCTACGTTTTTGGACAGTCACGGTTTTTGTTTAGTGGCTCTCATGGCGATGGTCAATGGATTGTCCCAATAACTTTGTGCTGCGACTCTTACGATGCTCGTAAAAGTTTCTTGCTGGAAACTAAAAGCAAGACTCTCGATGTTAAGGAATTATTGGGTGCCTCTTTTTCATCAGGCCACCGTTGGATCAAGGTTAATGTGGACCAGACCGGTTTTTATCGGGTGAAATATGATGAGGAACTATCGGCTGGACTGAGGAATGCAATCGAGAGAAAGAACTTGTCGACTTGTGACAGAAATGGTAATTTTGATTTCTTTTTTACCCTTTATTTGCCTTGTTTAACAGGTCAGGTGAATATTGAAAATTCACTTTTTATCTTGACCAGGAATATTGGATGACTATTATTCGTTGTCCATGGCATGCGAACAATCGCTCACCTCGTTACTTGCTTTGATGGGTGCTTACCGAGAAGAGCTTGAATACACAGTCCTATCTAACTTGATCAGTGTAATGCTCTCTTTTTTCAAGAATTTAGTGGGTTTTTTTGGCAGATTGTCCTCTTCTCGTAGATTTCTTTTTCGTTTACATAAATTTCTTGATTATGCAGGTAGCTTCAAAGGTAGTGAAAATTGTTGCCGATTCCTCTCCTGAATTGGTTGATGAAGTCAAACTGTTCTTCATCAATCTTTTCCAGAATTCTGCAGAGTATGTTATTCATTATTTTCTGTGAGAAATAAAGAGTTGAACGTACCATTATTATCAGATTACACTAATAAAAACAAAAAACAAGAACTCTCAAAATTCTGCTTTACCTACCTTTGATATTGTTTCACTCTTTTATCGAACTGTTTTTTCATATAAACAAATCTAGAAATATTGAGTATGGGTGCTATTTTATATCTTCAACAGGAGACTTGGTTGGGATCCTAAACCGGGGGAGAGCCACCTCGATAGCATGTTGAGAGGAGAGCTTTTAACGGCTTTGGCTTCATTCGGGCACGAGGCAACTTTAGATGAAGCAAACAAGCGCTTCCGTGTATTTTTGGAAGATAGAAACGCAACTGTCCTTCCTCCTGATTTGAGAAGGGTTGTTACGAAAAACTTTTTAAAAAAACTTAATCCATGGCCGATCCTCTTTTTTTGCTGACAGCGCCTTCTCTTTCCCTTTTTCCAGGCAGTATACGTTGCTGTGATGCAAGGCGTAAATAAATCAAACAAATCTGGCTATGATTCGCTTCTCAGAATTTATAGAGAAACCGACCTCAGCCAGGAGAAAACACGAATTTTAGGTATAATCTCAACATTTGAGCGTTTTGGATTGTGTTTTTCTGCAGGTGCTAATCATTGCTATCTTTCCTGAAGGCTCGTTAGGATCTTGCCGGGATCCTGAAATTATTCAAGAATTTCTCGACTTCTTGTTATCTTCAGAGGTAATGTTGATTAGCAATCAAGATTCTTCATTGCAACATATTTTTCTTGTGGATTCCTCAATAGCAGCTGTTCTTTTTTCCGATGCAGGTTAGGAGCCAAGACGTCGTATTTGGGCTGTCTGTCAGCAGCGAATCTCGCGAGACAGCATGGAATTGGTTGAAAGTAAGTAGTCAATTTAGTTGTTGACTGTAAAAATTGATACTTACCTACACAAACTATACGGTAGGAATAAACTCTAGTCTCTATATAGTAATAAAAAATCCCTGTCCTGACTAGTTATAGTTAGGAATATTCTCCATATTGTAATAAGTAAAAATAAATAAAAAATTGATCTCATCCTAAGGATTTATGCCTCCACAGGAATAAATGACATTATTTAAATATATCTTTATATATACGGTAAAGGTTAATGATTTTATGAAAAATAGACTAGCATATATACACATACATGTAATAATTATTATTTTTAGTTTCTAGGAAGTGGGTACGTGATCAGCACATATGTGTATTATAGTAATAACTTCCCTCTCGTAATATTTTTCCCCAGTCCCAACAATATGACTGTATGGAGTTTTTACTGTACTAAGAAATTTCAACATTGCTCGAAAACAAGAGCTCGTTTCTGGGTCGCCTTCGTTGATGGTTGGTTCGTTTGATTTACAGGCTAAGTGGGACCATCTCACCAAAACATACGGATCTGGATTCCTGATAACTCGCTTCATCAGTGCAATTGTATCCCCGGTACGTGCTCTTCTCCTACACTCACCAACCTCGTCTAAATCTTAGGCTGTCAGGCGTCTTGATATGATATTCGGATTCTTATGTGTCGTGTTCTTTGTTATCTTCTCCAGTTCTCATCGTATGAGAAGGCAGGCGAGGTGGATGAATTCTTCAGCAGCCGTATGAAGCCGTACATAGCGAGGACATTGAAGCAGAGCATTGAACGCGTTCATATCAATGCAGCTTGGGTTAAAAGCATTCAGAATGAGGAGTATCTCCCACACGCTGTTAAGGAGCTTGCATACAGGAAATACTAGAATCTTTTTCTGCTTTCTGGCTTCTTGTTTCGATTTCTGTTATGGAAAATATTACTCGGATAAAAAAATAAAAAATTATGCACGAACAGGATCTCTTTCAAGTACACTACTGTTTTATTACTCCTTGGGCTGTTCAGTGTTGATTCCCATCTCACATATGTATGCAGATGCACTATTTGAAAAACTCTCTCTCTCTCTCTCACACACACACACACACACACACACACACACACACACACACAAAAACACTCTCTTTAACACATTAGGGCCCAAGTATTTCGATATTGAGATCAGTTATTATTATTATTATTATTATTATTATTATTATTGAGATCCCACCTCGTGAGGTATGATTCGATTTGAGGGTGTGGGATGTTGTGAAATGTCAGAAATGTCCCTCGCTTTGCTTGTGAAATTACCGAAAGTTGCCCTCATGCCTAATAAATTTCTTGCACTTTGGGGGTGTAGTGGTTAAGTGGACAAACTTAGGACCAAAAATCATGAATTCGAATTACACTAATATTTTCAAGTTAAGCTAAAAACACATGATTTCTTATAATTCACCTTCAAGTAGAGCTGTGGTTTTCCTCATAAAAACAAAGGGGGAAAACAGTCAACTATACGTTTCACCTGGAAGCGAAGTGGATAGTCACACATCAAGCTGATAAAGATCGTCTCAGTAACTACTAATTCAACCAAAATAAAGTATAGTATGCTTTTCTAAGTTTTGTCAACTTTCGACAATTTTAATTTCTCATGAAATTGACCTAAGCTGCTTAAGAAAGAATATAGTGCAGCCTCGAATCTTGGAAGGCCTTTCACATGTATCTCTGTTGCAAGAAATAAACTCAAATCTGGGGGCAAAATGAAAGTTGAATCACAGCCCAATTTGGTAAATCGGCTATAGTTTAAGGCAAAAACTTGTGTACGCGCGACTGTGTGGTGCGCGCACACAGTTTTTGATTTTTATTTTTTTATTTTTTTTATTTTATTATTTAATGTTATGTTTTTGTTCTATGACAAAAACTTATATTAAATATAGCAATTAAGGATAATTAGATTTTTTAATTATAATTTATTAATTTATTATGATTTATTAATTCATAATTAGGGTTTATTAATTAATAATTAGAGTTTATTAATTCAAAGTTAGGGTTTATTAATTCAAAGTTAGGGTTTATTATTTTCAATTAGGGTTTATTATTTTCAATTAGGGTTTATTAATTCAAAATTAGGGTTTATTAATTCATGATTAGAGTTTATTATTCAAAATTAGATTTTATTAATTCAAAATTAAGATATATTAATTTAAAATTATATTAATTAATTTACAATTAAAGTTTATTAAATTAATTAATTTTAATTAGAATTAATTTAATTAATTAATTAATTAAGATTAATTAACTACTTAATTAAAATTGATTAACTAATTAATTAAAGGTGGTCTCACCGCGCATGCGCGCACAGAGACCCACCTCATAGTTTAATTGAATTATTTAGAATTCTTGTTGCTTTTTCTAATTATATTTTAAATATTGTTGGAACTTGAAAAATAACATACTCCAACATTATTTAAGCGACTCAGCAGAAGATATTTCATAATTAAATTAGCTTAATTGATTAATTTTAGATTGTAAATGACTTATCAAAAATCTAAAAATATATATATTTGGTGGGGTTTCAAACTATATACATCTTTTCTAATTTCATTTCGATTTTACTACCCAATGATTCTGATAATGACTTAAATGATTATGTAAGGAATTTACATGTTTTCTGGTAGTACCGGATTCAAGAAAGCATTTCATTTATCATAGATCGATACAGTAATAGTAAGTCCACAAACCACACAAAACCTTAAGGCCGGAGGCACACAAGAGCTTCACGCAGGCTCCATAACCCTAATCCGAGCGCGTTGGTACTACTAAAGTGTCGGTTGGTATGCAAGAATGAAATGGTGATTTATGTCTGCATTTCCAATCATATGGTTGGTAAGATTTTTAAGGTTAGAATCATCATTTTCGAATGATGTTTATTCCTATGAATATGGGATTAGTCATTCCTCTCATACCCCATGGCATTAGCTATTCACATGAACACGAGATTAGCCTAATTTATTTATTTTTTCTAATAAAATTATTCCTATTTTTTTATCTTATAAAATTAATAATAATAATAATAATAATAATAATAATAATAATAATAATAATAATAATAATAATAATAAAATAGTAATTATTAACAACAAATAAGTATAATACAATAATAGTGATAAAAAATATTAACATAATAAATAATAATTAATATAATAAATAGTTTCATTAAATAATAATATTATTAATAATAAATAATACTAATAACAAAAATAATAGAAATAGTAAAAATGATGATGATAATAATAATAATAATAATAATAAATATTATTAATTATTAATAAGTAATAAAAAAGATAGTTATTAATAATATCAACATAATAAATAATATAACAAATAGTAACATTAAAATAATAGTATTATTATTAATATAATAAATAATAATAATAACAACAACAATAAAATGGTAATAATAAAAAATATTATTAATTAATTAATAATATTATTAAAAATAATAATAATAATAATTAATTAATTAATAATAATAACATAAATTATAAAATAATAGTCATTTCATTTATTTTATTTCATTCCTATTCATTCATTTCTATCTAATTTCATATATCAACCATCACCTAAAGACAAAATTACATATTTCATTCTATTCCATTTCGGTATCATCATTCCATTGGACCCACAAACGGATCGAATCAATCAACCATTTCATTTCTATCTAATTTCATTCAGGCGGCATATCAACCATCACCTAAAGACACTAACATTGTGCTTGCACAAGTAGAGATGAATGCAAAATCACCGCCCGACCGAACAAATGGCCCAATAAAGGAGAATAGGTTGTTGCCGGAAAAACAAAATGCCGAATCGGTCGCCTGCTTGGAGGCAAGAATAGCCCAAATCCGCACATCTCCGCCAAACCAAGACTTCGACGGATAGATTTGGATCCCTATCGGCCCATGCCGACCATTGAGGACATCCCGCCACTCCTAACGGGACCAAGCGATGCCCGATGAACCGACATCTTCAGAAGAAATACAAGATCGAAATTACTCAACCTAACTTAGGTTATCTTCAGAACGCAGTGAGCACGAAACACGTGTTTCGGACCAAACAATAGAGACAAATGCAACAGATCCACACAATGGCTTACCAAGGCGCATCAGATTATTGGAAACACCCAACGGCGAACCAATACCGACCCTCCCGATCGGACAATTTGGTGGCACCCGAAGCCAACCATTCCAATCTGAACCACCACGACAAGGAATTACCTTAAACACATACCAAACCATGGACTCAGCCTTGGCCAGGAGGTTGGAAGAGATGGAGGCCATCATCCAACGAATACCAGGAGTATCGGCTCCTATCAAGAAAAGTGCGGAGCTGCGTCACGACGACTTTCGAGACGATATTGCCCTGGTGGAAATGCCCAAACGATTCAACCTACCAAATATGCTGATGTTTGACGGCTCGACCGACCAGATGACCATATCGCTCAATACCATCGAGGATGTTCACCGTCGCTATCCCCGAGACATGAGAGAGGCTTGCATATGTAAGGGTTCTGTTCTACCGACAGACCGCCCTACAAGTGGTATACAAACCTTCCAAATAACTCTATTCGTTCATTTGCACAACTAACCGATGTTTTTGTTCAACAGTATGCTAGTAGCAGAAAATTGGAAAAAATTTCAGAAGACCTTTATGTCATCGTTAAGAGACACGGTGAACCTCTCAGAGATTACATCTGACGCTTCAACGCCGAGACAGTGGAAGTACTCAAGGGACTTGGCAATAGAGTCAAGTGGCCCGAAAAGATGAGATCCCCACCAGACCAACGAGATAGGTCCAAGTGGTGTGAATTCCACGCCGATCATGGCCAACGAACGGAAGATTGCATCGCGCTGAGATTGGAGGTGACACACTTATTGAAAGAGGACATCTCGCCGACTTACTAGCGTAAAAGGTAAGCAAACCCTACGGCAAGGACGAGATGAGAGACGATCATGTGGATGCCACCACCAAAGCCTCCACCCACACAAAGAACGGTCAATGTGATTTCGCGTGGCTCAAGTGAGCGGTATAACACTCTCGCAGAAGAAGGAGACATACGTACATGCCGCTCAAGCAAGCTAGGAACCAATATACCCAACCACACAAGCCCGACCTCCTCGCCTGCGGACGATAAGCTTCACCACATCGAATCAACTGTGCTCTTAAACCCTCATCACGACGCTTTAGTTATTTATTTAATTATTGCTAATCGTGATACCAAACGTGTACTAATTGGTAACGGCAACTCTGCCAATGTCCTATTTCTTAATGCCTATAGGAAATGCATTTAGACGAGTCTCATTATAGTCCGAAAGACTACCGCCTTGATCGACTTCATGGAGAGAGCAAAACCACTATCGAGAGGTCGACCTTCCCGTGTACCGAAGGCATCAACCTATCCACCGATTCCTCGTGATCGATGCTCCTCTCTCTGCAGATAATGTCATCCTAGGCCGTCCATGGATCCACGACATGGAGGCAAGGCTTCCACTTTCCATCGTGGTTAGGTTCCCAACGTGGGTGTCAAAGAGATGGGAACAAGAAGCTTCAAGGTCATGCTACCAGACAACCCTAAAGGAAAACGTGTATCTTTATAGCAATTACAGAAGACGGTCCGCCATGTCTAAAGATAAATCACCAACTCACCGGACCAACCTACACGATCAAACGAAACCTCACTTGATAACCCGCACGACATGGTCAAGTATCTCCAATGCACCAATGGTACTCCTATCAATCGTAAGCACCACCAACCTTATGGATGAGGAAATTGTGGAAATAGACGAAGTTCAAATACACCAGATTACCTGCACCACAAAATTCGGATCGAGCACAACTCGACTGGACTTAAAGAGAAGCTCATTCACTTCCTAACTCAACATCATGATTGTTTCGCTTGGTCCCATGAAGACATGACAGGCATTGATCCCAATATTATTGTTCACAGGTTGCAGGTTGATCCTGACTACCCACCAAGAAAGCAGAAACGAAGAAAATTCGCTCCGAAAAGGAACAATGTCATCAATGAAGAAGTTCAGAAGCTCCTGGAAAACGGGTTAGTTAGAGAGGTCCATTACCTGCAGTGGCTCGCCAAAGTCGTAGTTGTGAAAAAGAATGGAAAATGGCGGGTCTGTATAGACTTCACAGACTTAAACAAGGCGTGCCCAAAGGACTCATTTCCGCCACCGCACATCGATATGTTGGTAGACGAATCGCCGGACATGAACTCCTCACCATGGACACCTACCGTGGTACCACCAAACCAAATGCACCCGATGACGAGGAGAAGACAGCCTTCATGACGAACACGGGCCTTTATCATATACCTCAATGCCATTCGGATGAAGAACGCAGTGAAACATACCAACGCCTAGTTAACAAGATGTTTATGAAGTTTATCGGGACGATAATGGAGGTTCACATTAATGACATGCTCACAAATCAATCCGCATGGAAGACCATATCGACCACCTCAAACAATCATTCGACATACTCAAGAAGTATAACATGAAGTTAAACCTACTAAGTGTTCGTTTGGTGTGATTGTAGGAAAATTTCTAGGATATATGGTGACCCAACGAGGCATAGAGGCTAACCCGCCCAAATCGATTCAATCCAAAGGATATCTTCCCCACGCGTGAAAGACGCTCAAAAGTCGATCGGGAGGATAGTCGCTTAAGTCGCTTTATATCAAGATCATCGAACTGCCACCCTTTCTTCGACACACTTAGGAAATCAAAAACATTTGAGTGGACAAATGAATGTGAAGAAGCCCTGCAACAGCTTAAGCAATACCTGACCAATCCACCCTTCCTCGTTAAGCCAAAAGACCACGAAACCTTATTTATCTACCTAGCCATGTCCGACACGACCGTTAGCGCGATGCTGGTAAGAGAAGACGAAGGAAAACAATCACCTATTTATTATGTGAGCAAATCTCTACTTGACGCGGAGACCCGATACAGTCAATTAGAGAAGTTAGCCCTTGCGCTAGTCCATACTGCAAGAAAGCTCCGACCCTACTTTCAGTGTCACCCAGTGATGTGGTGACCACATAACCTCTCAAGTCTATACTCCACAAACCAGAGCTGTCGGGTCGATTGACCAAGTGGGCAGTGGAGCTTAGTGAATATGACATCACTTTCAAACCATGCACTGCCCTCAAGTCACAGGTATTAGCTGATTTTCTCGTTGATTTTATGCCTAACCTCGCCATGCAGGCAGATAAGGAACTTTACTACATGACGGAGGAGATCAACCTAAATGAAACCTGGAAGCTCTATGTAGACGGGTCCAACAACATGCGAGGGAGTGGACTTGGTCTTGTCCTCATATCACCCCAGGGCGACGTGCTCGAGCAATCAATTCGATGCGGGTTCAAGGCCACCAACAACGAAGCAGAGTATGAGGCAATATTAGCTGGCCTTGGATTGGCCAAAGGAATGGGAGTTAAGCGTATCAATGTGTTCAGCGACTCCCAACTCGTTGTCAACCAGATACAAGGGACCTATCAGACGAAGGACACCAAGATGACTGCTTATCTAAGCAAGACGAAAGAATTTCAAGCAAGTTTTGAAGAATTCACCATAAGCCAAGTCCCTCGGGGGGATAATAGCCATGCAGACGCTCTAGCCAACCATGGGTCGTCTGTTCAGACCACTAAACCTAAGACCATCCAAGTCACTTACCTTCAATGGCTCACCATTCAGAAAGATAAGGAAGGTGAGATATCCAACGTGTGTGACAATCCAAGATGGATGACCCCCATAATAAAATACCTAGAACAAGATGTAATACCTGACGACAAGAACGAAGCTCGTCGGCTTAGGGCTCAAGAAGCACGTTTCACCATCATTCGAGGTAAGTTATATAAACGCTCATTTACTGGTCCATATTTGAGATGCATTAACCCTACAGAAGCAAGATACGTCTTGTCTGAACTACACGAAGGTGTGTAGGGAAAACCGAGGTTTAGCCCTCGCCCCGAGGATCTATCTTGGATATTTAATTCACCATACATTGATTATTTACCTAGCACGCACCTATATAATTAATCGCAACACGTAGGGGTTTTCTGTGTTTACCTTGAACTGCCGAGGCGAAATGGATCGAGACTCGTGTTGACCTTCGGATCAGATCCCTGCTACCCAATCTCCAACGCCGAATGAGGACGATCTATGAAGAATGCTTCAAAATCACCCAATGCTCTCTATAATATTTTCAAACTCACTCCCAAGTCTTAGGAATTTTCGAGAATATGAAGGTGTTAATGTGGATTAACTTTGATTTTATCTCTTACCTCATATTTATAATGCACTACCTTAATCCCATAGGAAAGGATCTATGCATATACCATAAATATAATAATATCCTTATAGATAAAGAGAATAAAATCATTCCATAATTACACATGATTTTCAAAAATCTCTCCAATTCAACATATGGAGTGGACGAAAATTAGGTGATTAATTATGAGCATTAATCTTGATTTTATCTCTTACCTTATATTTAAAATGCATTACCATAATTCCATATGAAAATTACCATAATCCTATATGGAAAGGATCTATGCATATCCCATAAATATAATAATATCCTTATAGATAAAGAGAATCAAATCCTTTCCATAACATCATGATGGTGGACGATTTTCGAGCTCACGGGCTCGGATGGGCCAAATTGTGGATCAAATGCAAGGAATAAAGATGAGCCTCAAATAAATTAATTATCTTATGTTCACCGTAATATAAATTAATTTATAAACATTTATTCATGCCACTAGAGAATAAATGCCGACTTACCCCTTTATTACCAAGTTGAGTGGGCTCAGACTTAGACATTACGAATACCCGTATTTAAGAAATCGAACGTCCATTAATTATTTATACCATTCGATCGCTAAAATAATTAATATCTTTAATTCCTTAAGTAGTACCACTCAACCTTATTATTGTACTGAGCTAACTCAACCTCGCAGGTTTAGTACAATAAACCTTGAGCTCCTTAAGGGACGCCATCATCCTTAACGGATACGGTGACTCGATATGATAACTAGCATGACATACAAGCACCGCCACCACCCAAGATGCGGAGAATATCGTTAGAACATATAACCCTCACCCATAACAAGTCAAAGTGATGGTCAAGAACTCATACTCATCTAATACCTTATCGAGATTTAGATCATCGTAAGTCACCGAGATCTGGTTCTTCACTACGGTCGATAGAAGAACTCATCTCATCGTGATCCTTCAATACGCCAAAGACGCATCAAAGATAGACAAGCAACTAAGTCAAGTCACTTTATCTATACCGCAGCCTCACACCGACAACTCATCCTCAAGTCGCCTCACCAGAAACTTTTATATCTCATTGTTTCGACCAATCATACGCACTTCGTGATCTTCTACACAATCGTATGATCTAACTTATATATGAGATAAGGGACACGATATATGCAATCAAGTATTCAATTCAGATAGAGATTGTAATAGTGGTAACAGAAACATTGTATACAAGCTCAACAAAACCGCCAAGATACAAATCCAACAATCTCCCACTTATACTAAAGCAAACTTTAGTATACAATGTGTCTCTACTAGCTATTACAAACAAAACATCACTTGATTTCTCTCACTTATACAAAAGTTTCCTTTCTAAGTGGGTGCCATCTAGCGCAATTAAGTCCTCTAACGCCCCGACGAGACCTATTATGTGCTTTAGCTGGTGCCATCTAGCGCAATTCAAGTCCTCTAACGTGCCCAACGTAGACTTATAGCGGCATGCTTGCCGTGAATGGATCCGCTAGGTTATCCTTCAGATCAATCTTTGCAATCCGCATGTCCCCTCGCCTAACTATTTCTCGTATGACATGGTACTTTTCTCTATGTGTTTGGTCGCTTTGTGGATCTGTGGTTCCTTCGAGTTTGCCACCGCACCGAGTTATCACAAGAAATTATGATACTCTGGGCAAACCAGTACCACACCTAGATCCACGAGGTAGTTCTTGAACCATACAGCCTCCTTAGAAGCCTCTCCGCCGCTACATATTCGGCTTTCATGGTAGAGTCCGCAATGCATCACCGCTTTGCACCGCCAGATACGGCTCCACCTCCCAAGGTAAACACATAGCCCGAGGTAGACTTTTTCTCATCACGGCCACTTGGAAACTGAGTCTCAGATAACCCAAAGGCATTAGACTATCTCGCATGGTAAACCAGCCTATAATCTCGAGTCCTTTTCGTGTACTTGAGTATATGCTTTACTACAACCCAATGAGCTTGTCCAGGTTAGATCGATATTCAGCTACTATGCTCACCGTGATAGCGTATATCGGCCTCGCATAGCTTTGCGCACATGAGACTTCCCACGGCGAAACGTAGTGAACTTGTCTCATTTCCTCTATCTCCTTTGCAAACATAGGTGATCGCTTCTTTAGATAAAGGAACGCCATGTCCGAAGGTAGCAATCCTTTTCGCGGTCTCGCATACTAAACGAGTAATCACAAGATCAATGTAAGACGCCCGAGATAAGCTCAATATTTTCTTCTTGCGATCTCGGTAAACCTCGATCCCAAGAATGTACGCGCATCTCTTAAGTCTTTCATTTGAAATCGATCGGATAACCAACTCTTTACGCCTCGATAACAACTTCACATTGTTGCCAAATAGAAGAATGTCATCTACATAAAGTGCAAGAAATACCACATCACCGCTGACATCTAAACGACACACAACTTTCGCTAGCAACTGGTAAATCCATGGACTTTACCACCGCCCAAGCGTAAGTTCCATGATCTTACATCATTGTCTTGTATCGCTTAGCCGTACGTCCATGGGTCGATTATCGCTGCTCGCTTTCCTCGACTAAACCAAGATTCACCCACTAATAGCTTGTTTGCTTTCTCGACTAAACCAAGATTTACCCACTAACATAAATCGCCGGTCGACGAACAACCCTCCCACCACAACGAGGTGCCATGCATACAATGGCAACGGTGGGTGCAATAATTTGGGGTTCTCTATCTCGCACAACTTGTCGGGTAGGTACCACTCAGACGGTCGGTATCTCCGTGGAACTCGACACACTTCAATTTCTTCAAGTATCAGGTCGATCCCTCCCACTAGATTCGACATCTCGCACCTTCGCCTAATCGGTGGTGGAATACGATCATCTTCTAATTCTTGAAGAATGATTTCAACTTTGATTTATGATTTTCTTATAATCCTCTTCTAAGAATCGAGCATTAGTGCTAATAATGACCTTCCGATCCTTAGACTATAGAATAAACCACCTTCGCTCCTCTAGGATAGTCAATAAACAGCCTTGCGCCGGATCTAGCCTCCAACTTGTCGCCTTCTTGTTCAAAGACATGTGCCGGATCGCCCATATCCTTATGTGGCTTAAACTAGGCTTCATACCAAACCACAACTCGAAACGGGTCTTTTCGATCGACTGACGGTACTAGATTTAGCAAGTATGTCGTCGCTTCTAAGGCATACCCCGTAACGAAATAGGCAATGTTGCATAACTCATCATTGATCTAATCATTTCCAAAAGAGTCATATTTCTTCGCCTCGACACACCATTTTGTTGTGGCGTGTCTTGTGAAGTGCTACCGAGATAATTCCACACTTCACCAGATAGTCCATGAACTCGTTGTCGAGGTATTTGCCACCGCGATCGTAACGCAAAGTGACTGATACTCTTACCATAGCTTCGCCTCCACTCCGCCTTAAACTCTTTGAATTCTCAAAGCATCAGACTTGCGTGAAGGTATACGATCCGCACCTCGAGTAATCGCTCATGAAAGTGACAAAATACTGCATTCTCCACGAGCTTGTGTGACATCGGTCCACACAGTCGAATGGACTAGCTCCAACACTTCTTGGCTCTATAACCCTTTGCTTTGAAGCGGTCCGCCGACATCTTACCTTCTATACAGATTCGCAGACCGAAACGGAGTAATCGTGAGATTACCCAACGCCCATTCTTAGCCGCCTTGATCATATTTAGATTGATGTGACCTAATCTAAGATGCTAGAGAAATGTGGTGTCATCTTCATGCTACAAACTTTCTTTCTAGGTTTGAAGAAGATGCAACATAGTTATAGGTATTATGTTTTATGTAAATAGTATGAAGCTTAATTATATAAAGTGCCAACACGTATAACTTCGTCATTTCTTATGATAGAAACACCACTATCAAAAATAACAGTAACATCCATGAGTAAATAGTTTCAAACGTAAACAAGGTTCCGCCGAAAATCCGCACATATAAAACGCCTTTAAAACTAAAACAGCTCTCTCAAACATAAAGTAACATCTCCGACCGCAACGACTCGACTTTCGCTGCTGCCTATGGAGATCGTTATCTCGCCATTACTCGATCCTTGTCCTGGAACCCCGTAGGCATAACAAACATGGTCAACAGACCAGATCTACTACCCATGAATGGGTAGAACAAGTCGCTAAACATGTTTCACATTAAAGCAAATGGTGTACTGAGCCTCGAGCTTGGGGCACTTAGCCTCCAATGCCTGGGCCTCACCGCACTTCAAGCATTTGCCCTTCTCCTTCGCTTTTTCAAACCGCCGGTAGAGCCCTCAGACACTCCCACTCTTTTCTTTAGCCTTAGCATCTCTTGAATTTCACTTTCCTTTTTCATCTTCGATAAAGCAAAGGGTTTTCGAGGCGCAGATTAAAGATCTGCACCTTTGCCCATTTTATGCTCTTCCGCTATTAAATCCTCTTGCAATGAATCTAGAGTATAACTCTTATCATAAAGGACCGCTCTATAACGGAAGTCATCAAAAGATTTGGCAAAGTGTTGAGGATCATATCGATTCTCGACTACGCCATCAATATATCCTCCAACCAACTCGAAGCCTCCAAGAGATTGATCATTCGCTTTACATGGTCATGCAATCGAATCGCTTTCCTTCATAGAACTCGACATTATTGATTTTGTCAAATTACGACAAGCGATTCTCGTCCGACCCTCATACGATTTCATAAGATTTAGCCATATTGTGGTCGCATCTTCCATCTCTTGATGTCGGAGTTGCAGGACTCGCACATGGTGACCAAAAGAAGGCACTTTGTCATTCTATTTGATTTGTCTCATTTCCCGTGCTCCTCGCGCCCTCATAAGTAGATGAACTGCCCAGAGGCTGGGACGGACGTAGTGAGTACAAATAAATTATCTTCGGCAAGAAGAACATTCTCAATGTTTCGCTTCCACTCGATAAAATTCGCACCGATAATGGATTTTAAAGCAGCATATTGATAATCGTAAGAGACATATCTCAAACGATAATGTAAACACATAAGCATACGATCGCACATAATTCGTGAATAATAATATTGTAACCTTTGATAAAACAATATTAATTGAAACCTCCAATCGCTTAAGGAATCCCACATGCAAGCCAAGCGTGTGGACGCCACACATGAACCCTCGACTGCACTAAAATATACATTTTAGTCGCTTAATTTTAATCCAGTCAACTTATCCTTACGACAAATGAAATTAACGATCGATCTTACTAGACCACATCACTATCACAAGAAGGGACTTCGGGAAGTTGTACTGAGGTGATGTCAAGCAATGACCACATTTTAACAAAGCAGAAACTAATTCTTAGAATTAGCATACCACTAGACCATACCGCCCAATTCAAATTTTTGTTATCTCATTTTATATCTATCTCTAGAGAACTTATGAAAATCGCACATGCAAGCCACGCTGTGGATCGCCACACATGAAACTCCCACTTCTCAATAGATCTAAAATGTTTTATTTAGAAATCTCATCTAACAAACTTATGATAAACAAAGGCAAGCAAGCCACTGTGTGGATCGCCACTCACAAAGGCGTATCACTTTGTTTAGAGATCAAAAGTGGAGGTCTCGACATTTTAATTTAAAAAAAATTAATTTGTCGGTTTGTTTGGTTAGTCTTTTGTTCAAAAGGTTTGTCCATGCAGATCACGTAATCCTAGCATGCTTTTCTATAGAACTCAACATGTAAAACATGCTCAGTAATTCTAAAATATGCTTGAAAGCATGATAAACCTAGCATGCTTACTATGCGCACCCAATTAAAACACTTAAAGGTTTGTCAACGTAATTTAAACATACATAGCATGCTACCGCATAATTTAAACATCCACTATACATGCAATGAACGATAAAATAAAATAAAACGCTCATCGTGGCCCACTCGTGAATCGCACTTTCCGCCCTAATCTATTACATAGAATTGCAAAGAATGTATCTTATAATCTTCAAAACGGGCCTCGCAGGCACCCGCACGACCGGATTCAAACGGGCATCGCGCACCCGCACGAACCGACTCGCCAAATTAGATTCGGCCGAAAACGGATCCGGCTCGCCCGCCACGCGGGCGCATCCGCTGAGCGCCGCGCACGCCGCGCGCCGCCGCCCGCACGCCGCGCACCCGCTTTTCCCGCTGCCTCGATCCGGGCCGCTGCCTTCGCTTTACTTTACGCATAAGATTTACGTAAAAATAAATCTAATCTAACCACGATTTTCTCGCAGAAAACAAAATCCGACAAAATAAAAACGAGCCACGATGAACGCCGATTCAACAATTAATATATTGCGCACGAATAATCAAACGTGAATTAATCCAACAGAGCCAAGATATCGATCCTGTGCTCGATATCAATTGTAGGAAAACCGAGGTTTAGCCTCGCCCTGAGGATCTATCTCGATATTTAATTCACCATACATTGATTATTTACCTAGCATGCACCTATATAATTAATTGCAACAAGTAGGGTTTTCTCGTGTTTACCTCAACTGCCGAGGCGGAATGGATCGAGACCGTGCTGACCTTCCGGATCAGATCCCGCTACCCAATCTCCAACGCCTGCCGAGGACGATCTATGGAGAATGCTTCGAAAATCACCCAATGCTCTCTATAATATTTTCAAACTCGCTCCCAAGTCCTAGGAATTTTCGAGAATATCAAGGTGTTAATGCGTGGATTAACTTTGATTTTATCTTCACCTCATATTTATAATGCACTAACTTAATCCCATAAGGAAAGGATCTATGCATATACCATAAATATAATAATATCCTTATAGGATAAAGAGAATAAAATCATTCCATAATTACACATGATTTTCAAAAATCTCTCCAATTCAACATATGGAGTGGATTTAAAATTAGGTGATTAATTATGAGCATTAATCTCGATTTTATCTCTTACCTTATATTTAAAATGCATACCATAATTCCATATGGAAATTACCATAATCCTATATGGAAAGGATTATTACCATAATCCTATATGGAAAGAATCTATGCATATCCCATAAATATAATAAAACTTTATAGATAAAGAGAATCAAACTTTCCATAAGAGCATGATGGTGACCATTTTTTCGAGCTCACGGGCTCGACGGGCCAAACCTGTGGATCAAATGCAAGGAATAAAGATGGGCATCAAATAAATTAATTATCTTATGTTCAAATTTTAACATAAATTAATTTATAAACATTTATTCATGCCACTAGAGAATAAATGCCGACTTACCCTTTATTACCGGGTTGAGTCGGCTTGCACTTAGACATTACGAATCCCCGATTTCAGATATCGAACGTCCATTAATTATTTATAGATTCTGATCGCTAAAACAATTAATATCTTTAATTCCTAAGTAGTACCACTCAACCTTATTATTGTACTTGAGCTAACTCAACTCGCAGGTTTAGTACAATAAACCTTTTGAGCCCTTATGGACGCCATCTTCCTTAATCGGATACGGTGAATCGATATGATAACTAGCATGACATACAAGACCGCCACCACCCAAGATGCGGAGAATATCGTTAGAACATATAACCTCACCCATAACAAGTCAAAGTGATGGTCAAGAACTCATACTCATCTAATACCTTATCGAGATTTAGATCATCGTAAGTCACCGAGATCTAGGTTCTTCACTACGCGAGATAGAAGAACTCATCTCATCGTCCTACGCTATACATAGCCTCATTCTGCCGGCCCGCCTCGCCAGACTCGCCGCCGCACTAATTTTCTACAAAATCTCCAGCCGACGGTGTATGCCCGAACGAACTCGTGCCTTCAACCCCAACAAGGCTCGAATCACCACGGCCTCTCCCGGCGTCGGCCCTGGGCAGCCGGACAGACGACCTGTGGTCACCTTCACCCCCCCGACATTGTCAAGCGCCAAGACGGCATTCCGGGAGTGATACACCGAGGTCACACCGCCCCCGACCGACACCGGCCGGAGACGACCTCCCCCCACCCGCCGCTTCCCGCCGACCAGGTCCTCGGCCGCCTCCGCCCCGGAGGATCGCCTCGAATGATCCGCCCACCGACCCATCAACCGAGCACTTCGGCATGATCGAGTAGCCTCCCGGGTTCTTTATGATCGGCACGGAGCCCGCCGCGGGCCGGGGCATGCATCGCTTATGACGATTCATACATCTCCATATACTTCACGATGGAGTGACAGCCGTTCTCGCTGTCTTCCCCTCCTCATCCTCAAAGACCATACCTCCGCCAGAAGCTCCTGACTCGCCGCCGGATATGGTAGTCTCCACCAGCCGGGATGCCTCTCGCATCGCGTCCTCCGACACCCGAGCTAGCCTCCGCAGCCGCTCAATGCCCTCACATCGCATCAAACGCCTGATAGCGCCGGCAGTAAGTCCCCTCGGACTTCGCCTGCGGTCCTCAACTGCTGGCCTCGCCGGAGGCGGGCCACTTCCGATCAGCCTCGCAACTTCTCTTCGGTCGCGACGAGCAGCCGACATCCATGGTCAAAACTGGGTCACCAGCACCTGGCCTCCTTCGTTTCACCGGCCCCTGGACTTCTTTAACTTTGTACATTCTGATCAAGTCCGAGACCAAGTGAATCTAAATAAACAAGAACACAAATTTAAAAATGTTTTATTACTCAAAAGGGAATTATTATAGGCTGTGTCTCTATCGACCCGCTCAAGCTATTACATCGTGTCATCGACTCAGCTATGTCGGGCCGCGACCTCCTCGCGCCTCCCGATGCTCTGCGGCCCTCCATGGAGCTCCAACCCGCCTCCGCCCCCTCCTCCTCCTCGCCTGCTCCGCACCCCAAGGAGCCCTCAAGCTCGGATCTGCCTCCTCAGACCGGGCGACGACCCACCGTCGAGGGTGAGCTGAGCCGAGCCTCCAAGACCGGGAAGGAGTCCACCCGAGATCACCCGGCGTGAGTCCCCTCTTTAGGTCGACTCGGTCCACCCATGCTCGACCTTATCGGTCGCATGGCGACCGCCACCTCCCCTGTGATCCGACACCACCTTCGGCTCAGACGGCGGCGAGATCGCAAAAAGCCGAGAAGCTCCGACTGATGAGCCCACGCAAGCCCTCACAGTGGTCCCGTCGGCCACCGACCTCTCGTCCGCGAGCCTTCTTCGCCCGCCACCTCCTTCCTCTTCGACCTCCCCCGGCCCAGGCTCAGCCTCTTCTTCGTATGCCTCAGCACCCTCCCGCCCGAGTCTCGCCTCGGCTCCCTCGCGCTGCCACGGGCTCAAGTCCGCCTGCCGTAGCAAGCTCCCGCCCCGCCTCATACCGGCCGAGCTCGACAGCCCCGGCGACTGCAGCCCCTCAAGAAACACGCCAGGCCCCATCACCGAGCTCCCACCCGAAAAGAGAAGACAAGTAATACAGATCGCAGAGCCAAAATCTAAATTGAAGAACTTTGTACCTGAGGAGGGCGCGCAGCTTGAGGGCTGACCAGACTCAAGGCGCCCGAGGTCGAGACTGCGGGCGACCCACCGAGGCCCACTCATCACCGCCAATGCTATCGACCTTCTTCGCCCTGTAGGTCCACCCGCTCTCTTCTTCTGCAGTCCTCGCCTCGACGCACCTACCACCGCATAAGAAGAAAGCATTAGCACAAAGAAAATCGACGATAAGGACTAAGAAGATGGGATGCCCTCACCCCGTCGCACTCGTCCCGACGCTTCGACCGTAGAAACTCACCGCTCTTCAGTCCCCTGTAACTTATGGATAAAATCTCACCGCCGCCAAGACCTCCTCCATAGGCCCAAGGGCTTGATTTTTGTCCGCCACCGACGATCCCCACTCATACCCCTACCGCCTGCCAGAAAGAAATACCTATTCTACCAACGGGACACTTGGAGGATCGCTACCTTAATTTCAGCGGGAATGATAGTACACCCTCCTATGGTCTTCACACTAAAAAGCGATCAAGACTCGAAGAAACTCCTCAATGCCATACAAGAAAGCCCGCCCCACCACCCACCTAATGGAATTCGAGGTCAATCCAATAGATCGAAATACTCTAGCTAAGATAAAGGCGAGTACCTAAGACCGCCTCAAACTATCTACATAAACGGTAATAAACCCTCCGGAGGCCATCGCCTATCATCCGGGCAGCACCACCACCATCCTCCGGATCGTATCTCACACACTTCAAAAGTTCCTCCAAGGTCAAACCCGACCGCCACGCCCACCCTCAACCCATCCATACCGAGGATACCAGCTGAACTCACTCCCATGGACTACCCAACCATTATAGACATATATACTTTAGGGAACTCACCGTAACCCGGCGAAAGGAACTTTCGAGCGAGAAGAAGATGAAGAAAACATACTTACTTTTCACGGTAGTATGGCTCCTTCAAAGATCGATCAATCGAAAATTTCTTAATTTTTTCTCAAAAAGGCGAGGAAGTGAACATTGCCTCTGCGCCTATTTATAAGACAAGGGCCCTAAACGCCGCTTCAATTCGACACGCCTACACGTGATCGACGGAGTCACGCCACGCTGCTCGAGTGCCCAACTACCACCGCATGTAGACTGACGCAGGTAAGATACCGCCCCGACCTAGCAATCATCATACGGACCCGGCCCTCCGGATGGCGGCGCCGGTCGCACCCGCCCTTCCCACAAATACACAAGGAGATCCATCGGACCTCGGCGTTATCAACAAGCTCCCCTTGGAACGCTCCATCCAGATCGGAGCTGGCAACCAGCCCCAGATTCGTGCCGCCGGCACCGACATCCCCGGAGCGGCGTCTCGCTCGACATCGGCACCCACCAAGAGAAACCACCTGATCGGACCCGCGAACCCACGCAGAGGGTCGATATCCCGCCGGACTTCGACTTCCTTCGTAGCACTTTTTCCAAGAAATGCAATGCACACCCAACCCGCCCGCACCGAGCCAAATAAACCCTCACATAAAAGACAACACCTTCAACAAAACTTCACCAGCCACACCTCACCCGGCAGCGCTTCACTCCACCCCGTCACCGTCCCCTGCTATTCGGTGGCTATGACGGATATGGCCCAACGATCAAGCCCACTAACAGCCCAAACGACCGGGCTAACACTGGTAGGGCCCACGCGGTTGAGCCCAAGCGAGCCCTAATCGCTCCAAAACCCTAGCCCCGAACTAAAGCGCGCCACCTCCACGGCGACGTGAAGGCGAAGCGGCCCCGCCGCCAATGGAGGACACGCCCCAAGTCGCGCCACCTCCACGCGGGCGCAGAGGCGGGCCCTCGCCCGCCAATGGAGGCAGCCAGAGAAGAGTCACGTACCAATGGAGAGGTTGAGCACGCCCACTGCAGTGCTAGTTGTATAAATAGAAGGAAAGACATTAGAAGGGTTGGCAACTTATCGAATACTAAGAGCTTGTACACACTCACCGCATTATAGTGAAAGTATTGAGGAAACATCCGTGACGAGATCTCATTAACGATCGAACCACGTAAAGCTTGTTTTTATTGCTTCATAAATCTGACACCACGTAACTAGATTATCATCTATCCATTTCTATTTCTCAAATCTCTTTAATTTTACTTTGCTCACATTTCATGTCTCACTTTGTTTTTCTAAATCAAACTTCACCTTGAGTAAAATTATATAAATAGTTGTGTGTATATTTTCATTCCACAATTCACAATTATTTTGCACTATCAATTTAATTTAGCCAATTAATTAATTAGTTGGTCAAATAAATAGTTATATATTTTATTGAGGAATTTAATTTGGTTAATAATTTTCTCATGAGATTTTACCAATTCAAGACATAAATAAAATTTTATTTTTGTACTAATTTCTTAAATAAATTTTGAGTCTTGCATCAATTATTCATAAAATTCACAAATTAAAGATCTAAATAAATGGATATATTTTGCACAATTTTGAAACTTATATCAATTTTTATAAGATTTCTCAAATTAATAAAAAATTTGAAATAAATAGTTATGTTCAATTTTTGTTGAGAGGATAATCAATTATTAGAATAATATATATTTTATTAAATATATTTTGTAAATTTAAATGTTGTCGTAATTAGCGATATTACTAGACAAGAATGAGACAAGGACAAATAATAAAATTAGTTTTTAATTTGTGACAATTGCATGTATATAAATTTCTAAATAGTCTTGACATCAATAGATATATCTAGGTAGAATTTTCTCAATTTTAATCTATTGAGTAATATATATTTTTAATTATATATTTTGTAAATCTAAACGATTCGAGTAATTAGTGGATATTACTAGATGAGAATGAGGTGAGAACACTAATTTCTATTTGTAACTCTTTTGTTATTAATATTATTTCGATTCAAAATATATATTATAGAAGAGTATAAATAATTATCAACATACCAATGTAGAATTTTGAATCCCACATAGCTTTTTCGTGAGAATTCACAAATAAATAGTAATGTTCAAATTTTATTTAGAGGATAATCAATTATTGAATAATATATATTTTATTAATTAGATACTTTATAAATTTAAATACTTTCAAGTAATTAAATATTATTATACGAGAATGAGACAAGAACATATTATAAAATTACTTTTTAATCATATTTGTGATAGCTATATGTATATAAATTAATTATTAAAGGACATGTCTACGTTAAATTCTCTCGCTTTTAATCTTTGTTAGTTATCTTATTTATTATCAATAATTACTTTGTAGTGTTCAAGTTTTTTTGAAAAGAATAAATAATTGTTGTAACAACTTATATTTATAATATTAAATAGGTCCGAATAATTAACAAATTTGGGACGATTATGGGTATGTATATGTTAGACATGTTCTCTATTTTTTCTTTTGTATTTATATTATTTATTATTAATATTTATTCAAGAATTTTCAGTCATTATTGAGACGGATAATCAATTATCGCAATAATTTTTAATTATAAATATAAACATATTGGATAGTTAAATGTATTAACTATACGAGTTTGACTAACAAGTAGTAAAATATTTTTCAATCGTTTGGATATGTACAAACATATAATTTCCAAGGAATCTTAACATCAATTGACATGCATACATAGAATTTCTCCATTTTTACCGTTTGTTAATTATACTATATATTGTTAATGTTTACCTTGTAATGTTCAATTTTATCAGACAAATAACCAATCACTATAATAATTTATATTTATAAATTTAAACTAGATTGATAATTAATAGTATTTAAGATGCGTACTGTACATACACTATAGACAGATACTAATATTTATCAATATGCCTACAAATAGTTAAATTTCTACAGATAAATCATAATACAATGTGATTTTTCATCATAATTCGACAAAATATAACGATACATGTCAAATTCATAAGTATAATCCTGATATAAAATTATTACTATGATCATAAACACAATGTAAAATATTTTCCATGAAACTCACTTCACGGATTATACGTTAATATATACATCATTTTAGTATTAGCAATTTAGCATCAATAGTCTACCTACCTATTATAATTCACAAGCATTATAACACAATTATTTCGATATAATATAATAACTACTCCTGGTTCAGGTTGTCCATTCCAGTAACGTAGCTAGCAGATTAGCCAAAGCGAAGAGATAAAACGGAGCGCTTTCACTTCATTCCTCCTAACTTGCAATTTTCCGGCAATGGCGGCGTCGAATGGCAGCGTTATCGATTCGATCGTGCATGCGCCCTACGCCGCTACCGTCCGTGTGATGCTCGCTTATCTTGAGCGGAATTTGCTGCCGGACGCCGTTGTGCGCCGCCTCACGCGGCTGCTGCTCGCGTGTCGCCTCCGCTCCGGTTACCGACCGTCCGCTGAGATTTAGCTCTCTGATCTCATCCACTTCGCGCATTGTACGTTGCTGAAACACTGTCCCTCTGGTGTGTTTAATTTCGAATGAAATTCATTGTTTTTTCTGGAGAATCTGCTTTCTGGATGTTGCTTGTTAGTTATTAGGAATTATTAGAGCAAAACAAATTTCTTTTAATATGTTCAAAATCTTGCTTCTTTTCCCCTGTTGAGCTCTTGTCCTTGCTTCTTGATTGGCGATGTTAGGTCATACCTAATGTAGTAACATTGACTCCAAACTTTTAGAATCGCCTGATTAGTGGTGTATTACTGGAAGTTGTCGGTTTAAAACTAATGAACGTCTTCTAGTTAGAGTCTTAGAGATAACTTGTGAGCACCAGTAACAGAGGCATGGTTACCGGAAAGAACTTTTATTTGTTTTTGTTTTTGGTTTGGGTGTTTTTCTGCAAAATGCTTGAAGAGTGATAGAAAACTATGGAACTAATGTCTAATGCAGAAATTGTGAGTTATAGCCAAAATGAATTTCCATATTAACATTTCCACCTTGCAGCTTTGAGAGAGATGCCGATAGCAATCAAGACAGAAGAACCCAAGTATCAATATTACGAAGTTCCAACCTCTTTCTTCAAGCTCGTTCTTGGGAAGCATCTAAAATACAGGCAAAATTTCCTCCAAACTCGGAATTTATTGTTTATTTTTTCTTTTTAATGAGAGAGGAGGGATGAGGAACTAAACCTTAACTCTTCCTCGGCTAGTGATGGACTATGATACCATCTTAATGGAGACTGGAGACGAAGCATCCGCTAGGTGGGCGAGCACGGATTTTAGTTCACACTCGATCAGGAGAAGGCAATGGGGATCGAATCCAATTATATATGGCCATTGTTTATAAACTACGATATCGCTTCTCTCAAGACTTAAGCGTTGATCCTGCTTTATATATGGCATTGTGCAGTTGCTGCTTCTTCCCAGACAAGTCGAGCACCTTAGAGGATGCTGAGAAGGGATGCTAGAGCTATACAGCGAGAGGTCGCAAATAAAAGATGGTCATTCTGTTCTTGATGTCGGCTGTGGATGGGGATCACTTTCTGTATTTAGCATAAAAATACCCTAATTGCCAGATTACTGGGCTTTGCAATTCAACAACACAAAAAACATATTGAGAAGCAGTGTCGGTACGTACTCGCTTTCCTTGCATAAAAGCTTTGATACCAAGATTCAGGAGTGCTGCTACAAGCTCAAGTAAAATGCAATATCACAAATCTTGTGTGCAGTTTTCCAGCTGTAACTATTCTTCGACATTAATGAGATGTTCGAGCAAGAAGATAACAAAATACATACATCAGTTTAAGTTCAATTCAATGTGTGTTGGTCTTGTTGGAGATGATAAATCTAACTGCACTTGTTGTTCCAACAGGGATCTTGAGCTGCAAAATGTGGAGATCATTGTAGCAGATATCAGTACATTTGAAATGGAAGCTTCATATGACAGAATATTCTCCATTGAAATGTTTGAGGTATGAAAATCCTACCCAATTCCAGAATAAGTTAAGACAAATTATTGGTAGTTGGGCTAATGAGTTTGGTTTTGTTTCTCCCAAACAGCATATGAAGAACTATCATGATCTTCTTGAGAAGATTTCTGGTGGATGAAACCAAACAGTCTTCTGTTTGTACATTATTTCTGCCATAAAGCATTTGCCTACCAATTTGAGGGTAACCACATCCAACGCTAGACTAAATTGCCATTAAAAATCTTCGCTTAATTTAACTTAATTCACAAGTTTTAGACTAAGCGCATCATGAAGTAGGATGTCAATGATGACGACTGGATAACTAGATACTTCTTCACTGGAGGTACAATGCCCTCAGCTAATCTACTCCTTTACTTTCAGGTTACCTCCTTTCATATAATTCTCAAAAGCATCTTTCTTTGTTTGGGTTTCTTTCTTTTTTCACTGGCTACTTGTGGTTCTTTCATGCAGGACAATGTGTCTGTGCTCAATCACTGGCTTGTGAACGGAAAGCACTATGCACAGGCAAGGTAAGTACAAGAACTAGGAATTTGAAAGTTCTCTTACAATGTGATTGAGATTCTATGTCCTTGCTAACCAAATCTAAGGGTTTATGAAGTAAATCTAACAAAAGGCTTTCTTGCAACGAAGAATGGCTTAAGAGAATGGATAGGAACTCGAGTTTGATAAAACCAATAATGGAATCAACTTATGGCAAGGATTCAGCAATGAAGTGGACTGTCTATTGGAGAACACTCTTCATTGCAGTTGCAGAACTATTTGGATATGACAACGGAGAAGAATGGATGGTTGCTCATTTCCTTTTCAAGAAAAATAAAAGAGCTAGAGGGCGACAGATTCATTTTCCGACTAAAATAAAAGACTGTAGCTTGATGATATAATGTTCCATGTAATGTGACAACAATATTTTCGTCTTCTAAGATGATACACAATTGAATAAAAAGGTAATATCCTAAGATGGTGTTGGTGCCTGTTTTGTCTAAGATGAGAAGATAATGTTTGGATACTATAATTGTTTCATAGTTCTCACTTCTCATTAAACCATGGAGAAAACTGCTAGTCATACTGAACTGAAACACTTTCTCATTTGATCATAATATGCATGAATCCCCAGTCACTAGCTAGTAAAATACCTATTCAGCAAAAGAAGTTTTCTAAAGTTTATCCAAAAATGAAGATAAAAGGCAGTTAAATGAGTTCAACCTGAATAATGCATGAACACAGATATGTAATACACGAAAAAGTAGTAAACAAAGATCAAAAGATAAATTTCAAGAAGTTTAAAAGTATGATTGATGAGATAAAATTAACTGCTCATTTAACGAGAAGACATAATTATTCAAGCAGCTGCAAAGAGTGTGAAGATGGAGAAACATTCAAATAGCCACGAGTAAACTTGTCAACCGGATTTTACCCGATGAACAAATAAATAAGATCGATTATGGTTTTAAAACCGATCCACTAGATATCGGATCCGGACCAAACCCGAACCATCAAAGTGTGGGTTTGGGTCGATAATTACCCAAATGCTAAAACGATTACCAATTTATAATTTTTTCAAAATTCAATAAAAATGACAATTAATTAGTAATAGAATATCTAAAACAAATACACAATCATCAAAAATAAAAATAAAAATGTTGGACCTGGAACAACGGGCTCGATATGCCCTCCGGTTCGAGGTAGCCTAATCGAACCGAACCATTGTTAACGCGCCATGATTGGTTCTGTTCGATCCTAGAAACCCGTCCATCGATGCTGACCCACGAACAAGAAACAACAAATAGAATCCTAAAATTTGACTTTCTGCTAGACCTTTCCTACCACTGTTCAAGTAACAACATCCACAACCAAAACCATACAACAGCCCAATTTTATCAAATCTCTGAAAGTGATGTAGTAGTAAGGCTAAAGTTACAAGTAAAACAATTGAACAGCCTTGATCACGATTTTACTTTAACAAATAGGAAAAGGGCCAAGAACATATACCAACTACAAGCACCATATTCAAATCTATCTTCTCAAACAATATATCCCTTCTAGCAATACTTAACATCTTATCCAAATAAGTAGCAATTTGTGCAAGATTAAAAATGAGATTTTCACTGTATTAAGATTCAAATCCTTTGCTTTTCTTCAGCAAGAAAACTTCCATATGACACCACCAAAGATGACTCCCAACATTCACGTGACTGCTCATCTCTGCAAAGATATGCTACCTAGATTGCCCTCAAGTCTTGAAAGAATAAAGTGGTTGTGAAATTCTATGAGCTGAAATAAAGATCCAAAGTAACTACAGAAGTTCCACTACAATTTGATACCTACAAATGCTCCTAAAATTTTGGCAATTCTCAAGTTAAATATTCCATCCTGATAAAATATTACAACTCGAATCGAACTTATTCAAGGCTCACAAATCTCCAAAACACACGAAGCACTTAGAGGCTAAATAACAATTTCTAAACACTACATAATCAGTACAAATCAATGATCTAATCCACAGAAACTACACAACTAAAACGAATAATTCATTAAATTCCCATTTCCCAGCATTCACCTCAGTGTGAAATAAAGTGACTAAGAAACGACAGTTTTCTTCTTAAATTCAGCTTCATAAGTCAAATCCAACACCACATCAGCTTCCAAGAACCTACTTAGATGCTTATCATCCAAATGTTGCTGGAAAAACAGTAAAAGAGAATATAAAATAAAAAAATAAATACAATTCCTCAACTCTACATAATTTCACAACTTCCAAAAAATAATGAACAATTCTTGCTTCACTTAAGAGCTTACAGATAACACTGTCTGTATTTCTCCCACTCAGAAATGCACCTTC
The DNA here is from genome assembly GCA_036937905.1 of Salvia rosmarinus. NCBI lineage: Eukaryota > Viridiplantae > Streptophyta > Magnoliopsida > Lamiales > Lamiaceae > Salvia > Salvia rosmarinus. Next base: position 98,903,071 of record CM072816.1, read on the forward strand.
TTTATCCCACTGCCCTTTCAGGAATTTTTCCGAATACCATGTACTCATAAATTGTTTAAACCAATTTAGGTCATCAAACCCGCAGCAGCAAAACAATTCCATTAATTTAATTATATTGTAATGAATATTTAAATGGCCCATGAAGAAAAACGAGAAAATATTGGATTTTTACCGGTTGAAGCAGTTGTGATAAGCAGTTCTGAAATGGGCTAAAGGTGAAGTTGCTGAAGAACAAGAGCGATTAGTGTCTCTCATGATCCCCATTTTCTATGATTACAATTTTATAAAATCGAACATCTTTGAACTGGTAAAACTAAACGTTCAAAAACATTTGCTGTATATTTTCTGGAAATTTTATAGTAATCTATATACTTTTCTGCATTTATCTTTGTGGCCAAGATCCGTAGTTGATGATGTAAATAAAATAAGAATTAGTATTAAATATCATAAAGCTAAAATATTTATATGTTTTCATAAGTTGTCTTACGAAATTTCAATACACAAAATCAATCAATAATTGAGATTATACTATATTTTTAATAAAATTTCTTTCAATATATACCCTTATTTACCGTGAACTTTGAATTCATCACCAAACCATCGACAAAATTTGGCCACGATTGAACTTGAACTTGATCCTTCAATAAGGAGAACATCAACAAACACTGAGCGATGCACGTGAAGAAGAATATGATACATTTGTTTGGTTAATTTTTTCACTGTATGAACTCGAGGATGCAGACAAATAGGTATTCTAAAGAACCAATATACGTCAAAACAAGAAGACGCAAAAATAAGGAGAAAAATTTTAGTGAAAACCTCTCAAAATGAAGAGAGAAAACCACGGACTATTAGAATCGAATCCACTATCATCAACAATGGAGCGACACAATCTTCTAGATTATACAAGCATACAAAACATCATACACTCGAAAATAAGACATCAAGATGTATGTAATCAAAATCGAGAAAGATCGAAAAATATCACCGTAAAATTCTCATCTATTCAAATCAACGAAACCCGACCTCCAAACTCAAAATTCGATCTCAGTCAAAACGTTGGCTCAGATGTTATAAAGTTTTGTCCAAAACTTCACGTGATCTAATGGTTCAATTTCCGGAACGAATTTTCTCGTCGCCTAAAACCCGAGAGGAGAAAAAAGGTTAATTTTTCTGCTTTACCCTCAATTTCTCCCTTAAAAATGGTTGACTCTTTTCACTCTTATATCATTCTCATGAGTCAAAACATAAGAAACACAACAATAACAACTTTATTTTAATTTTTAATTATTTTGTATGACTAATTTTAAATCGAACTTATATATAATATATGTAAAAAAGTGGAGTTACACTGGCTAGAACCCTGTGCAGCCCCTACTTGGATGAGCCTATGCGGCGAAGCAGATTTAAACGCTACGGAACGTCTGAGCCAACCTTCAAATATATGCTTTTATAAGCCAAAACTGCTATCAGTGATTGTAACTTTTTGAGTAAAAGCTCATTCGAAATTACTTAATTGGCTGGTTATAGTTTATGGTTCACATTTTAGAGTTATTTTCACGTGAATTCGAATTGATTCAATTTTTGATACTTGAACCTGTCTCAAAGCAAAACTAAATCTTTCTATAAAATTTGAGAAAAGTTAACAAATATTCGTATTTATTTTAAAAGAAGATTTAAAATTCAGATCATAAATTATACTAAACCCTTACCCAATTTATCTACCAACAGCCACATGTGACAAAAGCCAGCTGCGCTCTAACTCATCACGCCACTATGAGAAATTGAGTTGGTCCGAAAATATAAAGTCTTTTAAAAGTATATATATTTGAGTCTCAAATCGATGTATTTATATAACAAAATATAGAGTTGGTAAATGAACCCGACAGATCGGTCCGTTCGTGATACTCTAGATTTGGATTAGGTTGGTTTAAAAATTAAAATCCAAAAAAGTTGGATTTAAAACACCAAAAATCTCGAATCGATCGAGCTCGAGCCAAAAGAGTTCGAGGTTTTCTACAATTGGACCGATAAATATATATATTTTATTACCTACTAATATTATGTTTCTCTTTAATTTTGTTTTTCTTCTTATTCTTGTTCTTTAATCTCTTTTAAGTTATTCATTGTTTTGTTTTGAATTATTTACTATTTTAGATTATGATGTTGGTATTTTAATTTATTTTTCGTTGTATTGACATATAATTTTGAAGTTTTAATTTTGTTATTGTTGATGTTAAATTACTAAATTTTAGATTTAAATTATTATTTTATATAATGATTTATCTTTTATAATTAAATATGCAATTTTATAAGTTTAAAAATAGAAAAATGAGTGAGTGTAGCCACGCTGCAGCTCACTCGGACTGAGTTAAGTTTCATATTTAACAACTTAATTTTATTTTCGACTCAACCCGACTCAACCTTAAAAATATAGAAGTCCCATGAACGACCCGATCAACTACTTTTATCGCCTCTTAATAAAATATCAAGCTGGTAGATTCAATCCAAATGCAACAAATTGAAGATAACATTTAGACTTGAGCTACCAACGATTTTTACGAATAATGTCAAATATGTCATTTGCATCTATCCAAATTCCTTTTCAGCTTCGACATCTAATATGTGTTCTCTTATTTTCAGTATAAATAAATCATACTTGCATATAAAAAATACTCTAATTTATTAATTTTAATCAATTAAACTATGTCTATTATTCCAAACTTATTAATTATTCATTAACTAAATTAAGTTTATTGGAGCGCTTTAAATATTCTTTTTTATATCATGGAACCCGCACCGCTACTAGCGACTCAAACCCATAGACGTTGATGTGTCAACTCGCGATCTCTACCAGCGAACTCACCTTAACCATCACGTCGCTTTAAATATTCTTAAAATAAACACGTTAAAGCCAAAACTGTCGTTTTCAATTGCTAAATGAACAAAACAGAAACCAAGTGGCGCGTAGCTCACATATCCCACATTTCAAGGCCGAAGCCACTCATTGTGTTGGAACAATGATACAAAATTTATAAAGTAAAATAAATAATCTCTATCTCTATCCCATTTAAAATATCTCACTTTTCTTTATTCCATTTTATTTTATGAATAATTATTCCTTCAAAAATATGATCCTACCCATTTTTAACACTTTAACTACTTTATACATTTTTTCTACATACCGTGTCAAAAAAATGGGACATTTTGATGAGACGTAGGAATATATTTTAAGAGATAATATAGGGTGTTTGGTAGTTATAGTCCAAAATATGTTCTGTTAAGTTTTAAAAATTTTTAATGTTGCTTTAAGCATGTCACCAAACACCTCATAATCTCCCTAAGAGCGGGTCTAATGAAAAAAGTACTCCTCCTATCTACCAAATTTAATTTACATTATTCTTTAAGTTATTTTATTTAATTTGGTTTATTTTATTTTTAATAATTTTCTTCAAAATTTATGAATCTTATTTTCTTTTAATCTCTTTAACCATTTTATATGAATCATGTTCAACGGATGGAAGTAATACTACTTATTATGATGCAACTAAAAATTGTACTTTAAATCCATCAAAAGCTTATATTTATTTATTTTTGTCTGCCCATAAAAATTTATATTTTTTCTTTAGTCATCTTTTATATTTATAATATGGGATACTTTTTATTTATTAAAATTTATTAAAACTCGATCACCAAAATCAATTAAATTTTGATAGACAAAAGAATATTTATTTAGATCTCAATTTATACATATGTGATAAACTCTAGAAAAGAAATCCTATATATGATATATCTTGTGGCGGATTATTTGCAACTATAATAATCAATTAATACACCCACAAAATTATAAGCGTGCCACAATATTCCGCTCTATAATATATTTTATAATAATAATAAATATTCCATACATTCCTTAAATTTATTCCTAGATATTTCAGTATGGCTTTAATAAAATTATTGAATGACATGAATCGAAGTGTTTTCTATAATTAGTTAGTGGTAGGCCCATAAATGGTAAAAATGTAAATAAATGGATTATTGAGGTAAAAATTAAAAATAATAATGAGCTATGAATGATAAAATATATAAATATGATATTATTAAGATTAATATGTTAAAAGATAATTATTATAAATGAATAGGAAATTAAGAGATATTTTAAAAGAAAAATTAGGAAGAAAATGAGTACTATATAAATATCTATATATATATTGTCAGCGGTCACAAGTTACTCATTCTTTCACAAACAAAACTAAAACAAAGTTTTCATCTTTGTAGAACTCAACAATGGCGGAGCAGAATCAGAAATACTCCCAGTTCAGAGGGCAACCTCGCCTCCCCAAATTCGCGATCTCCAAACGCTACGATCTCAAACTCAAGCCCGATCTCGCCGCCTGCAAATTCACCGGCGCCGTTCAAATCTCCGTTGATGTTGTTTCAGACACTAATTTCCTCGTCCTCAATGCCGCCGAACTCTCCGTCAACAACAAATCCGTCAGCTTCGCGTCTGCGAATAAGGTATCCTTGCATAGATTGGAGCGAAATCGTTCTATTTTTGTTTCTGTTTTTGCTATTTCAGTTTTCATTGTTTGTTTGGGAAATCATTTTATCGTAATCAAACTCAAATCACATTAAAGGAAAGGATGATATTGATTTTAGACTGTTTTTAGCTCGTGCATTGGGGATAAATTGATAAATACATGCGCGGTTGATGTAAATAGTTCTTAAAGACTGATTTTATTATTATTGTTGTTATTATTTTGTGTGTGATTTTAGTGAATTTCCTCTTAACTGTATGATCCTTTAATGTTTTACCAGATGAAATTTTGAAGAGAATCACAAGTATTCTTCGGCTTTTTATATAAAAAATTTATCGAACTATTGAATAACTTATTCGAGTGTTACACTGTCCCTAAAATATGAAATACTTTGGATTTAAGATCTGACAAATTGGTTTTCATGATGGTACATCATTTTCTAAGCTTCTCATGCATAAAAATCTCATCTTGGAGGGATTAATTTGCACGAAATTTCCAGGTTCTGGAGGCTGCAGAAGTAGAGTTATTCGCGGAGGATGAGATAGTGGTTGTCGAGTTTAAAGAGAGTTTGCCGATTGGTGTTGGGGTTCTGAGTATGGAGTTCGAGGGTACTCTAAACGATAGGATGAAAGGATTTTACAGAAGGTGAACACCTTTATCTATATATGTATTATTTGCATTTGTCTTGATATTGCTGTTTCTTTATTATGATGTTGACTGATTGTTCTATTATGATATTCATGAATCGTACAGACAAGTTTGAGATGTGTGTACAATTACGTATCTAAGCTGATTTTTGTGTGTTTTTCTGGGACGTATTTTATTTGGACGAGACTTTGCAGCATCTAGTGATTTTTGGTTTGAATCATCTGGTGATAGATTGCATAAGATCTGTTTCATTTAGGACATGGAGGATATTTTTCCTTCAACTAAATATTTTGAAACATAATTCTGAATGTAAAGATTCCTGTCTATTGAAGGCACTTTGCAGCCACTGGATTTATTTATAATGAACAAATGTGAAATGGGAAAAGGGCGTGGTGCATGTAGATGTCATACAGGAATTGATATCTTTAATTTATGTAGGAGAAATCATCTCTCCTCTTATGTCTACTGCTCTGCTTTCGGCTTTTGGATGCACAGTGTAGGTTTTAGTGAAATTCTTGTCCTATAAATTGAAGTGTAGATAACAATTTGATGCCTTATTGCAGCACCTATGAGCACAATGGTGAGAAGAAGAACATGGCTGTGACGCAGTTTGAGCCGGCTGATGCTAGGCGTTGTTTTCCTGTTGGGATGAGCCTGCTTGCAAGGTACTTCTAGTAGTGTCTCAGTCCCCATTCTTTTTTCGTCCTCAAGCATTTCAGTCGTTTCTTGCTTTTGCATGGTGATCTTATTCCATGCCAATACATTTATAAGTTGTATCATATGTGCTGCCAACTTGGTTTTTGTCTATGGCTTGTGTGAGTTGGAACTAATATATTACCACTACATTTTATCTCCACAAAAGGTCTGGAAATTTCCTGCATTGGATGCTCTGGATAAGTATGATATATATATCAATTCATTTAATAAAAGGTCCATGGTACTGCATTAATTTTGGATCTTAGTTACAATTCAAACTCAGTCTTTGTGATTCCTTTGCATAATTAGTCTATCAGCAGTCCAGTGTTATTGATGGACTGGTAAAGTTAGTTAAAATTATCTATTTTTCTTTATTATAGTCAAAGGCTTCATATAAACATAAAATTCTTATAACCCGTTTAGTTAAATAGTATGTTGTACCATTTCTATCTTATCATCATAAATATGTACCTTTAGTACAACATGTTGTGGATGTTAAACCAGTTTAATTTCTCTTTCCGAAAACTTTCTCATGAATCTTGAGTGTCAAATCCTCCACACCTGCTATTCAGGCTACTTTCAAGATTACATTAGAAGTTCCGCCGACTTGGTAGCTCTCTCCAACATGCCAATCACTGAAGAAAAGCAAACGGGATCTTAAGACTGTCTACTTTCAAGAATCACCAATCATGTCAACTTACTTGGTGGCAGTTGTAGTTGGCCTGTTTGACTATGTTGAAGACAATACACCGATGGTATATTTGCACTCTCCTTCTATCTTATTTAGATTTTAAAACTAGTTTTGTTCTCATCTCTTGATGATGTATTGGCATGTTTACAGGAATCAATGTGAGAGTGTATTGTCAGGTTGGCAAGGCAAGTCAAGGGAAATTTGCTCTTGATGTCGCTGTCAAAACCCTTGACCTTTATAAAGAGTATGTCTTATTGGGTCTCTTATATAAATATTTCTATGGGTCTTACAATGATGTGAATTTGTTGACTTAATGCTTATTAATTTACAATTCAGGTACTTTGCTGTGCCATATTCCTTCCTAAATTGGACATGATTGCAATCCCTGATTTTGCTCCGGGCGATGGAGAACTATGGTCTTGTTACATACCGAGAAACAGCTTTGCTTTATGATGAAAAGCACCTGCAGCTGCAAACAAACAGAGGGTAAAATGAATTGGCTGGGAATAGATGAAACTATCTTGAACTAATTAAGCTTCTTTTATCTATTATTTTAATACCATTTGTATGAAGGCCCTATTTGCTTCAAGAGGTGGTATTAAATTAAAAAGAGGAGAAAGTGGATAAGTTTTGGTCTTAGAGTAACATTTATATATGCTTCTATTGTATCTAGGTTGCAACTGTTGTAGCTCATGAACTAGCGCACCAGTGGTTTGGCAATCTGGTGACTATGGAATGGTGGACTCATTTATGGCTGAACGAGGGATTCGCGACATGGGTATTATTTCCTTTCATGTTTAATAAATCATTATTTTTATGGAGAGAGGTACCATAAATTTTGGAAGTTCTAATTTTAGTATTCAGGTAAGCTATCTTGCTGCTGATAGCTTATTCCCAGATTGGCAAATTTGGACTCAATTTCTTGATGAATGCACCGAGGACTTCGCTGGATGGGCTTGCTGAATCTCACCCGATTGAGGTTATTGACAAACATTGGCTTTTTTTCCCTATTTAACATTAAAAATAAAATCTCCCAGAGACAATTTTTCTTCCTATTAGTAAAATAAGGTAGAATTATTTGTTTTAATGTTCGATCATTGTGAATGCATAAATTAAACCTCAAGTTTGTTTGCAATCTCGATTCTCATTTCAGGTGGACATCAATCATGCAAGCGAAATTGATGAAATTTTTGATGCAATCAGCTACAGGAAGGGTGCATCTGTCATTCGAATGCTTCAGAGCTACCTTGGTCCCGAAAGTTTTCAGGTAATTGATGATTCAGTCATTTATAGCTGGGAATGTCACTATTTGCTCATTATAATTCTGTCTTATTAATAATATATCTTTTCTCGCGTTGTTCTTTTCTTACATCTTCTAGAGAGGACTTGCTTCCTACATTAAAAATATGCTTGCTCAAATGCAAAGACAGAAGATTTATGGTCAGTTCTTCAGCAAGAATCTGGTGAGCCCGTAAACAAGTTGATGAACTCATGGACAAAACAGACAGGTTATGCCGTCCTCAGTGAAGGTCAAGGGCCAGAGCTTGGAGTTCGAACAGGTTATTTAACGGCCAACTTTGTATTTTCTTTTCATGATCAATTACTTTTATCTGTAGGAAATTCTGATAGCTGTTTATCCTACGCTTTTGGACAGTCACGGTTTTTGTTTAGTGGCTCTCATGGCGATGGTCAATGGATTGTCCCAATAACTTTGTGCTGCGACTCTTACGATGCTCGTAAAAGTTTCTTGCTGGAAACTAAAAGCAAGATCTCGATGTTAAGGAATTATTGCCTCTTTTCATCAGGCCACCGTTGGATCAAGGTTAATGTGGACCAGACCGTTTTTATCGGGTGAAATATGATGAGGAACTATCGGCTGGACTGAGGAATGCAATCGAGAGAAAGAACTTGTCGACGTGTGACAGAAGTGGTAATTTTGATTTCTTTTTACCCTTTATTTGCCTTGTTTAACAGGTCAGGTGAATATTGAAAATTCACTTTTATCTTGACCAGGAATATTGGATGACTATTATTCGTTGTCCATGGCATGCAACAATCGCTCACCTCGTTACTTGCTTTGATGGGTGCTTACCGAGAAGAGCTTGAATACACAGTCCTATCTAACTTGATCAGTGTAATGCTCTCTTTTTCAAGAATTTAGTGGGTTTTTGGCAGATTGTCCTCTTCGTAGATTTCTTTTTCGCTTACATAAATTTCTTGATTATGCAGGTAGCTTCAAAGGTAGTGAAAATTGTTGCCGATTCTCTCCTGAATTGGTTGATGAAGTCAAACTGTTCTTCATCAATCTTTCCAGAATTCTGCAGAGTATGTTATTCATTATTTTCTGTGAGAAATAAAGAGTTGAACGTACCATTATTATCAGATTACACTAATAAAACAAAAACAAGAACCCTCAAAATTCTGCTTTACCTACCTTTGATATTGTTTCACTTTTATCGAACTGTTTTTCATATAAACAAATCTAGAAATATTGAGTATGGGTGCTATTTTATATCTTCAACAGGAGACTTGGTTGGGATCCTAAACCGGGAGAGCCACCTCGATAGCATGTTGAGAGGAGAGCTTTAACGGCTTTGGCTTCATTCGGCACGAGGCAACTTTAGATGAAGCAAACAAGCGCCGTGTATTTTTGAAGATAGAAACGCAACTGTCCTTCCTCCTGATTTGAGAAGGGTTGTTACGAAAACTTTTAAAAAACTTAATCCATGGCCGATCCTCTTTTTTGCTGACAGCGCCTTCTCTTTCCTTTTTCCAGGCAGTATACGTTGCTGTGATGCAAGGCGAATAAATCAAACAAATCTGGCTATGATTCGCTTCTCAGAATTTATAGAGAAACCGACCTCAGCCAGGAGAAAACACGAATTTTAGGTATAATCTCAACATTTGAGCGTTTTGATTGTGTTTTCTGCAGGTGCTAATCATTGCTATCTTTCCTGAAGGCTCGTTAGGATCTTGCCGATCCTGAAATTATTCAAGAATTTCTACTTCTTGTTATCTTCAGAGGTAATGTTGATTAGCAATCAAGATTCTTCATTGCAACATATTTTTCTTGTGGATTCCTCAATAGCAGCTGTTCTTTTTCCGATGCAGGTTAGGAGCCAAGACGTCAGATTTGGGCTGTCTGTCAGCAGCGAATCTCAGAGACAGCATGGAATTGGTTGAAAGTAAGTAGTCAATTTAGTTGTTGACTGTAAAATTGATACTTACCTACACAAACTATACGGTAGGAATAAACTCTAGTCTCAATATAGTAATAAAAATCCCTGTCCTGACTAGTTATAGTTAGGAATATTCTCCATATTGTAATAAGTAAAAATAAATAAAAATTGATCTCATCCTAAGGATTTATGCCTCCACATAGGAATAAATGACATTATTTAAATATATCTTTATATAGACGGTAAAGGGTAATGATTTTATGAAAATAGACTAGCATATATACACATACATGTAATAATTATTATTTTTAGTTTCTAGGAAGTGGGTACGTGATCAGCACATATATGTATTATAGTAATAACTTCCTCTCGTAATATTTTCCCCAGTCCCAACAATATGACTGTATGGAGTTTTACTGTACTAAGAAATTTCAACATTGCTCGAAACAATAGCTCGCTTCTGGTCGCCTTGATGGTTGGTTCGTTTGATTTACAGGCTAAGTGGGACCATCTCACCAAAACATACGGATCTGGATTCCTGATAACTCGTTCATCAGTGCAATTGTATCCCGCACGTGCTTTCTCCTACACTCACCAACCTCGTCTAAATCTTAGGCTGTCAGGCCTTGATATGATATTCGGATTCTTATGTGTCGTGTTCTTTGTTATCTCTCCAGTTCTCATCGTATGAGAAGGCAGGCGAGGTGGATGAATTCTTCAGCAGCCGTATGAAGCCGCATATAGCGAGGACATTGAAGCAGAGCATTGAACGCGTTCATATCAATGCAGCTTGTTAAAAGCATTCAGAATGAGGAGTATCTCCACACGCTGTTAAGGAGCTTGCATACAGGAAATACTAGAATCTTTTTCTGCTTTCTGGCTTCTTGTTTCGATTTCTGTTATGGAAAATATTACTCGGATAAAAAATAAAAATTATGCACGAACAGGATCTCTTTCAAGTACACTACTGTTTTATTACTCCTTGGGCTGTTCAGTGTTGATTCCCATCTCACATATGTATGCAGATGCACTATTTGAAAACTCTCTCTCTCTCTCTCACACACACACACACACACACAAAACACACTCTTTAACACATTAGGGCCCAAGTATTTCGATATTGAGATTAGTGGTTATTATTATTATTATTATTATTATTATTATTATTATTATTATTAGTATTGAGATCCCACCTCGTGAGGTATGATTTGATTTGAGGGTGGGATGTTGTGAAATGTCAGAAATGTCCTCGCTTTGCTTGTGAAATTACCGAAAGTTGCCCTCATGCCTAATAAATTTGTTGCACTTTGGGGTGTAGTGGTTATGGACAAACTTGGGACCAAAAATCATGAATTGAATTACACTAATATTTTCAAGTTAAGCTAAAACACATGATTTCTTATAATTCACCTTCAAGTAGAGCTGTGGTTTTCCTCATAAAACAAAGGGGAAAACAGTCAACTATACGTTTCACCTGGAAGCGAAGTGGAGAGTCACACATCAAGCTGATAAAGATCGTCTCAGTAACTACTAATTCAACCAAAATAAAGTATAGTATGCTTTTCTAAGTTTTGTCAACTTTTGACAATTTTAATTTCTCATGAAATTGACCTAAGCTGCTTAAGAAAGAATATAGTGCAGCCTCGAATCTTGGAAGGCCTTTCACATGTATCTCTGTTGCAAGAAATAAACTCAAATCTGGGGAAAAGGAAAGTTGAATCACAGCCCAATTTGGTAAATCGGTTATAGTTTAATTATATTATTTAGAATTCTTGTTGCTTTTTCTAATTATATTTTAAATATTGTTGGAACTTGAAAATAACATACTCCAACATTATTTAAGCGACTCAAGAAGATATTTCATAATTAAATTAGCTTAATTGATTAATTTTAGATTGTAAATGACTTATCAGAAAATCTAAAATATATATATTTGTGGGGTTTCAAACTATATACATCTTTTCTAATTTCATTTCGATTTTACCTACCCAATGATTCTGATAATGACTTAAATGATTATGTAAGGAATTTATATGTTTTCTGTAATACCGGATTCAAGAAAGCATTTCATTTATCATAGATCGACAAAGAATAGTAAGTCCACAAACCACACAAAACCTTAGGCCGGAGGCACACAAGAGCTTCACGCAGATCCATAACCCTAATCCGAGCGTTGGTACTACTAAAGTGCCGGTTTGATGCAAGAATGAAATGTGATTCATGTCTTTTTCCAATCATATGGTTGGTAAGATTTTAAGGTTAAAATCATCATTTTGAATGAACGCTTATTCCTATGAACATGAGATATTCCTCCATACCCCGGTATTAGCTATTCCATGAACACTAGATTAGCTTAATTTATTTATTTTTCTAACAAATTATTCCTATTTTTTATCTTATAAAATTATTAATAATAATACTAATAATAATAATAATAATAATAAAATAGTAATTATTAACAACAAATAATTATAATACAATAATAGTGATAAAATTATAGTTATTAATAATATTAACATAATAAATAATAATTAATATAATAAATAGTTACATTAAAATAATAACATTAATAATAACTAATACTAATAACAACAACAATAGAAATAGTAAAAATGATGATGCTAATAAGAATAATAATAATAAATATTATTAATTATTAATAAGTGATAAAATAGATAGTTTTAATAATATCAACATAATAAATAATAAATAATATAACAAATAGTTACATTAAAATAATAGTATTATTATTAATATAATAAATAATAATAATAACAACAACAATAAAATGGTAATAATAAAAAATATTATTAAAATAATACCAATAATAATTAAACAATTAATTAATAATAATAATAATAATAATAATAATAATAATAATAATATAAATTATAAAATAATAGTCATTTCATTTATTTTATTTCATTCCTATTCATTCATTTCGATATATCAACCACAAAATTACATATTTCATTCTATTCAATTTCTATCATCATTCAATTCCAAAGTTAATTCCATTTCTATCTAATTTCATTCAGATATCAACCATCACCTAAAGACACTAACATTGTGCTTGCACACTCACGGCCCCATTGGACATATTTCAGATACCCAATTAATCACCCATTGGCGGTCACCTACTCCTAAGGGCCCCCAACGCCTACCTTGGACCCACAAACGGATCGAATCAATCAACCGATTAAGCCTAGTCAATATTTCGACTTGAGGAAAAGCTAAGAGATCACGCATATCTTTTCCTAAGAGATCGAAACAACCGAGGCGGCATGTAGGTCACATAGAAACCCCAGCCATTATCTCCTATAAATTGGAGTAATTAGGTCGAACAGAGGATCCAATCATTCACACTCGCCCACAGATTGAAACGATCTCGACACTCTCACCCGCCTCGATTCTTCATCTCCACGCTCATTCCTAAGAGATCATCATCCCGACTAGCTAGTCCGACCATCCACGATCTACTATTTCATATCTTTTACATTAATTGCGTTCCTATTTTCGCCAATTATTCTTAACTCACTTCGGCCGGAGGCCCTTCAATCGACACCCCACCGGGCTCATAGTGAGGCTCTAACGTGTTCTTCGTCTCAGTTGCTAGTGCCCGTCGCATCGACTAACCCGACGTCCGCTACGTAATTGTTGGATCTATCCTCAACAATTTGGCGCCACCGGGGCCCTAGCAATCAAGCATATCGACGAATCACAGAAATTTTACTATGAGTAACCCAAACGGCACACGTGAAATGAGCGATGCACCAACCCAATCGGAGCCGCCCCAAGTAGATGAATGCAAAATCACCGCCGACCGAACAAATGGCCCAATAAAGGAGAATAGGTTGTTGCCGAAAAACAAAATGCCGAATCGGTCGCCTGCTTGAGGCAAGAATAGCCCAATCCGCACATCTCCGCCAAACCAAGACTTCGATGATAGATTTGATCCCTATCGGCCCATGCCGACCATTGAGGACATCCCGCCACTCCTAACGGGACCGAAGCGATGCCCGATGAACCGACATCTTCGTAAGAAATACAAGATCGAAATTACTCAACCTAACTTAGGTTATCTTCAGAACGAAGTGAGCACGAAACACGTGTTTCGGACCAAACAATAGAGACAAATGCAACAGATCCACACAATGGCTACCAAGCGATCAGATTATTGGAAACACCCAACGCGAACCAATACCGACCCTCCCGATCGGACAATTTGGTGGCACCAAGCCAACCATTCCAATCAACCACCACGACAAGGAATTACCTTAAACACATACCAAACCATGGACTCACCGCCGAGGTTGGAAGAGATGAGGCCATCATCCAACGAATACCGTGAGTATCGGCCCTATCAAGAAAAGCAGAGTCGCACGACTCGCCGAGACGATATTGCCCCGTGGAAATGCCCAAACGATTCAACCTACCAAATATGTCGATGTTTCGACGGCTCGACCGACCCAGATGACCATATCGCTCAATACCATCGAGGATGTTCACCGTCGCTATCCCCGATACGAGAGGCTGATATGTAGGGGTTCGTCTACCGACAGACCGCCCAGGTATACAAACCTTCCAAATAACTCTATTCGCTCATTTGCACAACTAACCGATGTTTTTGTTCAACAAGATGCTAGTAGCGTAAAATTGGAAAAATTTCAAGACCTTTATGTCATCGTAGAGACACGTGAACCTCTCAGAGATTACATCTGACGCCCAACGCCGAGAATGGAAGTACTCAAGGACTTGGCAATAGAGTCAAGTGTCTGAAAGATGAGATCCCCACCGCATCAACGAGATAGGTCCAAGTGGTGTGAATTCCACCGATCATGGCCAACGAACAAGATTGCATCGCTACCGAGATTGGAGGTGACACACTTATCGAAAGAGGACATCTCACGACTTACTAGCGTAAAAGGTAAGCAAACCCACGGCAAGGACGAGAGAGAGAGACGATCAGGATGCCACCACCAAAGCCTCCACCCACACAAAGAACGGTCAATGTGATTTCGTGGCTCGTTGAGCGTATAACACTCTCAAGAAGGAGACATACGTACATGCCGCTCAAGAGCTAGGAACCAATATACCCAACCACACAAGCCCACCACTCCCCGCCCACGATAAGCTTCACCACATCGAATCAACTGCTCTTAAACCCTCATCACGACGCTTTAGTTATTTATTTAATTATTGCTAATCGTGATACCAAACGGTACTAATTGGTAACGGCAACTCGCCAATGTCCTATTTCTTAATGCCTATAGGAAATGCATTTAGACGAGTCTCAGTAGTCCGAAAGACTACCGCCTTGATCGACTTCAATGGAGAGAGCAAAACCACTATCGAGAGGTCGACCTTCCCACGACGCGAAGGCATCAACCTATCCACCGATTCCTCGTGATCGATGCCCTCTCAGATAATGTCATCCCAGGCGTCCATGGATCCACGACATGGAGGCAAGGCTTCCACTTTCCATCGTGGTTAGGTTCCCAACGGCGGGTGTCAAAGAGATCGGGAACAAGAAGCTTCAAGGTCATGCTACCAGACAACCCTAAAGGAAAACGTGTATCTTTATAGCAATTACAGAAGACGGTCCGCCATGTCTAAAGATAAATCACCAACTCACCGGACCAACCTACACGATCAAACGAAACCTCACGATAACCCGCACGACATGGTCAAGTATCTCCAATGCACCAATGGTACTCTCCTATCAATCGTGTCCCACCAACCTTATGGATGAGGAAATTGTGGAAATAGACGAAGTTCAAATACACCAGATTACCTGCACCACAAAATTCGGATCGAGCACAACTCGACTGGACTTAAAGAAGCTCATTCACTTCCTAACTCAACATCATGATTGTTTCGCTTGGTCCCATGAAGACATGATGCATTGATCCCAATATTATTGTTCACAGTTGCGTTGATCCCGACTACCCACCAAGAAAGCGTAAACGAAGAAAATTCGCCGAAGGAACAATGTCATCAATGAAGAAGTTCAAGCCCCGGAAAACGGGTTAGAGAGAGGTCCATTACCGCAGTGGCTCGCCAAAGTCGTAGTTGTGAAAAAGAATGGAAAATGGCGGTCAGAAGACTTCACAGACTTAAACAAGGCGTGCCCAAAGGACTCATTTCCGCCACCGCACATCGACATGTTGGTAGACGAATCGCCGGACATGAACTCCTCACCATGGACACCTACCGTGGTACCACCAAACCAAATGCACCCCGATGACGAGGAGAAGACAGCTTCATGACGAACACGGGCTTATCATATACCTCAATGCCATTCGGATGAAGAACGCAGTGAAACATACCAACGCCTAGTTAACAAGAGTTTTGAAGTTTATCGAGCATAATGGAGGTTCACATTAATGACATGCTCACAAATCAATCCGATGAAGACCATATCGACCACCTCAAACAATCATTCGACATACTCAAGAAGTATAACATGAAGTTAAACCTACTAGTGTTCGTGTGATTGTAGGAAAATTTCTAGGATATATGGTGACCCAACGAGGCATAGAGGCTAACCCGCCCAAATCGATTCAATCCAAAGGATATCTTCCCCACGCGTGAAAGACGCTCAAAAGTCGATCGAGGATAGTCGCTAAGTCGCTTTATATCAAGATCATCGAACTGCCACCCTTTCTTCGACACACTTAGGAAATCAAAACATTTGAGTGGACAAATGAACGTGAAGAAGCCCTCAAATGCCTTAAGCAATACCGACCAATCCACCCTTCCTCGTGCCAAAAGACCACGAAACCTTATTTATCTACCTAGCCATGTCCGACACGACCGTTAGCGCGATGTCGGTAAGAGAAGACGAAGGAAAACAATCACCTATTTATTATGTGAGCAAATCTCACTGGCGAGACCCGACATACCAATTAGAAGTTAGCCTAGTCCATACCGCAAGAAAGCTCGACCCTACTTTCAAGGTCACCCGGATGTGGTGACCACATAACCTCTCAAGTCTATACTCCACAAACCGTAGCTGTCGTCGATTGACCAAGTGGGCAAGGAGCTTAGTGAATACGACATCACTTTCAAACCATGCACCGCTCGTCACGTGTATTAGCTTTTCTCGCTGATTTATGCCTAACCTCGCCATGCGCAGATAAGGAACTTTACTACACGACGGAGGAGATCAACCTAAATGAAACCCGAAGCTCTATGTAGACGGGTCCAACAACACGCGAGGAGTGGACTGGTCTTGTCCTCATATCACCCTGTATGACGTGCTCGAGCAATCAATTCGATGCGGTTCAAGGCCACCAACAACGAAGGAGTATGAGGCAATATTAGCCGGCCTCGATTGGCCAAAGGAATGGGAGTTGCGTATCAATGTGTTCACGATCCCAACTCGTTGTCAACCGATACAAGGGACCCATCGACAAGGACACCAAGATGATCGCTTATCTAAGCAAGACGAAGAATTTCAAGCAAGTTTTAAGAATTCACCATAAGCCAAGTCCCCGGGGATAATAGCCATGCGACGCCTAGCCAACCATGGGTCGTCTGCTCGCACCACTAAACCTAAGACCATCCAAGTCACTTACCTTCAATGGCTCACCATTCGTAAAGATAAGGAAGGTGAGATATCCAACGGTGTGACAATCCAAGATGGATGACCCCATAATAAAATACCTAGAACAAGATGTAATACCACGACAAGAACGAAGCTCTCGTTCTAGGGCTCAAGAACGCTTCACCATCATTCGAGGTAAGTTATATAAACGCTCATTTATCGTCCATATTTGAGATGCATTAACCCTACGTACAAGATACGCCTTGTCTCGAACTACACGGTGTGTAGGAAAACCGAGGTTTAGCCTCGCCTGGGATCTATCTTGATATTTAATTCACCATACATTGATTATTTACCTAGCACGCACCTATATAATTAATCGCAACACGTAGGGTTTTCTTGTTTACCTTGAACTGCCGAGGCGAAATGGATCGAGACTGCGTGACCTTCTCGGATCAGATCCCGCTACCCAATTCCAACGCCGAATGAGGACGATCTATGAAGAATGCTTCAAAATCACCCAATGCTCTCATAATATTTTCAAACTCACCCCAAGTCTTAGGAATTTTCGAGAATATCAAGGTGTTAATGTGTGGATTAACTTTGATTTTATCTCTTACCTCATATTTATAATGCACTACCTTAATCCCATAAGGAAGGATCTATGCATATACCATAAATATAATAATATCCTTATAGATAAAGAGAATAAAATCATTCCATAATTACACATGATTTTCAAAAATCTCTCCAATTCAACATATGGAGGGACGAAAATTAGGTGATTAATTATGAGCATTAATCTTGATTTTATCTCTTACCTTATATTTAAAATGCATTACCATAATTCCATATGAAAATTACCATAATCCTATATGGAAAGGATCTATGCATATCCCATAAATATAATAATATCCTTATAGATAAAGAGAATCAAATCCTTTCCATAACATCATGATGGTGGATTTTTTCTGAGCTCACGGGCTCGGATGGGCCAAATTGGATCAAATGCAAGGAATAAAGATGAGCCTCAAATAAATTAATTATCTTATGTTCACCGTAATATAAATTAATTTATAAACATTTATTCATGCCACTAGAGAATAAATGCCGACTTACCCCTTTATTACCAAGTTGAGTTGCCAGACTTAGACATTACGAATCGTATTTAAGAAATCGAACGTCCATTAATTATTTATACCATTCGATCGCTAAAATAATTAATATCTTTAATTCTTAGTAGTACCACTCAACCTTATTATTGTACTGAGCTAACTCAACCTGCAGGTTTAGTACAATAAACCTTGAGCTCCTTAAGGACGCCATCATCCTTAACGGATACGGTGACTGATAGATAACTAGATGACATACAAGCACCACCACCCAAGATGCGGAGAATATCGTTAGAACATATAACCCTCACCCATAACAAGTCAAAGTGATGGTCAAGAACTCATACTCATCTAATACCTTATCGAGATTTAGATCATCGTAAGTCACCGAGATCTGGTTCTTCACTACGGTCGATAGAAGAACTCATCTCATCGTGATCCTTCAATACGCCAAAGACGCACAAGATAGACAAGCAACTAAGTCAAGTCACTTCATCTATACCGCACTCACACCGACAACTCATCCTCAAGTCACTCTCAATGAAACTTTTATATCTCATTGTCGACCAATCATACGACTTCGTGATCTTCTACACAATCGTATGATCTAACTTATATATGAGATAAGGGACACGATATATGCAATCAAGTATTCAATTCAGATAGAGATTGTAATAGTGGTAACAGAAACATTGTATACAAGCTCAACAAAACCGCCAAGATACAAATCCAACAATCTCCCACTTATACTAAAGCAAACTTTAGTATACAATGTGTCTCTACTAGCTATTACAAACAAAACATCACTTGATTTCTCTCACTTATACAAAAGTTTCTTTCTGTATGCCATCTAGCCAATTCGTCCTCTAACGCCCCGACGAGACCTATTGGCTTTAGCTGGTGCCATCTAGCGCATTCAAGTCCTCTAACGTGCCCAACGAGACTTATATGCAGCCGTGAATGGATCCGCTAGGTTATCCTTCAGATCAATTTTGCAATCCGCGTCCCCTCGCCTAACTATTTCTCGATGACATGGTACTTTCTCTCTATGTGTTTGGTCCTTGTGGATCCGTGGTTCCTTCGAGTTTGCCACCGCACCGAGTTATCACAAGAAATTATGATACTCTGGGCAAACCAGTACCACACCTAGATCCACGAGGTAGTTCTCGAACCATACACCTCCTTAGAAGCCTCCGCCGCTACATATTCGCTTCATGGTAGAGTCCGCATGCATCCCGCTTTGCACCCGCCAGATACGGCTCCACCTCCCAAGGTAAACACATAGCCCGAGGTAGACTTTTTTCATCACGGCCATGGAAACTGAGTCTCAGATAACCCAAAGGCATTAGACTATCTCGCATGGTAAACTAGCCTATAATCTCGAGTCCTTTCGTGTACTTGAGTATATGCTTTACTACACCCAATGAGCTTGTCCAGGTTAGATCGATATTCAGCTACTATGCCTCACCGGATAGCGTATATCGGCCTCGCATAGCTTTGCGCATATGAGACTTCCTACGGCGAAACGTAGGAACTTGTCTCATTTCCTCTATTCCCTTGCAAACATAAGCATCGCTTCTTTAGATAAAGGAACGCCATGTCCGAAGGTAGCAACTTTCGCGGTTCGCATACTAAACGAGTAATCACAAGATCAATGTAAGACCCGAGATAAGCTCAATATTTTCTTCTCGCGATCTGTAAACCTCGATCCCAAGAATGACGCGCATCTCTTAAGTCTTTCATTTGAAATCGATCGGATAACCAACTCTTTACGCCTCGATAACAACTTCACATTGTTGCCAAATAGAAGAATGTCATCTACATAAAGTGCAAGAAATACCACATCACCGCTGACATCTAAACGACACACAACTTTCGCTAGCAACTCGGTAAATCCATGACTTTACCACTCGCCCAAGCGAAGTTCCATGATCTACATCATTGTCTTGATCGCTTAGCGTACGCCCATGGGTCGATTATCGCCGTCGCTTTCGACTAAACCAAGATTCACCCACTAATAGCTTTGTTGCTCGACTAAACCAAGATTTACCCACTAACATAAATCGCCGGTCGACGAACAACCTCCCACCACAACGAGGTGCCTGCATACAATGGCAACTGGGTAATAATTTGGGGTTCTCATCTGCACAACTTGCTGGTAGGTACCACTCAGACGGCGGTATCTCCGTGAACTCGACACACTTCAATTTCTCAAGTATCTCGTGTCGATCCTCCCACTAGATTCGACATCTCGCACCTTCGCCTAATCGGTGGTGGAATACGATCATCTTCTAATTCTGAAGAATGATTTCAACTTTGATTTATGATTTTCTTATAACTCTTCTAAGAATCGAGCATTAGTGCTAATAAGACCTTCCGATCCTTAGACTATAGAATAAACCACCTTCGCTCCTCTAGGATAGTCAATAAACAGCCTCTCGGATCTAGCTCCAACTTGTCGCCTTCTTGTTCAAAGACAGTGCCGGATCGCCCTATCCTTATGTGGCTTAAACTAGGCTATCCAAACCACAACTCGAAACGGGTCTTTTCGATCGACTGACGGTACTAGATTTAGCAAGTATGTCGCGCTTCAGGCATACCCCGTAACAAATAGGCAATGTTGCATAACTCATCATTGATCTAATCATTTCCAAAAGAGTCATATTTCTTCGCCCGACACACCATTTTGTTGTGCGTGCTTGAAGTGCCGAGATAATTCCACACTTCACTAGATAGTCCATGAACTCGTTGTCGAGGTATTTGCCACCGCGATCGTAACGCAGACTGATACTCTTACCATAGCTTCGCCTCCACTCCGCCTTAAACTCTTTGAATTCTCAAAGCATTCGACTTGTGAAGGTATACGATCCGCACTCGAGTAATCGCTCATGAAAGTGACAAAATACTGCATTCTCCACGAGCTTGTGTGGACATCGGTCCACACAGTCGAATGGACTAGCTCCAACACTTCTTCGCTCTATAACCCTTTGCTTTGAGCGGTCCGGCCGACATCTTACCTTCTATACAGATTCGCAGACCGAAACGGAGTAACGTGAGATTACCCAACGCCCATTCTTAGCCGCCTTGATCATATTTAGATTGATGTGACCTAATCTAAGATGCTAGAGAAATGTGGTGTCATCTTCGTACAAACTTTCTTTCTAGGTTTGAAGAAGATGCAACATAGTTATAGGTATTATGTTTTGTAAATAGTATGAAGCTTAATTATATAAAGTGCCAACACGTATAACTTCGCATTTCTTATGATAGAAACACCACTATCAAAAATAACGTAACATCCATGAGTAAATAGTTTCAAACGTAAACAAGGTTCCACGAAAATCCGCACATATAAAACGCCTTTAAAACTAAAACAGCTCTCTCAAACATAAAGTAACATCTCCGACCGCAACGACTCGACTTTGCTCGCTCATGGAGATCGTTATCTCGCCATTACTCGATCCTTGTCCTGGAACCCCGCAAGCATAACAAACATGGTCAACAGACCAGATCTACTACCCATGAACGGGTGAACAAGTCGCTAAACATGTTTCACATTAAAGCAAATGGTGTACTGAGCCTCGAGCTTGGGGCACTTAGCCTCCAATGCCCGCCTCACCGCACTCAAGCATTTGCCCTTCTCCTTCGCTTTTTCAAACCGCCGGTAGAGCCTTTCAGACATCCCACTCTTTTCTTTAGCCTTAGCATCTCTTGAATTTCACTTTCCTTTTCATCTTCGATAAAGAGGGTTTTCGAGCGCAGATTAAAGATCGCACTTGCCCATTTATGCTCTTCCGCATTAAATCTTCAGAATGAATCTAGAGTATAACTCTTATCATAAAGGACCGCTTATAACGGAAGTCATCAAAAGACTTGGCAAAGTGTTGAGGATCATATCGATTCTCGACTACGCCATCAATATATCCTCCAACCAACTCGAAGCCTCCAAGAGATTGATCATTCGCTTACATGGTCATGCAATCGAATCGCTTCCTTCATAGAACTCGACATTATTGATTTTGTCAAATTACGAAAGCGATCTCGTCCGACTCATACGATTTCATAAGATTTAGCCATATTGTGGTCGCATCTTCCATCTCTTGATGCCGGAGTTAGGACTCGCACATGGTGACCAAAAGAAGGCACTTTGTCATTCTATTTGATTTGTCTCATATTCCCGTGCTCCTCGGCCCTCATAAGTAGATGAACTGCCAGAGGCTCTGGGACGGAGTAGTGAGTACAAATAAATTATCTTCGGCAGAAGAACATTCTCAATGTTTCGCTTCCACTCGATAAAATTCGCACCGATAAGGATTTTAAGAGCATATTGATAATCTGAGACATATCCAAACGATAATGTAAACACATAAGCATACGATCGCATATAATTCGTTAATAATAATATTGTAACCTTTGATAAAACAATATTAATTGAAACTCCAATCGCCTAAGGAATCCCATGCAAGCCAAGCGTGGACGCCACATGAACCCTCGACTGCACTAAAATATACATTTTAGTCGCTTAATTTTAATCCAGTCAAACATCTCGTACTCACCGGGCCGGCCATAAAAGGCAAGCTCGCCGACTTCCCGGTTGAGGCCAACCACCGAGGTAGGCTCGCCAATGAGGTAACCCTCCCGCCCCCACGGCGGAGGAAGCCATCCTAGCACCACCGGATGGTTCTTTGGCGATGACGTGGGCGGAGCTCGTGCAAACGGGCGTGGGCGGGCATCCTCCTCCTCGGCCCGAGATAAGCGAAGTCACCCACGCCTCGGTTTACCTTCCGACCACCAACAACGAGGTGGAGTACGAAGCCCTAATCTCCTGGACTCCGCCACGGAGCCGAGGGTGGACAAGATCCAAATCTTGGCGATTCCTGTGTCGTGGCGAACCGGTGTTAGGCAAATACGAGGCCAAGGAGGACCGAATGAAACAATACCCGAGAAGGCGAAGGAGATGCCGACTGGTTGGTACTTCAAGATCCACCGAATCCCCGAGGGAAAGCGGCGGTGACATCCTCGCAAGTTAGGCTGCGTCGTCAACAAGTCCACCAGTGGAGGAGGTTCATTCGGAAGCATCGAGTCCCACGCCGGCATCATCACCGAGATAGAGCCGGGTGGATGTCTCCCGAAGGCCTACCCGAACACGGCGACTACCTCAAGACCGGCTCGAAGCCAAAAAGATGATGGCGAAATCCAGTATCTCATGCACGAGGCGCTCACCGAAAGTCTTACCTTCAACCCTCCCGAGGTGCCTCGGGCCGGAAGAAGCCAACCACGTGCTCAACGAATTCACCGAGGGTCTTGTGGAAGCCACATCGGTCGCGAGCTCTCAAAGAAAACGCCGAGGTCGGGATATTACCGCCCACCGCAAGATTCGGCCGAGCTCGTCAAGAAGTGCCCAAAGTGCCGATTCACTCCACGGTCAAGCGCCTCGCATCGATTTGAGCGACCTACGAGTCCATGGCCTTTCATGCGGTGGGGATCGACATCGCTGGTCCGCTCGACCGAGCACCGTGTCGACCGATACTTAGTCGAGCCATAGACTACTTCACAAATGGGTCAAGCCGAGCCACTTTCGAGCCTCACGAGCGAAGGATTCAGACTTCGTGTGGAAAATATAGTCCGCCGCCGCATACCGCACATCCCGGTCTCGGACAACGCACCCAATTAAGTCGACAAAACTTCAGGGTGGTGCGAAGAGCTTCAGATCGATCAACGCGTTTACCTCGATCGCACACCCGCAAGCGAATGGTCGGACCGAGGTGACGAACCGCACGATCGTACAAGGATTGAAGAAGAGGCTCGACCGAGCTAAAGCGATCGGGCTGAAAATCTCCTCAAGTCCTCTCGGTCCCACAGACCACACCTCGACGGCGCACGGGAGACCCATTTTAGCTGGTCTCACGGTACCGAGGCCGCCATACCGGCCGAGATCGCGCCAAGCCCGCGACTCTTCACTTCGACCGTGCCGGAACGAGGAAGACCTGCGGGCCAACCTTGACGCCCTCGAGGAGAAGCGCGAGCTCGCCTTCATAAACGAAGCCAAGTACAAGGCCCAGGTCGCACGGTACCACAACAAAAGGGTCAAAGCCTCCGCGCTCCAAGTGGGCGACCTCGTCCTACGAAATAATGAAGCCAGTAGAGCTGAGCGTCTTAACAAGCTGGATCCAACATGGGAAGGCCCATACCGCGTTCACGAGGACCTCGGCAAAGGGGCTTACAAGCTGGCTCACCTGTCCGGTGCACTTATCCCCCGAACTTGGCACATTACGCATTTAAGGAGGTATTTTACATAGCTTCGATTTAAGGTCGGCATCATGTTAGTTCCTTAATTGTTTTGCCAAAGTACGATGTTGATTACATGTTCAATAAAACACCTGTTTTTCTAATGAATATTTCACTTCGTCTCATACATATGTGAACATCGTTTGGATACACCACATTTAAACCTTCACAAGGGACGCCTTACGAAGATGAAAATCCCACCAAGTAGGTGCACGACACAGATTACCCATTAAGTTGGACGTCTACATGCAAAGCGTCTGATTACCCATTAAGTTGGACGCCTACACGCAAAGCGCATGATTACCCATTAAGTTGGGACGCTCGGCGCAAAGCATCAGATTACCCATTAAGTTGGACGCTACATGCTAAGCATCAGATTACCCATTAAGTTGGACATCTACATGCGAAGCATACAGATTACCCATTGTTGGACGCGATACTACGCACGCGACATCCGACCGATCTCGCCATCTCATACCCCTTTATTTGGGAAGATATGCACCCGGTACAAAGTCTAAATGCATTAACAACTATAAACCAAGTACCAAGCCATATACAAATCAACCGGCTACCGAGCTCGTTTATACCCCTTTATTTGGGAAAATACACTTCAGTATCTGATGTAAATGCATTTATGACCAAAACAAAGTCCTAAGCTATGTTTATACCTCTCAAGGGAAAATATACACTTCGAAACGAGTCTAAATACATTTATATCTACATACAAAGTTCTACACTATACATAGCCTCATTCGGGCTTAGGGCTCACCTCGCCAGACCTGCCAAGCCGCACTAATTTTCTACAAAATCTCCGGGCCGACGGTGTATGCCCGAACGAACTCAGTGCCTTCAACCCGGTCGATAAGGGCGGAATCACCACGGCTCGCTCCCGGCGCTGGCGGCGGGCTCGAGGCAGCCGGACGAGCGGCGACTCTGTGGTCACCTTCACCCGCTCTCGACATTTCAAAGTGGCGCAGCGCCAAGACGAGCATTCCGGGAGTGGGGATGCACCCGAGGTCAAACCCGACCCCGACCGGACATCGGGCCGGAGTACGACCGCCCCTACCCGCCGCCTTCCTCGCCGACACGAGGTCCTCGGTCGCCGTCCGCTCCCGGAGGATCGCCTCGAATGATCCGCCCCACCGACCCATCAACCGAGCACTTCGGCATGATCGAGTAGCCGCCTCTCTGCGGGTTCTTTATGATCGGGTCAGCGGAGCCAGCCGCGCCTCGCTGCGGGCCGGGCATGCATCGTTTGCGGACGATATCATACATCTCCATATACTTCACGATGGAGTTGACGCAGCTTTGAACTTCGCTTTGTTGGGCCCCTCCTCATCCTCGGCACCATACCTCCGCCAACAAGCTCGAACTCGATCGTCGCCGGATATGGTAGTCCCACCAGCTCGGCGGATCGCCTCTCGTACTCCATGCTCCTCCGACACCCGAGCTAGCCTCTCAGATCGATTCAAGTCGCCTCACACCGCATCAAACGCCTGATAGCGTCGGCAGATAAGTCCACCCTCGGACTCCGCCCTGCGTGACCCTCAACTTGTGGCCTCGTTCTCGGCCAGAGGCGGGCCACTTCCGATCAGCCTCGTCCAACTTCCTCTTCGTCGTCAGACGGCCGAGCCGACTTCCATAGTGGCAAAACTGGGTCACGGCAGACCGGCTCCTCCGTAAAGCACATCTTCGTCCTTCTCGGCCAGGCGCCTCGGACCTCTTTTAACTTGGTCAACAATTCATGATCAAGTCCGAGCCATTCGGTGTGGAGTATCAGAATAAACAAGACAACACAAATTTTAAAAATGTTGCGTTTATTACTCAAAAAGAGGAATTATTACAAGGACCTGTGGTCTTATCGACCCCAGCGATTCAAGCTATTACATCGAGTTCATCGACTCAGCCTATGGCCGGTCTCGACGACCTCCTCGATGCTCCCTGCGGTGGCCACCTCCACTAGGAGCTCCAACCCCGCCTCCCTCCTCGCCTCCGCCTCCTCCGCCTCCTCCTCCCTCCCGCCGGCCCGCACCTCAAGGAGCTCACACGAGCTCGCGATCTTCGTCCTCCTCAGACCGGGCGACGACCTCGGCGATCGGAGGGTAGAGCTGGATGCCGAGCCTCCAAGATTGGGAAGAGTCACCCGTAGATCACCGGGCGTAAGCTTTGTCCACCTCTCTTAGGTCGACCTCGGTCCACCCATGCTCGACCTTATCGGTCGGGCATGGCGACCGCCACCTTCCCAGTGATCGACACCACCTTCGGCTTCAAAGACGGCGGCGAGATCGACAATAAAAGCCGAGAAGCTCTCGACTCGATGAGCTGCTTGCAAAGGCCCTCAACAAGGTCCACGGTCGGCCACCAGACCTCCTCTCGTCCGCGAGGTCCTTCTTCGCCCGGCCAGCTCTCCTTAAGCTCTTGACCTCCCCGGCGGCCTCCAGTGCCAGTGCTCTTCTTCGAGGCGGCCTCAAGCAGCCCTCCGGCCGGAAGCCTGGCGGCCGCCTTCGCCTGTCGTGCTGCAAGCTCCTGCCCAGCCTGCACTGGGCCGAGCTCTCGGCAAGCCCGCGGCGACTGCAGCCCCCAAAGAACAAGACCGCCAGGCCCCATCACCGAGCTCCCACCACGAAAAGAGAAGCACAAGTCAATAACAGATCGCAAGCAAACAAATCTAAATATGAAGGAACCTATGTACCTCGGGAGGATGCGGCCAAACTTGGGCGG
Organism: Salvia rosmarinus; assembly: GCA_036937905.1. NCBI lineage: Eukaryota > Viridiplantae > Streptophyta > Magnoliopsida > Lamiales > Lamiaceae > Salvia > Salvia rosmarinus. The sequence continues at coordinate 98,930,493 of CM072816.1, forward strand.
TACCCGTACTTAAATGACCACGAGGCCGAGACTCCGATGCCGGGCTGGACACGCTGAGGCCCACTCATCACCGCCAATGCTATCGACCTTCTTCGGGCCCCTAGTAGGTCCGGCCCGCCGCTTTTCACGCCGCCTCGCTGCTCGGCGATTGTGAGCCCGCCTTCCCTCAACTTCTTTGCATCACAAGAGAAAGACACATTAGCACAAACAAAATCGAACGATAAGGACTAAGAAGATGGGATGCCCTCACCCCGTCCGGACCCGGTCCCGACGCTTTCGACCAGTAAACACTCGGCCGGCCTTCTTCAGTCATCCCTGTAACTTATGGATAAGATCTCACCAAGGCTGCACAAGACCTCCTCCATACGGCCCAAGGGCTTGATTTTGGTCCGCCATCGTGCCGATACCCCACTCATACCTCTACCGCCCTCACCATGAGAAAAAAATACCTATTCTACCAACGGGACACCTTGGAGGGACGGCTACCTTAATTTCAGTGGGTGACAAATAGTACACCCTCCTATGGTCTTCACGCTAAAAGTGCATCAAGACCTCGAAGGACAACTCCTCGGCAATGCCATAACAAGAGAGCCCCACCCAAACCCACCAACGACCTAATGGAATTCGAGGTCAATTGACAAATAGGGATCGAAATACTCTTGAAGGCTAAGATAAACGGGGGACAGAGGGTACCTAAGACCTGCCTTCAAACTATCTACATAAACTGTAACAAACCCCTCCGGAGGGGCCATCGCCCTATCATCCGGATGTGGCAGACACCACCACACCTCCTCCGGATCGGTATTCCTCACAACTTCAAAAGTTCCTCCAAGGTCAAACCCGACCGCCACGCCCACCCTCAACCCATCCCATACCGAGGATACCGACGGAACCCTGAGCTCACCCTATGGACCTACCCAAACCATTGTAGCACATATAATCTCTTCTGCGGGAACTCACTACCGAACCCGAGGCGGAAAGGGAACTTTCGAGCGAGAAGAAGATGAAGAAAACATACTTACTTTTCAAAGTAGTATACGGCTCCTTCAACAAGATCGATCAACTCGAGAATTTCTCGTAAATTTTCTCTCTCGAAATTTTAAGTGTCGAAGAGGAAAGTGAGCAGTTGCCTCTTTTGCGCCTATTTATAAGACTAGGGTGCACTGCAAATTGCCGTTTCAAATTCGACACGCCTACACGTGATTGGATGTGGGTACACGTGCGACGCTGTCTTGAGTGCCCAACTCACCGCTGGCGTATATGACGTCGCCAGATAAGATGGACCGCCGATCGACCTAGCAATCATCATACGGACCGGCGCCCTCCGAGATGGCGGCGCCTCGTGTCGCACCCCGTCCTTCCCACAAATACCAGGAGATCCACATCGGACCTCGGCGTCTATCAACCAAGCTTCGCCCTTTACGGAAAGCTTACATCCAGATCGGACCTCGGCTAACCAGCCCCAGATTCGTGCGGCCCGGGCGCACCCCGACATCCCTAAAAGGCGGTCTCGTGCCGGACATCGGCACCCACCACGGAGTAACACCACTCCGGATCGCACTCGGCGTAACCCACGCAGAGGCGCGATATCCGTGTCGGACCGACTTCCTTGGTGCCACATCTTTTTCCAGCGACGGACAATGCACCACCCAACCCGATTCGGCACGGATCGCCAAATAAACCCTCACATTAAAAAGACAACACCTTCAACAAACAACTTGCCCAAGCCACACCTCACCTCGGCGGCGCTTTCTCCACTCCACTCGGTCTCGCCGTCCCTCGGCTATTCGGGGAGGCTATGATGGGATATGGCCCAATCGACTAGGCCCACTAATGAGCCCAAACGAGCCGGGCCTAACTTTGGTAGCGGCCCACGCGGTTGAGCCAAAAGCGAGCCCTAATCGGTGCCAAACCCTAGCCCCTTAACCGCCACCTCGGCGATGGAAGACAGCCCCAGAGCAAAGTGAGGCGCCACCCCCGATGGAGAAGACGCCCGTAACAGCGGTCGCGCCACCTCCACGTGGCGCATATAAGGCGAAAGGTCCCTGCTCCGGCCAATGGAGGGCATGCCAGAGGAAGAGTCACGTCACGACCAATGGAGAGGTTGGGCGCGCGATTCTGCACTGGAATTGTATAAATAGAAGGAAAACTGACATTAGAAGGGTTGGCAACTTATCGAATACTAAGAGCTTGTAACCACACTGCATTATAGTGAAAGTATTGAGGAAACACTCCTCCGTGGACGTAGATCTCATTAACGATCGAACCACGTAAAAGCCTTGGTGTTCTTTATTGCTTTTCATAAATCTCGCACACTCACTTAACTAGATCTATCAGTTCAAAATCTTATCAACTTATTCTAAATTACAATATTCATTCAACACTAAAGCAGTAAAAGTTACAATATTTACTAGTAAAAGTTGTTCGCCATAATTAGTTTCAGGTCGATGTTATAGATGCTTCATATTACGGTTACATTAGAAGTCTTATAATTTTATTTGGTAATTGAAATACATTAGCTGAACAAGAGTAAATCGACCCTGATCACAGTATATGAATGTAATCGTCCATGGATAGCATTTGAGCTGTGTGCTTCCATTTTATTTTCATCTGTGTAGGTTTTCTTGATCTTAAGTTCATGTTTTCAGCCTAATGTTTTGGGAGAAACTGAATTATGTGATACTATGTTTTACGAGTTTTAGTTCATTGCTATGCTATCGCATTAGCTATATGCTGCTAAAAGAACACATTTTTTCTATGTTGGTGTATGTGTGTACCCTGGTTAAGTTTGATATGCCTTTTATGTATGGAAAACAATAGACCCTTGATATATTACTAGAATTGATTTAAAGCTGGTCAAAATTTTATCGAAAACTAGCCTAAAGTGTCAAAAGTTCTTGCAATCTTGTCTAAGGTTTTATGACATAAACAGGGTTTGGTGGATAATGGAACTATTCATCCTGGTAGTCTTTAGCTCAGCCATCTATTTTACATGCCAGTGTCACAGTGTTGTAAATAAGTTTCTGTGCTGATAACAGTAATCTCGAGCCTCAACCCTCCATGCTCTCCTATACCCTGAAAATTGTGCATCTCTAAGTTGTATTACAATTATATATTTCTTGTTCATGATGGATTGACTTTCTTACTAGTCTACACATAAGGAATCCATAAACCTGTGGTTTATGAAGTTGAGTTGTTGAAGATCCAGAGCAACAAAAGTCCACAAACAACAGAGTGAGTAACTGACACCAATTAAGAAAAGCAGCAGTCCGCATATGGTTTGTTTTTATTGTTTTTTTGTTTTTGGCTGTAAGTTGAACTTTCTATTAGTTTGATCTTTCTTAGCAACCAAAAACGAAAATTACAATATTTCTGTTTTATATAATGCCTGAGGTATCTGACTACAGGTTCTCAGAACTTACCTAACTTCTTTTTCCCGTTTGAAGAGTTCTGCTATGATGATGCCTGCCATGGCCTTCTCCTCCCATCTTTTCTCTGTTATAGTAGATGCAACATATATATAGCTAGCTTTATGTTACTTCTAACTTCTTTTCAGCGCATAACTTCTATTAGATACCAATGGTCTCAGTATGGTCCAGAGAATCTGCTGGTCTTTTTCTCTCTGGCTTTCTCAGCTTAACCACAAATCCTTTTTCGTGCCCTAACATTTGTTCAGCATCTCACTTGCTGTTGCCATGTAATCCTCAGATGGATGAGGTGCTGGCTTCGGTTGCTGAAACGATCAAGAATTTTGCAGTTATATACCTGGTGGATATCACAGAAGTGCCCGACTTCAGCACAACGTATGAGCTGTACGACCCTTCCACCATCATGTTCTTCTTCAGGAACAAGCACATTATGATCGATCTTGGTACTGTAAATAACAACTAGATCAACTGGGCGATGAAGGATAAGTAGTAATTCATCGTCATTGTTGAGACGGTGTATCGTGGAGCCAGAAAGGGACACGGTCTTGTCATCGCTCCTAAAGATTATTCCACAAAATATCGTTACTAAACTATTTTTACACCCATATTTATGGTGTGATTGTTTTTGTTGGAACCATCTCTGTTTTGGCTGTGGATTACAATATTGATGGTGAAGGCCATGATCTTTGAACTGCGTCTGTGGATCTTGATTTGCATCGAGACCGTTCAGTGACGCAGATGTAAAATCTAATGAGTGTAATGTCGTTCACTACAGAGCATTTGGTGTAATTCGTAAAATGTAGCATGGATTGAATCGAAATCGGGATGTCTAGCGAATTAAAGTCACTATTTACGACAAACTATATTTTATTTCTTATTAAAGTTGAATAGACTATTATATGTAACTAGAAATTTGGGAAACGGTTTTCGGTTATCGGTTATCGAACCGAACCGAAACCGCGTTACGTTCGATTAACCGTATACCGCATATTCGGTTTTGCGGTTCGGTTTATGATTCGGTTCATGAGTATAATATTTTATTTTTTTGGTTTCGGTTAACCGATAACCGAATGGTTATTAACCGAAAACCGAAAATCTTTTCTATTTTATTAATTATTTTAATTTTTATAAATCTATAAAAACTAATTACTAATATTAATTAAATTTAAACCCTATTACTCTAATGTATCAAATTATCATTGCATGAACATGATAGTTTGTTGATGAATTGATGTTGATTGCTTTGATTTATTGATGGATATTGGATGAAATTTTTATGGACATTAAAATTTGAAAAGTTTACATCCGATTGCAAAGTTGATCTTATGATATGTCGTTTCTTATAAATTCATGTAATCTCAAAGCAATTTTTCGGTTTTTGGTTAATCGAAAACCGAACCGCACTAACCGATGCGGTTTTTGGTTAACCGAACTTAATAAACGGTTCGGTTTGGTTATTAATTTATGAAATTTCGGTTCGATTATCAGAAAAATCGGTCTGTAACCGAACCCGAACCGTTTCCCACCCCTATATGTAACAATTTGATATAACAACTACAAACTGAATGCGATTTATTCAGATAATGAGTGTGTACATGAGCGGAGCTACATTGGAGATTGAGGTCCAGACTGCAAATCCTGGAATGACGATTCGACCCCGTCCTGGGCCTCAAGGAGTGGTGAGCCATTAATATTATATATCCGTTTATAGTTTTAAAATGTATTGTAATGTAGTTGATTAAGAACTTTATCTCTCTCCTAAGGTCTTGGGTTTGAAATCAATCCATGTATTTCTTTTTTTTCCTTTTCCTTTCTTTTCATTTCTCTACTTTGTGTCCTTCATTTCTTTTTTCCTTTTTCCTTTATCTTTTATTTCTCTATTTTGTGCTCTTTATTTTCTTTTCTTTTTTATTTCTCTACTTTGTAGTCTTTTTTTTCTTTTTTCTATAATTTGTTTTACATTGATAAAATAAAAGATATATACAAATAATAAAGTTTTATATGTAAATTAATGATCAATCAATTTTTTTTTAAAAAGACTATGATAAACTTATTATAATAGTCATAAGTAATATTTATTTAAATTTATTCTAATAAGTTTTATATGCTAATTAATTTTAGATTCAATTGTTGATTTGTAATGGGTACAAGAAAATCAAGATTTGAATTTTGTAAGATAATACCATTTACAATATTAACACTTATAATTTTCTTATTATTTTAATTTTTATAGCTATTATTGATTGATTGTTCAGTTATTTGTAAGTAAATCTTATTATTTTATTTTTGTAAGATATTAAACATAATGAAGAAGAAATATATTTAGTATAAACAATTACCTCCATTCAAATAATATTACACTATTATTTAATTTTTTTAGTTTTAATTTTAAAATTATAATTAAATGGAACCCCCAAGAAAAAATTTCTGGCTCCATCACTGAGTGTGTACTTCTTTCTTTTTCTAATAAATACCTCATTCTATCATAATATTGTATATTAAAGAAGTATATTTTTATATCTTTTTATAATAATTAGAAAGATCAAAAAATAAATATCTCATTCTATCAAAATATTCTATATTAAGGAAGTATATTTTTTCTTTTTATTCCTAATTATCATTTGAAAATTCGAATAAATAAAGAATTTATAATGAATATAACATTAAAGTTGGAAATTTGATCTTATTTTTCTATTAAATTTGGAAGTAAGATATTTGATCCATTTGGATTTAAAATTATTTTAATAGATCAAAAATAAAAATAAGAGAAAAAGTTAGAATCAATAACCCAATCCAAATTCCAGAGCCCAGTTTCTTGTGGTGGAGAACCCAAGCTAACTGGGCCTGTCGAAACCATTATAAAGGAATTTCCTTCGATCATTTCATCGCGGTCATCACTCATCACTATCCCTTCCCTTTTTTCCACCTGCTAAACCCTAACTCTACGCCAGATTTCTTGCCTTCTGAGTCCACGTTTTTCTGCTTTTTCCTCCCAGTAGATTGCTAATGGCGAGCACAACGGAACCTACAGCTCTGAAGAGAGAGGAAGAAGAGGAGGACGATTCGAAGCCATCGGCAGAAGATGAGGATACCGGAGCTCAGGTAGCTCCGATCGTTAAACTCCAGGAAGTTGCCGTTACAACGGGCGAAGAGAATGAAGATGTTCTCCTCGATTTGTGAGTAGTCTAATCTAGATTTGAGTTGTAACGGAATTTTATTCGAGTATTTTTAGTGGAATCATGATTCAAGTTGGAAGTTGATGGGCGCAATGTTTAGTTTGTGTTGTTAACTGATTATATGTAGGATGTGAGTGATCTGATTCAAAGTTTAGGTTGAAGTAGAATGTCATTTGTATGTTTAGCTGGAGTTGTGTGGGTTTTATATTTGATTGATTTAGCCAATGGAGTTGATGTGCAATCTAAGTAGTGTGACTGTAGATCCAGAATGAAGTTAATTCTTCTATTAAGTATAATTTCGATTCAGAAGTGATAAATAATTGATTCATTCCGTGAAGGTATTTTGCCTTTGCAATTGATTCTTTAGATCTAGGAATTTTGGATGAATCCATAGAATTGATGCGATACAGCCGAAATATTAATGTTGTTGTGCTTAAAAGAAGTAATATAGTAGAATGTGTTTATGGAAATGCTATTTGTATTCTGTATCTAGCGTTATTTGATAGTAAATTGTTTGTATGTTGGTAGGAAAGCGAAGTTGTATAGATTTGACAAGGAAGGTAACCAATGGAAAGAGAGAGGAGTTGGGATGGTGAAGCTACTCAAGCACAAGGAGACTGGCAAAATTAGGCTTGTTATGAGGCAGAACAAGACGCTGAAAATCTGTGCCAACCATCTCGGTTAGCAAATCACATTTTTATCTTCATAAATTTGTGTTTTAAGCTTAGTTACTTATCCGTGTGCTTATGGGTTTTTTTTCTGAACTTTTATTAAGAAATGAGGATTTAGGTATTAGTATTATTGTGCAATTCTATATGTTGTCCACATGTCAGCTTGAATACCTTTTCCTTTTCAATTGCAGTGCTTCCCACAATGTCGGTACAAGAGCATCATGGGAATGACAAGTCCTGTGTGTGGCATGCTGCCGATTTTACAGATGGAGAAGTAAAGGAGGAGACATTTTGCATTCGTTTTGCCTCAGTGGAGAGTAAGTTGTTCTATCTTTTACTGCCAATATGGATGTTTTCCCCTCTCACTCCAGTGTGCAAATTACAATATCAATCTTTCTATATGTTACTACTAACATATTTACACTGGTAGATGAATGTATTTGTAATTTGATATACATTTGTTTGATTTATGCTTAGTAATATCTCGATGGCATTTTGGTTTGTCTGATTATCTTTGCTACACTGTTTTGTTATATGCATGCCTAAACTATTAGTTAAAGTTGTTTTGGATATGAAGGTATAAATATGCTATCCTTATTAACATGGTTATAAGTTGAACTGCGGTCAAATGCTATTTGGTGACTGCAAGTGCTGAGTTATGTGGAAATGTGATCCAGTTTTATTCATGTTTTACATCTAGAATAACATGCTCTACTGCTATGCTTGGAAGAAGTTGTTCTTCTATCATTAGGATTAGTTAAAAGCTTTCTTAGCAGACATTAGCTTCTATGTCACTTTGAAGCTATTTCTGATGTGCCTTTGGCTTTTCTTTTGGTTAAGATTGCAAATCTTTCAAAGACAAGATTGAAGAGATCACTGAATCTCTGTCGAAGGACAGTGGAGAAAATGCAGAAGCTGATGCCGCAGCCAATCTCATTGAAAAATTGAGCGTTGGAGAAAAAGGCAAAGAAGTGAAAACAGAGGCCAAAGAGGAAGCTACGCCCAAGGACGAGAAAAAGGACGAGACTGAGACACAGGAAAAATCTGGTGACGACAAGTAGGGAACACAATGGTTTTCTCGTCGGGTGAGAAAAAGCCCGATACTGGAATAGTACTAAAATCATGAAAACGAGCTGTGCATTTGGTTATGTTGGTTTGTTTGCTGGTATCCTAGTTGGGTTGGTGTCAATTGATGTGTGTTATGTTGTCTTTATTTGCGGCTTTACCTTATCTTGTCTTCGTCGTCGTTGTTGGTATATCGGTTGTGTATTGCCAAACTTTTACCATTGCTGCCTATATTTTAATTATGGCCGTTGATTAAGGTCTTTGGTTTCCGGCCTTTGTAATTGTACATGCCCCTCGAGGAGTCTGATGTTTAACATTCTATCTTGATTAACATATTTTTGAGATGGCTGAATTGAGAGAGAGAGAGAGAGAGAGAGAGAGAGAGAGAGAGAGATGTGACTTAACTCTACAAGAGAAGAGATGATGGACCGCGTCCGCGCTCTTTAAAGGCGGACGTGGAATTGCACTATGATAGATGGGGGCATGATGTTTTTTTTCTCATGCTGTTCCTAATTATTAGTAGTATATAAATGGAAGGCATTTATTACGAAAGTGTGTTCATTATTTCTGTGAAATTTATTACAAGTATGATCTTAGGAGAAAATCCTTGCTCAATGTGCTGTCACCTTTACTCCTATAGTAGCTATGAACTTGGTGAAAGTGATGCCTTCATGCATCAGATACACCACCTGATTATTCTGATTGGGCGACAGATAGAAATTCTTTGAAAAATAATTTCACAAAAAAAGAGTAACAATAGTTGATGAAACAAAGTGTGTAGTGTAGTTTAGCAGCAGTAGTAGTGGGGAAATCATCCATCCATAAAAATCAGATGAGGAAGCTGCCACAAGAGAGAGCAAGTTCCCCCGCAAACCTGGCAATTGGATGATGTTAGTCAAATATACTATACAATATCCCTACCACTTCCCTAAATAATTAAATCGTTACCCATCTAGATAATGTTAGTCAAATATACTGTACAATTGGATGATGCTTCTGCACAATCGAGGCGGCAGGCTCTGTTAACATCCTGTGTAGTACGCCGTCCCCAATGCTAAATCCCGGTTTTGTTATTACTATGGAGTTACATTGTCCAGTGATGTGATTATCTGTACATCCAAGTCCATGGGCGTCGCTCTTATGATGCTACTACCCATCGTGTCACCTATCAGATGGAATTGAGTATATAAGTCCCACCACAGCATGAGTTTCAGCTACCCAACTAAATGTTACTGGACGCATGTCTTACCAAAGATGGAGTCACGGATGGTTGTCTTGATGATATACGACTGGTATGATCTGCGGTTCAAAACCGTATGTGAAGATGGGTTCTATATGACAGGATAAAGTTTTGATTACAAGACTTGGATTGAGAGACGATTTGGAAGGAGAACTTCAATGATTTTGTATTAGGCGATTTATGAAAATACTTTAGCTTAGAAGGTGCATAATGACACGCTAAACAGAATATCTATGAGAGCTTCAGGATGACTATCACTGAACTCGGAAAAATGCTAATATGTACCTGAGGAATAACGCAGTGCCTTGACAGCATCAAAATTCTTGTACCCTTTGGAATTCGGTTGACTATTCACATATCAAAAAAGACTGTATAGCCCACGAAACTCAAATCCTTTGGAGTAAGATGCAGCTGCTCGATTAAAAAAGAGAGTCAAGTGATTTTAGTCATTATCAAGCTTTAGCATAAGAACAAAAAAAAAAAACCTTTCGTGAGGGCCCTGATCCAGATCTTGCTTGTGTTGGAGGATCCAACTGTTGGATACAATGAGAAAAACTTGCATCAATTGGTATATTTGAAAGAAAATAAGAATAACACAAAATATTTGTTCATATAGTTTTTGAAGAAGGCTGGTTGATTCCAGCTTTTGATTTAGAGATGTCTATAAATTTGAGGTCCTATGGGATTACAAGTGCTAGTGTGTGTGTGTGTGTGTGTGTGTTGGTTGGACCGGTGGGGGGTTGTTAATAATGCTGACCTACATAGGATAAAAGTTCAGGGTCAAAAGAATAAAAAATAAAAAAGTAAAGGTAAAAAAGGAGAGAGTATTTATTTATCTAAACCAAAATCTAAGTAAGAATTTCACCAAACTAGTGACTTCCGAGATTACTAGAGAACCAGATACTAAATATCTCTAGCTAAAGTAGCATCAATGGCAATAATTATAGTCATAAATAAAGCAATAAGACGAGTGTACTTCATCAAACTTCATAAAGTTCTGGGTGTCCAGCTCTCTATTAACCTCCGGTTTGAAGGCTGCTTCCATTTCATACAGTTTATCCCATTCAACATCCACAAACCAAGGGTGGGCCTATAAACATTCATTTAAAATTCAAGATACATACGTGTGCGTGTAGAGAAGAGACGCCAATATAACATTTATATCACTAGCGAAATTCAATCTTTATGAACTCGTACCTTTATCTAGGTAGCCCCTCCAGTTCCAAGCCTCTGTTCCACTTCACAGAGTAATCTACATATGAGATCTTTGGCCTCGAGACTCAATTTGGTATCGTCAGGAAATTTCAGGTGATTTCTCCAATGAACAATCTGGTCATCGTTGCTCAAAGCTTATCAGATCAGAATTGATTCAAAAGTAATTTCAGGTTGTAAAAGAATGTGTTGATTTTGATCATTTCAATCTTTAGCAAAACACATGAAGGCAGCCCGTGTTTGATCTCCAATTCATACCAATGTCAACATACTGAAAAATGGGATTATGTATAATTAATCTTACAAAATGTTTGTTGCCTAGAAAATTAGGAAGTGATAAAATTAGCTAATCCCTGCAAATTTAGCTTTCCTTAAAGATCATTATGAATCCCCATGCAGATCAAAGTTCAATGAAAGAGAACAGATAGTTATACATTTATGTGTGAAGGATATACCTTTCTGCAATTGGTCATAGGATCATCAGCATAAAAAGGGGGATAGCCAACAAGCATTTCATACATGATTGCCCCTAGTGACCACCTGCATGAGTATATGGTCGTTAAGGTGACAAAAGAAAGAAAAATTAGCACAAATTCATTTCTGTCAATGGCATCTATATTTGCAAGTAATGCAACCTCAAACATGAACATAGTTCTGAATCCCATAGTTACTACATAGATATGAATTTTTATAGAAGCATTAAAATTGTATGATTCTTAGGTGCACACTCTGGCTCTAGAAGACTCGCCTCGTTGCATTTTGTCATTAAAGTAATGCAACACAAAGTGCATAGCAAGATTCAAGCAGAAGAGAATGTATACATAAATAAATTTTCACATTAACATAAGCCAATACATAATCTGTAGAGTAACTCGTCTTCTCAGAAGAAAGAAAAGACATCAACTGATCAGTCACACTCCATGCCATATCACTTTTTCAGTAACACTTCTGGAGCAATATAGTCCGGTGTACCCACAGTAGAAAATGCCTTAACGTAGAGAAATGGATATGATTAGCTCATGCGTTGGAGAGCTATGAAACACAGATCATTATTTGAGATATAACTTAAGTAAGCTGGAGACATTCCTTATAAAGAGAGAAGAATCATATGCAGCCAGGTAAGCTATTATGAGAAACTAATGAGAGCTACTACAAGGCAGGATGTAGATTAATATTTCCAATCTGATTAAAAAGAAAAACAGTACCGTTTTACCAGTTATAACACAAAGGTCATCATGTCATGTCCATAACAAAGGATGGTTGTGCAATTGAAGCTATTTGAAACAGTAAATTTTAGGAAGGTCAGACTCCGGTGAATTCATCCGAACATGGTCGAGCAAGATGCAGCAAATCAGGTGGCCCTGATCTTGAAAAATTGATGATTCATAAGGGAGAAGACCCTAACCTAAAGTTTTAGGCAAAGGGAAGAGAACTCTGATTCTTTATAATTTCTTACCAACTTTCTTCTATTCATCTGCCAGTGCTGAAGTTGTTCTTGAGGACTTCTCCAGTTACTACCATTTGTAGCATCGGGAAAGCGTTTGTCGATATCCATTGGTTGCTTTATGTTACCGTCATCCATAGCCTCATTTTCATTTACTGTTGATAAAGTTCTACAATCGAGTGGTTTGCAAAGGCCAAAATCTGATAGCTTCATGTGCCCGCTCTTGTCAAGAAGAAGGTTGTCTGGTTTGATGTCCCTAAAAATAAATTTTAGTAAGAAAAAGGTCAACAACATGAAATTTTGCAGCACTCAATACAGAGTAATTCTCAGAAAGATTGGTGCTGAATGCCTGAGTACTTAATGTTAGATCATACCCACCTATGAATGTAATTGTGCTTGTGAATGGACTCGATGGCCAGTACACTTTGAGCTAGGTAAAATTTAGCCACATTTTCAGAAAGTGTGTCTTCTCTCATCAGAAGAGTCATCATGTCACCACCAGGAAGATATTCCATGATAAGATACAAATATTCAGCATCTTGAAAGGAGTAATATAATTTAACAATGCAGTGGCTGGCCACTTCTGCCAATAGGTTTCTCTCTGCTCTAACATGTTCCACCTATACAGCAGAATATTTTCCAATGTATTAGGGCAGTTCTGAAGAAGATCTTCCAAGAAGTTATTAGAGAGAATAGTTAAAAACTACAAATATGTGGAGCCTAAAAAAACAAAACAAAAGGAGTAAAAGAAAATGTTTCCACTTATGCATCTTTTACTAATATGATACCTGTCCCCTGGAAACCATTTCAGATTTCTTCAACTTTTCATGGCATAAATATTGCCAGATTTCTTTTCCCTGCATAATCGAACCTGCAGTTTCGAGTTTTATTAGAAGATTGTAAAAGCCTAAAACAACCAAAAGAATGCAGTTACACATTAATTATAACATTAGTTACTTAATACTCCCTCCGTCCCCAAATTTGCTACTTCATTTATGGACACTACCCCACAAAAAATCACTACTTATTACACTTAACCACATCAGTTATTTACATATTTTATCACTCATGAGTCATGGTCCACCGCTAATCAAAATTAACACTCCACTAATGTGGGACCACTTCGCCACTCATAATACACTCCACAACTTTTATTAAAACTCGTGCTGAAGATTCCCAAGCACAAAAATAGGGGGCGGAGGGAGTACTGCTTAATTAAGAAGTCTCTATAAAATTTATTCGATAGGCTGAATTGAATCGATACATGTAGTTATTTCAAAATCAAATTCATTTCCATTTCCATGATTTGGAATATATTAAAAGAAAATCCAGACAAAATAGAAGGAACATATGCAGAATCACCAACCTCGCCAAATGCTCCACGACCTATGATTGTTAGAAGTTCAAAATCATCTACACATATCTTGTTCCTTCTCAGTCGCATATACTCTGTTTCCTTTCGCTCTAAATCTTTAATTAGATTTATCTGTTCTTCTTTGGGCACATCTGAAGTTGCCAGATTCCTTTCTAGTATCCATCTCCTGGAGTAGAAGTATATATATCAAGGTTCTAGAATTATGCTAAATCTCCATAACATCATCTCTACAGATGGAACTGGTTGAGTATATTTAAAAGACAGAACTTGGAACAACAAATTTAAAATCTCTATAACAGCAAATTTGAAAGAATGGATGATGGAACTGGTATAAACTGTCTAATGGCTATTCGAATCCTCAAAGATTATCCGATTGGTAACTTTTCTGTTTCCTATCATGCACCAAAAAAAAAAGTATTAACAGTTATTTCCTATTGTGCTTTATGACTAAACATAAGCACTTTGCAAGAGTGAGTAAACATCCTCCTGTTTTATTTCTCCACCAGTTAACTACCAAAAAGAAACCACCATTAGTCATGTCCCAACAAAAATCTCTACCGACTAGGCTGAGCACCTACTCTGCATATTCAGAAAAGAACATCAGAGCTGAAAAAGCATGAAGATTCAGCTAAAACTAAAACAAAAATTAGAACTCCATCAAATAAATTTACTCCGAGCGTGATTTTTCCTGGCCAGAGTTCCGCAAGCTTGAACAGAAACATATACATGCATAGAAAATCATTTACCGCTTAACAACCTTCATACACATTATAAATCTCAGTATCTTAACCGCAGTCTTTAGGTTCACCATTTGTTATCTCATTACATCTATAATACGCTAGAAACAGAATCCTTCTACTTCAAACAATATTTCCACCAACGAAACACCAAAGGAATCATCAGATCACTCAATTACATCCAACCAACCAAAATTCTAATTCATTTCAGAACCTAAAATCCACGAGTTAGAAAATTTACATAAAAACTATAGAACAAAATCAACACAATAGATCTCGTAAAAATCTCGAATTGCAAGAAGAAACAACTAATTGAACACAACTTGAGAGCATTTTCAAGACAAAGCTAAACTTCGGCACATAACATACAAGCTCATAGCTCGTTACTCAAATACGCGCGCGCGCGCGCCAACACACACACACGCGCACACACCTTTCCTTTCTTTCCTGTATGCTTTTCATCTGATTTCTGTGGTGATTCTCGATGAACTGCTTGGCAGCTGCTACTTTCTCCAGTGTCAGACTTGAACCTAGAACTTCCTCTTCCTCATTTGTATTATTTTCCTCTTCATCCATATTCACTTCGTCTCTCTCTCTCTCTCTCAGATTTTCCTCTAAATTTTTGTTTCCGATCTTTCTCTCTCTAAGTATGGGCAATATATATATATAGACACGTTCTTATATAAGCTATAAATGAGTCAAGCTATTCGTGAACTATTCGGAGCTATATTCGATAAAAATTCATTCGAGTTTTTTTACTGAAACTCGTTAGCTAAACAAACCAAGTTTGAGTATGATAATATTCGACTCATTAGCTCGTGAATAAGTTCGTTCACTGATTTACTTTGAAAATATAATGTTATTAACTAGATATAATTATTTTCTTTCTATAATTAATATTATTGTGTTAAATCTCTAACTATTTTTATTCGTTATAAAAAATCAATAAATATATTATATTATTATGGAATAATAATTTATTTTTAAAATAAAATAATCAATATTCTAAATATATATATAAATTTAGAAAGTTTGTTTGGATTCGATTAAAGTTCCAATAAATTTGTGGCTCAAAATATTCGTTAAATAAAACTCGAGATTCAATTTGATATTAAACAAATTAAATTTAAGCATGATTGTGTTCAGTTCGATTTGATTCGATTATACCTTGTGTATATATTTATTGCAGGAACGAGAAAAGAGCAGAGCTGTGTACCCCATCAGCGTATTTTGGTATGATCCCCTACTTCTATACTCTTTAAATTTCGTGGGCCGCGGCTGAAAGTGTTTGTACCTTGAGTTTTGTAGCCTTGCACCATCAAAATTCAAACTCTTACACCTTAAATCACAAATTCATCATCATTGTATCACGTCTACAGGTTAAAATATCCCTTCTAATACTGTGCGCGTAATGCTAGTTTCGTGTTTTTAATTTCTGTAGGGAATTATTTATTTTAATATGGTCATTTTACCCTTTGATACTGAACTTGATGATCAGGTCAACTTTGAAATTTGTGTCAAATGTCATGTTATGAAATAAATTTAATTCTATAGGGATTTTATACTTGTAACAATTATTTATAAATATTTATATAGTATATTAGTCAAATTCGTTCATCTTATTTTTTTTTTTTTATTATTATTATTATTTTGACAATGTGTGCCATAAGTTTAGATTGAAATAGTGTGTGTCTATTAACTTATTGTGTACTTGTTGTGCTGAGCACTAATATAGAAATGATTATGCTAATTATTTTAGATGAATGAAGATAATCCAAAGAATCGGCGACATACATATAATTTAAATATGAGATGTGGAAAGATGGTCTGCTTAATACAGATAAAATGACGGGTACTAAGTTATAATCAAAACCGAAAACAAATCAAAAGATCTTGATAGGTCTTAAATGTTTGAAAATGTCTCACGTAAAAGATTTTGTCAAATAATAATAATAATAATATCAAAATACATTTATATTTATTTATAATATATTTTATATTTTAGTCCAATAAAGATTTTCCTTTGTTGAAATTTGAAATATGAAATTTAAAATTTGGGGATTTGGGTGTAGTACCAACAGTAGAGTTAGTAATGGGTAATACCGATCCGAACCATAACGATGGTGGAACCGGTCCGAACCCTTGGGCGGTTCAACCGTAACCAATACTAATTTATCGGTAAAGAAAGCTCGCCCGCCGACATCCCTCTTGTAACAATTATTTATAAATATTTATATAGTATATTAGACAAATTAATTTATTCAATTATAAGATTGTTATCCTATAATTATGTCATATATTGAGAGGTGACTTAAATGTTGTACAAAAATTTTTGAATAAGAAGAATTTTTTTAAGTCAGAAGAAAATATTAATTATATAAACAACTAAGCCATATTTCCTTTCTATCGTAACAAGTAGTCTACAAGAGTTATTACAATAACGAAATCACTAAAGTAAAAAATCGAATATAGAAATTCCATCTATACAAATAATATTTAATTAATTGGATAAAAGTAAAATGTTCGCTCCGAAAACATAAGCAATCAATTGTGACAAAATCTTGAGTTTCCCACTTCCAATCTTATAATTTATATTCTCTTACAAAAAGGGAAAGCCACCACGGGATATATCTATTTATAATTATTGTAGCTTTTACAAATAAATAAACTTATATTAAACATTTATTTGGGCAATGATTCAGACAAATAATTAAATTACAGGTTGGCACATTGATAGGAAATTGAAAAGAACTTTGTTTAATCATTAGTTAGTTTTTTAATCATTCTTAGCGTTAGATTTTTCTGTTTGAGTATGGGCTTATTAAACACTTGGCCCATCTATAGCTAGCCGAAGACGAAGTGTTAACTCCACATTCATATATAGTTGGGATATCTAAGCCCGTCTATCTAGCTATCTAAAGACAAAATGTTAACTCATCATTAATAAATAATTGGTAGCCCAAGAGAACATTGTAATTTTTTTAAATGTGTCTCTAAATTTATAACAAACTTAGAGAAATTAATCCTCATGAGCTGTTAATTCTACGCATAGCTGTTTTAATTTTTGTAGGGAATTCTTCTATAACTCAAACTATCAATCAAATGCTGGAAAAAATGATAGATTCCGATATATAAAAAGGAATCAATTGCAATTACTACAACATGATTGATCAATCCCATTTTAATAAAAACTTATCAACATGATTATAATCTAAATAATAATCAGAATTATAATCCCATTTTAATACAAACTTACCAAAGATCATAGTCCCCCTATTTCAATGGCTCTCAGAAATTATACACACCCAAAAAAAAAGCATAAACAAAGAAGTGTAAAGGCGTGGAATTAGTCTTACATTTGTAGACACAAAAGGCAAGAAACATGACACTTTTCAAGAAACATCTAAAATTTAAAACTTGATAAAATATATATTATAACTAAGATGGCCTACCAAAAACACGAATTTTCTATGCTAGTTGCAATTATCATGCATTTGTCAAAATCATTAAAATCAAAGCATGGTGTGAAAGGGATCTTCCACATTGCGTTGGCAACTTAATCAAGTCTATTGTCAATATGGTTCACACGCAACACAGGCAACCAACTCACAATAATTATCACATATTTAATTAGCATAAATACATATAGGGACAAAATGAGCAGCATAATCAATATAGTAGCAAATGGAATTAGAAGTCTAGCGGGAATAATTTCATCCAATAATCACAATTCACAAAATCATCGTCATCGAACAGTCCTAAACAGTAACCAGAAGACACCCGAGTTGAATAATCACCGCACCTGCCCTTTCGTTACTTAGAAGGTGTTGGTGGGATCGGCCCTTTTTCCTACAGAATAATTTCATCCAATAATCACTAACGTCATCCAACAGTAATCAAACGACAATCAGTTCCATCATGAACGAACCCTTTTTGCAGAAAAGGTAAAAAGACCAAACAAACTCTCACTGCACAAACAAGAACAATGGAATGAAACAATAAGATCTGTAAACTGATACAACTTCAACTAATTGTAAAACCTAAACTACATTCTTTTCTGTGTTTTCTTCTATGAGCCTAAAATCAACAAAAACAACCATAAAATTTGCAGAAGGGGAAAAAAGCACCCAATCTCTGCAGAAATGGAGCCCCATCAACAAATTCAGACTGTCTCAAATAGTTTACAAATCCACCGAGTCCATCCTAAGACAGAAACGACGTCCCAGCGTGGTTGTGGTGGAGGAGATTATGCGCGATCGCATCCCTCGCCTTCATCGCGGATGCAGACCTTAGCCCAATCTCCGGCACCATCTCATCATCTACGAGCTCAAACTGAAGATCCGGATCCAAACCCTCGCCCCTCATCTCGCAGATGTTGTGCAGCACGCAGCACGCCCCAAGCACGACAGGGAGGTCCTGCAGCTTCACCTCCGTCCGCTTCTGCAGGCATCCCCACCTGGCCTTTAATCTGGCGAAGGAGCCCTTGGCGATCCTCGTGATCTCGCCTATCTTCTCGTTGAAGGCGTGCTGCGTCCAAGTCAGATTCTGCTGCGTGTAGGGGACTAAGACCCAGTCCGTCAGCGGATACCCAGCACCCCCCACAATCCAGGAGCCCTGGTAGAATCCTGCATTGGCCCTCTGGTACAGGGTTGATTTCTCCAGCACCTGGTCGTCGGCCATCGAGCCCGGGTACCCAATGCACACGTCACTGAACACCCCTCTCTGGTCCACAACGCCCTGCACCGTGATCGAGTACGACGTCTTCTGGTTCCGCTCCGTGTGCCTCCTGTTGAAGTAGGCCGCCACGCTGATTTTAGGCGCGATTATGGGTATGTGCGTCGTGTACATCGATCCGACCACGTTAGGGATGCCGGAAATCGACTCGAATTCCTGCTTTACTTTGACCACATCCGCCTCGTCCGGCCACCGGAGGTACTTCGGCATCAGGACATTCCTTATAGCCGAGCACACCTCGAGGACTAACTTGTGACAAGTCGAAATTCCTAATCCGAATTTCTTGGAGACTAGCCGCAGGGGCTCGCCTGTGGCTAGCCTCCATATGCAGACGGCAACGCGCTGCCTGACTGGTACCGCGTCCCTGAGCATGGTGTTCTCCTTGGCCACGACAGCGGTCAGCTCGCTGCAGATTATCTCGAACGTCTGTTTCCCCATTCTGAAAGCTTTTTTGAACTCCGCGTCGGGGAAATCGGGGCTGCTGCATTGGTCCCACCAGTCTTTGGACCGGTTTTTCACCCAGAGTCTTCTCTGCGGGCCCGGCGTCGGAGCTTTGTCGCTCACTTCTCTGTTGTTGTCTTCTGTAGAAGCGGGATGTTCGAGTCCTGCTTCTGCAGAAACAGCAGTTGCGGAGGCGAAGGCGTTTGCCTTGGTCTTTCGTTTTCTAGCTCCTTCGATTTGTTCGGAATCTTGGTGAGAGGATTGCATATTGGAGTAGTAATCCGCCATGGCGCGGCGCTTCTTGCTGTGATTCTGCTCGAATTGGAGCTTCTCTTCGTGATCGGTTTTGTCGAGTTCGTGCTTTTCCTGGTCGTCGAATAACAGGAGAGAGGTTATGATCTCGCTCAGGCCTTTGGTCTTCATTTGCTGCTTCTGATCGGCGCCGTTGATTGTGGTATCGGCTTTTCGTCGCTTCCGCTGCTGCAGGAGCTTGTTTTCGATCATCTCGAGATGTTTTAATTGGGATTTTTGGTGTGAGAAATGCGTCGGTATATAGTCAAGGTGTTTGACGAAATGCGTGAAAGAGATGTGAACGCTTTGGCGAATGTCAAACTACCGAAATCGGGTTTGAAAAGCTGAGGGTCAGAGGTGAATACGATATGCAATACACATATACATACATACATACTGATATATATATATATATATATATAGAGAGAGAGAGAGAGAGCGAGCGAGCGAGAAAACGTGTGGGAGAGGTGTGAACGCAGAGTCGGCAATTGAGAAGTTTCGCAGAGAAGTAATAGAGTGGGGGTAAAGACTAAAGACGGTGAGTTGGAAGAGAGATGGGAAATGAGAATACGCGGGTTTTTTTCTTTTCTGCTCGTTAATAATTATCTGGTCGTTTTAGTTTTAAAATTGTGGGAATTTGGAGGATTGTGTTTGTGCTATGATAATTAAATACATTCTACAAATATATGGGAGTTTTTAAATGGGAATTATGTGTATAACGGTATCTCGTATTGTATTATGCAAATAGACTGTAGATATAATAATTTATGAAGACAACAAAAGTATTTGATTTAGAATTAGATTTTTAATTTTCTTAATATGTTCGTGCAAATGGATGAATATTAACGTTCAACTAAGGAGTAAATTTATTTTTTTTTCTTAGTCTTGTATTTTTATTTTTTAATAATAAAATTGTTCACTCCACAACTAAACCACAGAAGATAAGTTTAAGAATAAATTATGGTTTCACTCCTTAAATTCTCGTACAATGTACGAGCAAACTATCATTTAATTTTTGGCACACTTTCTTGATTACTATAATTTAGGGGATTCCTCTACTTCTTTATTTATTTATTATCATTTATCATATGACAAATCAATGGAGTTTAACTTTTATTTCTTTATATGTATATACTATTTAAAGATGTAATATAATATTATATAAAAGATACTCGATTTTCACTGGAACAATTCGAATTGGCCTGTATTCCTAGATGTAACTTTTATATATATACTATTTATGTAATATTTTTTAGATACTGATTTTGACTGGAACAACGAATTGGCCTGTATTCCTAGATGTAATATATATATATATATATATATATATATATATATATATATATATATATATATATATACTATTTCTTTTAGATAAAAACTTGGGTGAGCTCCGCCATCGCGAATTTCAACTTGCTTTTTTGTTAAAATAATTATATATTAATTATGGTGAATAAGGATAATTAGATTTTGTTAATTTATAATTAACTTATTATTTTAATTATTATTTTTAATTCAAAATTAGAATTTATTAATTCATAATTATAGTTTATTAATTCATAGTTAAGGTTTATTAATTCATAATTAGAGTTTATTAATTTACAATTAGGGTTTATTAATTCAAAATTAAGGTTTATTAATTCATAATTAGGGTTTATTATTTAAAATTAGGGTTTATTATTCAAAATTATGGTTTATTAATTCCAAATAGTGTTTATTAATTCAAAATTAGGGTTTATTATTCAAAATTAGGGTTTACTAATTCAAAATTAAGATTTTTTATTCAAAATTAGGGTTTATTAATTCATAATTAGAGTTTATTAATTCAAAATTAAGATATATTAATTCAAAATTATTATATTTATTAAACTAATTAATTTTAATTAGAATTAATTTAATTAATTAAGATTAATTAATTAATTATTTAGGGTGGTCTCTGTGCGTGCGCGCGCGCAGAAGACCGCCCCTTCTTTTTATTATGTGTAATTTAATACAGAAGATAATATTTTTTTACCGTCTCAAACACATCTTCTATCACATTATTAGTTGGTATTTGCGATTTAAACTATTGAAAGTTATATATTATTGAACGATGACTTTTGATAATAAATTGGTTGATTTACCAGTAATGTTCAAGTAATTCATCACTAATGTTTTGTAAAATTTACTATAAATGCCTAAAAAACTGTGTCAAATTTCATCAACTAAGTCTACAAGGAGAAAATCATAACAATTGCAATAAGAAACTGTGACCAGATTACACGAAATTATATATGTATATTTCGAGGGTATATATTATTGTAGTGGAGTTAGTGATATTGAAATTGCTCATTTTCAATATTTCAAGGTTTTTTTTTTTAATTTATGGATCATAGTCGCTATCTTAGATACGTATTTGGTAAATCTTATGTTCATGTATAATAGCTTGCAAACCACACAAAATGAATAAACCACACTTAAAAAATCAGGGTGACATCTATATCCTTTTGGCCACATGAACCAACTTTACTAATGGGTCATCAAAGGGGCCAATATTTCCCGGTATTTGTTTCAGGAGTCGATTAACAACATTGAAATTATTGGAACAAGATAAACTTCACAATACAATTATTAAAAATAATATTTTCATACATAATTATTAAATAATTTAAAATTTTTATGGAGTTAACTTTTACGATTTTAAACATTTAGATTTATGGTGTTTTCGGTTTCAAGTACAACAAATTCAACAATCAATAAATAGAAAGGATGCTGCATTACAAATCAAATTTTTATGAGTAGATATATGCATTTAATAAAAGGAATGAATTGTACTTGTATATTTATTTCATTTTGATTATAATTGGGCGTTCGTACTTTTATTCGTAAATAATGAAGTTCATATATGTTTCACTTTTCTTTAATATCGAGTCCCTAAATTTTCGTTAGTAAAATCAAACTCTTTAACTTGAATTATGTATTTATGCACGATCCTTTTTCTGAGGGGGATGCATGATCTAATTATTTAAAAATGAAAGCTGTTCAAGCTTAGGTTACTTAGAACATGTGATTTTGTAGGTTGAATCTGAGGTGGTTTTCAGCCATGATGATTGCTCAATATTGGACCTTTTTAATTGTTGTCCCAAATAAAGGAGAAAATCATATATTGCAAAGCAAAATTAATTATTTTATTTCATTACACGATATTTCATATCCAATATGATATCAATATGTCATAAAAAAACAACAATAGAAGGTATTGAGAACACTGAAATACTTTGACAGTAATGAATAAAAATGAAAACTCATGCTTAACATTTCTCCCGTTGATTCATGTACCCTTCTGCAAGTTATTGCACATGAATGTGGTTTAAATAGTGTGCACCATTAATAACAACCACAATTTCTCTCGCCTTTAAAAACACATTTACCTAGATTTTGTTGCAAACACATCACCACTATCTCCTGCAGCATTTGTGCTTAAAGTTGGTTTATGATCTAATTAGGGTTGAAGTTGTGTGGTTTTTATTAATGATTGGTGTGAAACTTCAAATTTTGAGCAGAATTTAACTAATTTTCTTTGGATGTACGAGAGATTTCCATGCGACTTGACCATAAATAAAGCAAGACCCATATTTTTCTTGAATGCGACTTTATTTTAGAGAAAGACTTTATAACCTGTCTATTTGCCAACAACATGCATGCCCTTACACCATCCTCAATTCATTTATTTATATATTTATAGCAATTTAAGAATGTAAGTTCTGATAACTCAGCTTAAATTTTATCCTCTAAAAATATCTTCCAAAGATAATTTATATTTTCAAAGCATTTTCTTTCCCACACATTATGTTTCTCAACACAAATTTTTCCTTCATATTTCTCTCAAATTTCCTTACAACCCACAACTTGAAAGAAATATTGTATTTCTTTACTTTTATTAATCGAAATATCTATACTTTGACTAGACCGATTGCAGGAGCAAAAGATTTTTCCTAGTTAGTCTCCAGATAAATCACTAAATTCTAAAATATATATTACTTATACCCCAAATAGATACTATCTTAATTGAAATAGTCATTTCATTGGGGTTTGCCCAAGGAGGTAATATTTGACCAACCATTAAAATAAAATTTGAGCTTATCAAACATTCTAGTTCTACACCACAAATTATATTTGTAAAAGGCCAGCCAACCAAAATGTACCGAGTGCAATCCATTGGGGTGCCCTAATTCGTGAAATAAATAATCTCATCATTGAAAAGTTATGGATTCGACAATTGCCCAAGCATATGTAGAAACTACTAGAAAAGTGTTTGACTGAGCATATAAGTTAAGTTTTCCAAAATAATTTATAAGTTGT
The DNA here is from genome assembly GCA_036937905.1 of Salvia rosmarinus. NCBI lineage: Eukaryota > Viridiplantae > Streptophyta > Magnoliopsida > Lamiales > Lamiaceae > Salvia > Salvia rosmarinus. Next base: position 98,954,648 of record CM072816.1, read on the forward strand.
TTATAAACTTATAATTTTTTGAGAAATATTTAGCAAGATAAGTTCTTAAATAATTTATAATTTGTGAAAATAAATTCCATAAACTTGTAAACTCTCCAAAAAATAAATTCTTCAATCTCAACTTATTTTTATAAGTTTATAAACAACAATGAATTTATCAAAATAATTCTACTATAATTCATTATTTCCAACATATACTTATCAACTTCACCTCTATTCAATTTTTTCTACTCAGAATTCTTTTTCTAGTTTATAAACTCAATTATCCAAACATTTTGATAATTTATAAGTTTTTCAGATAATACATATTATAAATTATTGCAGCTTACAAACTATCAAAAATAACTTAGCCAACCACCCTTAAAATCCTCCTCAACAATCGTACCAAAAAATGCATAAATTTTACTCTTTTTATTCTAATTATTGCATGAAAATAAACTACAAAACTTGCTTAAAAATAAAGATAAAATGGAAATTTTGATATTATTTTTCTACAAAATTAAATTGGCAAAACTTATCTACACGGAACATATGGTATACCTATCTCGATTATGGTTCATCAATTTCCTTTTAAGATTTATTGATCTCTAATAGAGTTTAATAATCACAATTAGAATTTACTAAGGTCAGATGCACCGTGCATCTGAAAGCTGCGAAGTGTGCCTCATTTCAAACTATGAAACCTGTTAGGAGAAAAGTTTTACATCCAAATATGATAATCAAGGAAGCCTTGGGGTATCTCGATTCCATCTATTCTAGAACAAAGACAGTTTGTACGCGGCAACAGCTAGCTGCAGCAGAGCAGAAACATTTGAAAGATATCAACTTAGTCAAAGAAAAAACACATGTGCTGCTGTGCCAAGTTCAAGATCCAGATTAGCTGCCTTCCTCTTTAATACAATACAATTCCCAGCATGTGACACTGCAGCTTCTGCAATTAAATAAATACTCACTGCAACCCTTCTATTTTAATATTTTCAGTTTCCCGATGAGGTTTGGACAGTGACAACATGATCAATAGTATATTATGACAAAAGTCAGCATATGAAACTAGGACTAGAATTTTCGCAGTTATTACAAAATGGCATAACATCAAAACATAGAAAAACTGTTTTGTCCACACTCAATCTGGTAAGAGCAGAATACACACTTGGTAGTTTCTATCACCATAATCGTGCAAGATGCTAAGAGCTCACTCACCTTCACGCAGTGAGAACTTCTCCACAGACACCTGCGACGTCCCGGGTGATGTTCACATGGAACCTAGTTGGAGGAGAAATGGTTAAAGATCATTTGCCAAAACAATATTGCACAGAAGGTCATAGGGATGATGCATTCCTCGGGACATAAGCAATCAAGAACTAAGCCGATGTGGCATATATGTACATTTACAATGTATTTTGGGCCGTTCAAGAGTGTAGTTAGACCTTTGAACATAAACAGAAGAAAACTGACTGATTTCTCCATGTCTTTTGCTTTTCGCTCATCATATTGGGCGAGAAATCAGGCAGCGGCCTTGACAAATTTTGAACTTTGTCAATTCATTGTGTGAAGTTGTCTCAAGAGACTTGGTCATTGTTTTGGAGAGCTACATTGAGTCAATTTACATTTCTAAGAGTAACAAACCGGTTCAAGTAAGAGACTTCCCAGCCCATTCTCTTTGTCTTCGCTTTTCCTTAGCCTGCATTTTGTTGAATTTCTCTTTTCCTTTTTCCAGAAGAGGGTCAAGTACTACATAATCATTCGGATCGTTGCTCCGTGACATATTATTCTGCAGAACAAAGAAAAACTTTATCTCAAGAATTTTAAGTATGATATATATTTTATGTGAGAGAATCAGTAAATATATAAGAAGTCATCATAATCCATGAAGAGCTTCAGAGCTTCATAACTCATGCAATAACACATAAAAGACCCAGACAAGAAAATTTATCATCAGAAAGCACGACGCAGCTAACAGCTACAAGCAGTAAACAGACAATTACCTTGCCAGGCTCAGGAGCAAACTTTAGCTCAACCCCCATCCAGCCAGACAAATCTTCATCCTTGCCACCAGCGTCTTCGCCATTTGATCCATTGAATTTGGTTGAGAAAGCAGACTTAAATTTCTCAAGTTTTGATAGGACCTAATACGCATGAATACACCAAACAATTAAATCTACCAAGCTATGGAATTAAGCAAAGCAGCAGAAAATGAATAGAAAAGAGTTACAATCTATATGTGCAGTACAACTAGACAATGAAAAGTCAATACGCTTCTGCTTCAGCTCTTTTATTTTCATCACTGCTACTACATTGTGATAATCATTACACTGTTTACACATAACTACGGCACAGCATCCAGCTTGAATCTTTAAAATAACTGGTGTCCCATACCCCTAACATATTAATTCATATATTGAGATGTTATGACAGATTTCTCCTTTTTATTATACCATAACTTTTTGGCTCCTTTTCCTACTTTGCAATTTTTTCACTTCTTCTGACCTACTCCACAAACAATACAGAAACATACTGTCCTTAGCAGATTCTAATAACACATAATAAAAAGAAAATGGAAAATATCTTGAAATTTAATCAAAAAATTCATAAAACAAAAAGAACTTAGAGCATACATCTTCTTCATGTCCTTGACGCCTGCGCTTCTTCTGCTTGTGCAGCTGTCTTGATCGTTCTGCTTCTCCAAGCAACTGTAAATCTGCATCTGCATTAGCCAAGCGCTCAGCCCTAGCTTCAGATCCTAATCCTTTTTTCTTCATCGACAACTTATCTGCTTTTGGCCTTTCATCACGTTCATCAACACTGGACCTGGCAAGTGCAGATTGAAAGTCTTACGCCATGAACAAATATATGCCAGTCAAGTCTAAAATGATGAAACAGTATCCGCAATGTATATTAAGGCCAAGATCTTCATTAAGTTGAACAGCTCATAAAAAAATAAAAAGATTCATTAAAATATAGCTACTTATTGAGTTCTGCAAGTTTATCACTAAGTATCCATAAGTCTACAATGTTCAGCATCCAATTAATTTATCCTTGTCAGTAACAAGGGCAATATAGCCAATGGAACTAACAGGCTTGCTAAAATCTAAAAAGATGCAAAGCAAAGGGAAAAAGTGCAATTCCTTTATCAGCACTCATCGTTGAAAATTTCCTACCAATGAGGATTACCGAATTAGCCCTTTTCAAATTGGGATAAAATATTAGGTCATAATTTTAACCATGATAGCAAGAGAAAATGAAGAATACACTGATACATATCCATCAGATAATGCTATCTGACCTTTTAACATCAACTTCCATGGAACATTGGAAAAAGGAAAATGTACACCAAGCATAAATAATCGTACCTAGGTCTAGGTGGAGATGCTGCATGTTTCTGAGAAGCCATACGCTCTGCCAATGCAAAAAGATGGTATTAAGGATCCAAGTCCAGTCAAGGAATCAGATAATAAACAGAAACATGCTCTGCCAATGCAAAAAGATGGTATTAAGGATCCAAGTCCAGTCAAGGAATCAGATAATAAACAGAAACATGCTTGAAAACCAGGTAATAATTCACTGATACAAATGGTGAAACAATTTTCCAAAAAAATTAAGTGGAAATTTTTGAAAAGTTAAATCAACAGTGAAGGAGAAAAGGAGTGCTTGCTGCCACCAATGAATAACAGCATAATTAATGTTTGCTAGAGTATCTATATTCTATAGGATATACAGAATGGGTAATGTATTCTGTAACAGCTGTAACAATGAAAATACCGTTGTTCTTGTGATTTTCTTCTCGCCAGAATTTATGTCTCTGCTTTCTGACCCACAATTTTCATTATCTCACCCGAGAACACTATATGAATAAATGAAATATTTCATTTCGACAACATACTCTTGGCCATTCAAGAACTCGAATGAAGATCAGTGCTCAATTGTTTCAAACGATGACTAATCAAATACTATCAAAAAATTTGCTCACCATTGCGCAGTTCTTTCTTTGGCTTGTCTCCTAGCTCCTGCCTTCTTTTTAGTATCTGCTGACGCATTCGTGCATCAAAGCTGGACTCGTCTTCGTCACTATGATCAGGAGAGTCAGAAGTTCCAGCACCTAATTCTTCTTTATGCTCTTTCTTTGAGAGGGCTTCCCTCACCATTAACTGTGACTCCCTTGATTTCTGCTCTTCAGCTGAGTTCTGCAAAGTAGCACCAGATTTGCATGGATTAAATAATAATTGAGGACACCGCTTGCACACTTGAATCTACATGTAAAAAATATGAGACATCCAACTTAGGCATCCAAAGGCAGAGAACACTAAACAAAGTAACAAGGAATTACTACATGTTTGTGTGAACTTAAAAGGCATGAATTAGATTTTCTAACCAGAAGATTGAGAAGCCCTCTATTGAAGAGTTGGTAGTGCACTAAAGTTAGCTAATATGATAATGCTCCTAACATTAAAACTAACAATTTGGTGCACGTCTAACATTCAAACTCCTACTCTCCAGATCTCATAACCTCAATCACTCAAAAGACACTAATTGTCAGCACAAAGCTCGGAGGAGTACTAAATTAAAACAATCTATCAACACTATAACACCATTACCGAATCTTTTTCAAGGACATCCTTCAGGAGCCGGGGATCATTCAAAACATCATGACTGCTTTTTATTCCAGGATTGGCTGCTGCAAGTTCTTTCTCCTCTTCTTCAGCTTCTTCCCCGAATGAAAGCAAGTTCAATTTTCTGTACAATAGGTCAAATACAACATTATCTTATAACTCACAGAGCAGAAAAGGTACTGCTGAGAGCATTATTATGTTACTCGTTGATGATCAATAAACCTACTTGATCGCCTTGTGCTTTGGTTCTTTCTTTTCAGATGGTAGTGAAGACTTTGTAGATATTGCCCTTGGGACAATGTCATCAAATGGATTCCACAACACCTGAAGCAGTGTTTGACAAAAAAAACTTAACACAACAGAACAAGGTCATACAACTAAACAAAGAAGCTTCACCAAGACAATCTAATACCTCAGCGGAAAGTATCTTAGGAAGAGGGTCCAGTGGCCTATCATTTTTATCGCACTCTACTTCACTTAAAGTCAATAAGTTATATATTGAATCTCCAGTTATCTGTAAAAAGCAATCATATTTAACGTCAATGCAAGATGGCAAGTAACGGAATGTGAGTAATATATTAAGGGGCATACATTACCTTTCCAAAAATTGTATGCTTCTTGTCAAGCCAGTCACAACGATCCAAGGTTATAAAGAACTGGCTGCCGTTTGAATTGGGTGTGTCAGGCTTATTCGCACATGCGACCAAACCCCTATGCTTAAATCGTAGGCGAGAATGAAATTCATCTGGAAAACCACTACCATAAATACTCTCACCACCTGCCACATACAATAGACATACTAGTCAATTTAAAGCATAAGGAAACAAAACAAATAATCAGATCAAAGGACCATACGTCATGTCAAAAATAAAGTTCATGTTCGTCGGCTTCCATCTCAGAAGCAAAATTCATAACAAATAACAAGTTGGGGAACACTTGTATTACCATGGTAGCAAATAATTTCCAGGAGAACCAAGAACACAGAACACTCCATGTATGCAATAAGCCACAAAAAGTGAGTTGCAAGTACAGTATACCAATCATAATTATCCCTAATACGGAAGTTCTCAACATGCCAACCACTCAAATTGAAACCCAAAAACAATCAATTTAAGAACGTATCCTTACTTCACATCCCACGTTAAAGATTGCCAATGACACACAACTCAAACTGAAGCATCAACAAGCACCACAATATACATAAACTGGCATATTTAAGCTCTGACTTCAAACAAAAAATGCAAACTACTACTGATATCTCCACGTTAAGATTCCGACAACTGCAACTTCCCATTAATCTCTTCTCTTCCGGTTACCAAATGCAAACAACACACTCCAGCTCAGAAACTCGAATTGATTAGTACCTTCTCCAGTGCCGGTGGGATCACCTCCTTGAATAAGAAACGACTTGATCACGCGGTGAAAAATAGTGTTATCGTAGTAGCCTTCGAGGCACAGCTGCACGAAGTTGCGGACGGCCTTCGGCGCCTCCTTCGGCCACAGCTCGATGTCAAGGGGGCCCTTCGACGTTGTCAATATCACCTTCCCTTTCGTCGGCGGCTCCAACACGTAAATCGTCGACATTGTTGATTAACTCCCAATCGCACAATTATGGCGTAATTTCGTCGACTCGATTGGTGTCAGTGCCGAGGGGAATTTGTGATTGAATGACAAACGCCCTTGTGCTAGGGTTCAAATTGGGGGGATTTAATATGAGAAGTTGAAATTTAGGTTCGCAGCGACAGCGGTTCAAGAAATTTGGGCTTTGCACGGCTACCCCTCAACAAGTAGATTATTTCATTTCTCCCCATTTCTTTCTTTTAACTTTTTGCAGGAGTTTTCATTTGTTATTTTGACTAGATTAAAAAGATCATATTATTTGCAATCACAAAATGTATAACAAAATAAAATATCTGAATCATATTCTAAAGTCGAATTTCAAAAGACATGAACTCATTAAGTTGCAAGACTTTATGTGAATGTTTAATTAGAATACACTAAAAATTTCAAAGTAAATTAAATATTCAATTTTGTGTGCGCCTACTAGAATATCATAATGCATGTATAAATATTTGTGGAATACTATTTGGATTTGTAGAAATTGATTCGTTAGAGCGTTTAAAGTTTAAATTTCATCATCCAAGTCGAATGACACTTACAAAAAATGTAATTGGAGTTCTTCATGATTGATATGCATCACTTAAACTTATAATAGAGAATATCAATCGAATCAACCCACTAATTAATCGACTAAACCAAATATCCCGAATTCATTTCGAGTTATAATGTTTTAGTCGAGGATTATGATTAGCCGTTAGGATTGGTTATCCCTAATTATAATAACATCATCAAATCTAGTAATATAAACACGTAATCATGAAATGTAAATAAGCCAAAAAGAAGCTGGTGGAGGAGAGTGCGCTATAAAAATAGCATATATTTTCATGCTAAAAAAGAAACACAAAATTAAAAGGGAAAACATCTCCTCTCCTCCATTTCCCCCATCGGTTGAAAACCGCGAAAGAAGTGGTGGCCCGACGGCGGCAATGACAGGTGAAGACGCCGTGCAATAGCCGATGGAAAAACCTCATTGCGCCACCACTTCCCCATCCTAGCTGGGAAACAAAAACCAATCTATTTCGATTCATATCTCTCTAAATTAAGCCAAAAACGTTTGATTTCGATAGATAAAAAAGAGGAGATCATGACATTGGACGTTTCTTTGCAAGATCTACAAGAAAATAACTGTGTCACCGTCGTTGCCGTCAACAAGGGCAAGAACAGTCCATTAGCTGTGAAATGGGCCATCAATAACCTTCTCAATTCCAAACAGACGAATATCATCCTGGCTCATGTTAGGACTAGACGTAAGTATCCTCTCTCATTCTCGTCGTTTTCTTGAATTCGGTGATAGTGAAACACAAGATGTCATAAAATTAAAAAATAATAACAACCGGAAGTCTCATACCTATTTTTTTGTGGTATGGTGCACGTGATGGCATGCAGATCATCATCATCACGGCCAGCACGTTGGCGCTGCCGTTGAGGCCAACGGTGGAGTGATTGAGGACATCTTCGCGCCTTGTCGCACTTGTTGTGCGCGTAAAGGGGTGAGCAAAATTTGTTTGTTCGTCGATCTTCATTATCTGTCACTATTATAAAATATAAAAATGCACATATTCTTACAAATTATGATATAATTATAATTATTTTACTTATTTTAAAATTGAAAAACAAAATTGTGATTTCATACTTATATATTTCGATTTTATTTATTTAATATAAGCTAAAAAGTCATTTTATATCTATATATAATTTTAAGTACGTCGCATATACCATTTTATCTGTGTGCATAGAAAGCAAAAATTCTAATTACCTGACTAAAAGAACCATGTAAATTTTGTATCTCTATTTTGGGGTATCTCTATTTTGGGGATTTTGTAGGTAAAAGGAGAAGAGGTCGTCCTAGAAGGCGTTGACGTGCATTCTGCACTAATAGACCACATCAATCACAATAGTGTGACCAACATTGTTCTTGGTGCATCAACAAGGAATGTCATAACTAGGTAAGGATACACCAACCATATTATCCAGCCTCTACCTAAACACATCACGTGCATATTTATGATACGAACCTAACGTCGTGTTGTTAGCCAGGTTCTGGATTCCAGATATGGCCACCATGATAAACAAGGCCGCCCCCGATTTCTGTTCTGTGTACGTGATTTCAAGAGGCAAAGTGCAATCTATCCGGCCAGCAGCACGACACATGGACAACTCGAGCAAGGTCCCGTCTGCGATGTCGTCTACTAGGTTTAGCCGCCTAGAATTGGAGGATCATGCTAGGTACAATTTTTGCCTAATAAAAAATATCATAAACATAAAGCATTGTGAAAATAAACACTACCAAATCCAATAGCAGGACATCCTCCGTAAAAGGGGGAAGGAGGGATGGAGACGAACATCTCGAAAATATGAGCAGACGATTCAGGAATGATTTTGGTGATTCGAGGAGAAGGTCGAGAAACTTGAGCAAAACCGCTAATATACACGAAGATCTGATGGCTCCCGAGATTAGACATCAGGGCATAGATATCACATTAGTGCAGATGTCAGACACAAGCAATGTGGGATCAGAACAAATTGATCTTGCATCAAATTCTTTATCACCAGTTTGTACAAAATTCAATAAATTTAATGTTTGAGAAAATTTAGTATATAATTTTCTTAACTAGATTTTATTTGTTGTAGACTGCAATCAATAGACTCAAGCAAGAGGTGCACCAGACAATGACTATGTATAATGAAGCTTGCAAAGAAGCAGTCTCGGCTCAAAAAAAGGTATTAAAAATGATGTAATTTTGATACCTACATTGTTGTAAAATGTGACATATTCAACTTATGTTTCTTTCATTTTTTTTGTTGAATTTTTAGGTGAATGAGCTTCAGGAGCTAAAGCAAGGGGAGATAGACAGATTCGAGCAAGCCAGGCTAGCTGAAGAGGCGGCCCTCGCGCTCGTGGAAATGGAAAAGGCAAAATGTCGGGCCGCCATTGAGGCCGCCGAGAAAGCACAGAAGATAGCGGAGAAGGAGACCCAGAGGAGAAAGTACGTGGAGCAGAGGGCAAAGAGGGAAGCAGAGGAAAAGAAAAGGGCGTTGGATGTGTTGTCAAACAACGATGATCGCTATAGAAAATACACGATTGAGGAGATCGAAGAGGCCACAAACAACTTCTCGGGATCTAGGAAGATTGGAGAAGGAGGCTACGGGCCGGTTTACTTAGGAAAGCTCGACCACACACCGGTCGCCATCAAGGTCCTCCGACCCGATGCCGCTCAGGGCAAAAAACAGTTCCAGCAAGAGGTAACATATTGTAAAACATTCATCATACAAGACCACATGTTTGTAACTTATGTTTCATCTTCTATTGCATGAGGTATATTGCAGGTCGAAGTCCTGACTTGCATGAGGCATCCGAACATGGTTCTGCTCATGGGTGCATGCCCTGAGTACGGATGTCTCGTGTACGAATATATGGATAACGGAAGCCTTGAGGACCGTCTATTTAGAAAAGGCAACACTCCCCCGATCCCATGGGGGATCCGATTCAAGATCGCCTCTGAGATAGCGACCGGTCTACTTTTTCTACACCAAGCCAAGCCCGAGCCCCTGGTCCACCGTGATCTAAAGCCGGGTAACGTCCTACTAGACCATCATTACACGTGCAAGATCAGCGACGTCGGGCTAGCCCGACTGGTCCCACCCACGATTGCGGATAGTGTGACCCAGTATCACATGACATCGGCTGCAGGGACATTCTGCTACATCGACCCAGAATACCAACAAACAGGCAAGTTGGGGACAAAGTCAGACATTTACTCACTAGGGATGATACTATTGCAAATCATCACTGCTAGGCCCCCAATGGGCCTCACCCATCAAGTCGAGCGGGCCATTGAACAAGGCACGTTTGGGGATCTGCTTGATCCAACCGTGCCTGATTGGCCTGTCGAGGAGGCTCAGGGCTTCGCAAAGCTAGCCCTGAGATGCACTGAACTGAGAAAGAAAGATCGGCCTGATCTTGATAAAGAGATATTGCCAGAGCTCAATAGGTTGAAAGAACTTGGACAACAACATAACCATTGGAACACTAATAAAAATGAAATTCCACAAAAATTCACATTTGTTAAATTTTGCCAGTTTGAGCTAGGGATCTTTGAATTTCCAAAAGAAAAACACGAAAACTTGCATGAGAGGGGCATCTTTGGAACAACATTCCTATATTTGGTTATGCACAAAAGTTTTCTCTGTCGTTTTTCTCAAGCCATCCCGGATGCACCTATAAGTAACAATATTGTATATTTTTGGTATCGCTTGTATATTTGTGAAATCCAACTTGATATTATGAACATCTTCCACCATTTGATTAAAACATGCTACTTTCTTGATTTTTGGGTATCTAAGAAAATGGTAGAATCTGCAATGGAAGATTGATATTCTTTTCTTAGGATTATAGAGCAAAAAAAGGGATGATTCCAAAGTATAGAAAAAGAAACGCATATACAAAAAAAAAAAGATAGCATAAAGTGAAGAAAAAAATAAGGTGGAATTGGTGCCCACGAATCTTGATTATATCAAAACAAAAGGCACAAAAAAAGTTTGGATAGCATATTCTGGATATTACAAACTAATTTATAACTACATTCTCGTAATATCTAAAATATTAAAAAAAAGTTAGAATTTTTTTTTGGTGTCATGCATGTTTTAAGTCGAATCTATCATACTATCTTTAAAACTTATATCAAAAACTTATATCAAATAATAGCTGAGAGTTTTCCTTGTCATTGTAAGCTTGCTATCTATAAATACACACACTTCTTAGCTTCCACACACAAGCATCATATCACAACTACACGTTCTCAAATCAAATTCACTTTCTGGCAACATAAGAAAAAAGAAAATGAAACCTTCAAGAGTTCTTGCTCCCATGGCAAGAAAAACGTCAATTTTGCTTCTCTCAATCTTGCTTCTAGCTTCAAAATATGAAGGTCAAGATGAAATCGCGCCATCGGGCTCATCATGCACTAGTCATTGCGAAACTTGCCCCGTCGTATGCACGCCGCCAAAACACCACCACTCACCACCAACTCACCCATCACGTTCGTCACAAGACGAGGGCGATGAGATCGCTCCACCACCTCCGATGGAGCCAAACATGATGTAGCAGAACTTCTCCAACCCTTACTACTATTTCTACACCTCAAAAGCCGCTGCTCGATCTTTTCATTTTTATCAAGGCTTTACTATTTTTGTGTTATCCGTGTTTTTACTCTATGTTATAAAATATGTTATTTGAATATATGTTAAAGGAAAATGTTCCATGAAAATAAAAGCTATATATTTCTCTGATCAAGGATGTGTTGTGAAGTATATAAGGTGTATTGTGAAGCATATAAGGTGTATTCGGACTTAAAAATTTGCATTGATTATATACGATAATATTGCTTGTGAAAATTGAGGATTGACCATATTTCTAAAAGAGGTTAGCTGCCGCAACTTCCAAATAAAGAAACACAAATGTTACGCGAATATGTAGTTCTTACACGATTTTAGAATTTTGCAATAGGAGCACCGACTTCAACTTTTTGAACATCTCTAAATTCCAGGAAAATGGAAGGTTGTAATTTAAAAAATTAAAAAGCATTGTTGTTATTGCAATGCTTTAAAAATTATCTGAAAAATTACAAATCCTGATAAAATTTGTGTTACATGCGGCAATTAATAATTCCCGAAATAAGTTATTTTCAGTGCATAATAAATATGTTAAAACAAGTAATTCGTGAGAGTATTCACTATTCAAAAGAGATGCAAAATATGTTTAACACATCTGATATAATATTCAATCTTGTGCTTCTGATGATAATTAGGATTGTAAACGAGGAGGGCAACTAATGATAATGATAAAAAGGTTTGAACTTCTGCGCATAAAAAATAATAACTGTGAATTCTTAAAACATGAAAATAAATAAATAGATGAAATAATATTAACCACAATAACTAAATTTCAGTGGCCAAAACAAAATTTCACAAACATTGCAAGACAAAACTGTTTTTTTTATATATATATAAATATATACAAAAACACCCATTTATTATTGAAAATATCATATAAGCCCCAAAGAGAATTCTCACTAAAATCAGATAAAATCTCACTTTCCAGATCTCGAACGCACTCTGATCGAATTCAGGGCTTTAAGAATGACGGCAATGGCGTCGCCCGACACTCCGGCGAACGACGACGTATCAGCTGAGATGGCGAATCTCCTCCCGCTTGCCTCCGCGGCGCAGCAGCCTTACGTCTCCGAGCTCCTCTCGTTCACTCTTGATCGCCTCCATAAGGTATTCGCACGGCTCTCGTAATGCTTATTTCGCTTCTTTGGATATGGAAAATTTCGGTAATGATTGTGATGGTTTTGTCGAAGGAACCGGAATTGCTGAGAGTAGATGCCGAGAGGATACGGCGGCAGATGCAGGAGGTGGCGGTGGGGAACTACCGCGCGTTCATTGCGGCGGCGGATGCGTTGCTCGAGATCCGAGAGGAGGTTTCTTCGATAGACAAGCATCTGGAGTCTCTGGTAATTTTGATTTTGTAATCTGGTCCGATCTGATGTGTTATTAAACTGGCATTGCAGGCTTGCAGCTATTGACATTGTGATCTGTAATATTAAGCTGCTCGGGCAGATATGGAGTGAAAATGAAAAACAAGATAGCATCTATGAGAACTATGTTGTAAAATGTTATTTGGAGGTTGAATTAGCTGTCTTACTAATTAAAGGAAACGACGGAGTACCTAGGAATTTTGGGAGGACAAATTCTTTCAGCGCTGTCTTTACGAGGCTAAGACGTGTACAATTCATGGACTAATCTATTTTTCTGGATCATATCGTGGAGGATAGGGCCTTTTTGCCTTTTATTTCTTTATCTTAATTGGTATATGATAGAGCGTTTAGCTATGAGAAATTATGTCTGGATGAAAGTTTGGGATGCATATACTTGGACAATTAAAGCGTAAAGATCACCTTCATAAGCGTGCATACAAGCTACAAGTTGGCGAAGATCATGCTAAATTAATGTGGGCTGAACTTAAAAGTTATTTTTAGAGTCATTTGTTCCCTGCTGGACACAATGCAAACAATGTAGCAGGAGGAGTTTGTTGGTGTATACCATACTTGTATATTAAGGAGTGTTTGTTACTGTCATGAACTACCTATCTACTAACCTTGAGGGAATTAATAGGGGCAAGTTACAGGCTAGTGTCTTAATATAGTGGAAGGGTTTGAAAACTGGACCGGCAATAGTGAATCTTTTCATTGTACCAGTTTCCTTGTTACTAGACATCATACTTTTGCTGAGGTTCATATATGTTTTCTACTTTTGCAGATTGCTGAAATTCCAAAACTAACATCCGGCTGCACTGAATTTGTTGATTCAGCTGAAAATATATTGGAAAAAAGGAAGTTGAACCAAACATTACTAGCAAACCAGAGTACTTTGCTTGATTTACTCGAAGTTCCTCAACTCATGGATACGTATGCGCCTGCACTTATTTGTCCACATTTTGGGTTTATCTAAACTTTATGCTGTCTCTTAGATATAGCTTAATAGTTTCTCAAAGAATGATTAGCTAGCATTGTGATACAGATGCGTGAGGAATGGAAATTTTGACGAAGCTCTTGACTTAGAAACTTTTGTTGCAAAACTTACTACAATGCACCCAAAGTGAGTTTTTCCTACCATTCTAATAGCAGAATGCAGTCATTTTCATTTGTGAGCTTGCTTGATGCATTTATTGAGGCACTGTTTTTGTTTTCTCTTTTCAAAAAGAATTCATGTGATTCAGGCTCTAGCTGCAGAAGTTCGGCAGACCACCCAGTCCCTTCTTTCACAGCTTCTTCAGAAACTCAGGTCTAATATTCAGGTACTATATCTTGTTTGAGATTAAGTTAATTCAGTGCAAATATTTAAGTAAAATGTCCAGCTCTGAGGTGATTAAATTTATTTTGCTCATCATATTGCTTGTAGCTGCCAGAATGCTTGCGCATAATTGGATATTTACGTCGAATAGGAGTTTTCAGTGAATATGAAATGCGCCTACAGGTAGTCTTTTATTGAAATTACTGGCCATGTGGAATGGATTTTACTTTTATTTGGTGGTTATAGTCACTGGTTGGTAAATAATATTCCATTCGTCCCACCGAACTTGGCCCGTATTCATTTTCGGGTTGTCCCACCCAACTTGGCTCATTTACTTTTTAAGAAATAATTATCTCTTCAAAAGGTGTGGGTCCTACCTACTTTTTATCCCTTTTCCTAAAGAACCGTGCCTAAAAGAAATGAGCCATGTTCGGCGGGATGGAGGGAGTAATATTTTATGGTGTGAGATCTGATCCATGATGTCTGGTGTTCAGTTTTTAAGATGCCGTGAAGCCTGGCTTACTGGAATACTTGATGATTTAGACCAGAGACATCCTTATGAATATTTGAAGGGGATGGTTAATTGTCAGAGAATGCACCTTTTTGATGTTGTTAATCAATATCGAGCGATCTTTGCTGATCACACTTCAGAGAGTGAAGAAAATTATGATGGCGGGCTTCTCTTTGATTGGGCCATGCATCAGATTACCTCGCATCTGAAGACACTTAAAGTTATGCTTCCAAAGATCAGTGAAGGTGGATCCCTGTCAAATATTCTGGATCAGTGCATGGTGAGAAACAGCTTGAGCAATGCATTCCTTTTACTTCATTTTCAGAAACTTTTTGTTGGAGGAGATAACTGTGGTTATTCGTTAGATAATCATGGTCTGACAATGGTGCCGTTTTCATGCTGCTATAATCAATGATATTTCATTTATCCCTTTGTGTTTGTCTGCAGTATTGTGCCATGGGCCTTGGATGGGTTGGTTTGGATTTTCGAGGGTTGCTTCCCCCGCTATTTGAAGAGTAATATATTTTTGTCTCGTACAAATCTTTCTGGGACTTTGGCATTTGGCTAGCTCTTAACTCGATTTGTTCCTCTTTGCAGAGCAGTTCTTAATTTATTTTCGAAGAATATGAGTAGTGCTGTTGAAAATTTTCAGGTATGATCTACAAAACAGACAAAGATGCCATGCTTTGACATTACAATTCAATCATGCTTTTCCGTTAGGCATAGATTTGGATGTATATGATCTTTATCAGCTATGTATATGTCATTTTTGGATAAAGGTTTATAAAAGATATGTCTTGCTTTTTCCAGTTAGTGTTGGATTCTCATCGTTGGGTCCCTCTACCCGCAGTTGGCTTCCCTGCCAATAGTTTTGGCGATGAAAGCCAAGATGATGTTACTCCTCCTTCAAGTCTTATGGAACATCCACCTCTTGCTGTTTTCATCAATGGTGAGCTCAAAAGTTGAAAAAATGCATTCACCCCCGTCTCATCTGTTGTGGCTTCACGATACTGGTGTTTATCGTATTTCCTTGTGTGGTGGCTGCAGGCGTATCTGCAGCAATGAACGAACTACGCCCTTGTGCTCCAATAAGTTTGAAACACGTGCTTGCTCAAGAACTAGTCAAGGATTTGCTGGCTGTTTCTGATACTTTACTGAGATACCACACAACCAAAATGCTCCGAGACAACGAGTCTCAACTTTTCCTCAAACTTTGCCAAGCATTCATCGAGGTGAGCTCTGCTTCTAATTTCTTCAATTTAGCTGCACTCTGATCATCACAAGATGATCCTCACATTGCTGCCCTCGTGCAGGTTGCTTTCCCACATTGCACGGCATGCTTTGGTCGCTGCTATTCCGGTGGAGCTGCTCTGATTACAGGTGCCAATAACTTGTTAGACGGAATCAGCCGCCTATTAGCAACCTCACCCTCCAGAGAACTACCAAAACCAATTCCAAATGCGGAGGCCAAGAATGCATCAGAAAACGGTAATGTGCCTGTAGTCGAAAACGGGGTCCGCCATGGTATCGAGCAGACGGGAAGCTCCAGCCAAGATGAGAAGGAACAGAATCATGTCAGCTCGGAGAAGGAAGTCAAGACAGCAGCTACAATTGAAGAAACTCAAAAATCACCAGTATCATCATGAAAATAGTTTCCCCATAAATTGGCCTTCATTGTAATTATAGAACTTTCTTTTGTTATAGCGAGTAATTGGACTTAATTTTTTTAAAAAAAATGAATCCTTAATGTTGAGCCTGCTGTATTAGGTTGAGATTAATTCTTTTGTAGTATGTTGTTAGACAATTTAAGTGAGAGGTGGTGTAATAATTTTGATCTTATAGTGGAACCTTACAGATATCTGATTTTAATCATTTTTACACCCTCAAATTTCCTATTTTCTAGAAGAATTCCTTGTGTTTGTTTTCTTCATGAATACATTATTGATTGATTTGTTTTGCAAACATTTATTGCACTAATTTGCATACTGATCAAGTTGAAAAACATAATACCCCGTTATTTATAAGGGAACAAATTCGACAACATAATAATCAGTATATTCATAAGGGAACGAATTCCGAATTTGATCGACGGACTTTTGTATGAAAACAACGCTTACACAAACTCCTTCATGATATTTACCGGAAAAAGAGAAAATTGACTGTGATTTACTGATTCAAATTTACGTAAGATATTGCGAAGATAAATCGTCCAAAAGATAAAAATAAAACAAAATGGTTAGAAATAAATCGAAATACTAAACACCCTACTTTAGTTTGTAGAAGCCACAACGTTTCAACGTCTTATGTCAGCTCCTCTCCAGTAGATTTATATACATTTTTTCCAAATTAATCCTAATAAAAGCCGCAACAAGCATCATCTTCTCTCTGCTACTTATATTAGCTACTGTACTGTTTAATTGGAGTGAAATCTATTTGATTGCAATTTCTTCTGTTTATTCACTACAGGTCCGTTTTCTCGATCTTCTTCAATCCTATTAATTTTGTTTGCCAATATATAATCAGCTCGCACACACAGATACACACACCAAGTAGGCGGACTTGCTTGAAATTTTAATATTCCCACTCTCTAAGCTGAAGTTTGTAACCATTTTGATGGATGCTGCGTACTATATAGTGCTAACTGCTTATCAGTTGAACCAGTTATCAGTGTAGATTTGTACTTTGCTAATATGGAGATTTGTAATGAATAGTTCTGTTAATTTACTAATGTATTGGAACTTCACCAAGATTGCAGCCTTTGTGTTTGTGCCAGAATTCACGTACCCCTTAAAATGCCCTTTATTAGTAATTCAATCCAAGGTTGCAACTAGATTCAGTTGTGTCAGTAGTTTGTGGAACCTTATCTTACATTTGTTTCTTGATTTCACTTGTACTACTGCCTTGGTTTGGAATTTTGAGTTTTGTTATTGTGTCCGATTTTCTGTAGTCGCGCAGGGAACAGTGATGGCAGCCACACCTGGCTCCGAGGTAAATGTTAGTGAGAATCAACAACCACAACAACCGAAGATTCAAATATATTCACCTTGCAATGATGAAGTATCGGCTTTCTGGAGAGGTCGGTACTTCTTTAGCCTCACTGTTCTCTTTTAGTTTAGTTGCAAGTCTTGATTAAATTGGTATTTTTTGTTGGCAGAGAAGTATGAAAAAGATGCCAAGAAATACTGGTATATCTTCTATAAACGCCATCAGGACACGGCAAGTCTTTGTCAGTACCAATATAATTCCATGAGAGCTTAAGAAGAATAATAGTTTGAGATTGTTGTTTTTGTGCATGAGTCTTGTCCATTTGATTGAATAGTATGAAGAATTCTTCCCAAACGTATAGTTATATCTGTGGATCCAGAGAATTGGACCTTGACTTTAGAGGCTGGATACATGATTGCTCGTTTACTGTGTTTGAATGAGCAAGAACTGGTCAGTTACTTGCACTTCCTTTAAAGTGCTTTGCATGTGATACTAGCTTTTGGCTTGCATGTTCTGCAGTTCTTTAAGGATCGTCATTATTTGGACAAGGAATGGGGACACCACTTTTCTGTAAGTGCAAATGATAAGGATTTGGTTCTGTTAACTGAGTCTGTTGGTTCTACCTACTTAGTTTCTTTCTTTTTTTGTAGGGAGAAGGAAGAACGGTGATTCTCGAGGTATATCATATGCATCTACTAGTGATGATTCTAATTTGATTTGATTTTATTACTATCCCATATTTATAACAGTGTGGCTTTCCTTGTGAATTTCTTGATTGATAATTTTGGCTGGTTGCTTACCAGGTTGGTTGTGGAGCTGGAAACACTATCTTTCCTCTGCTTGCAACATGCCCTTATTTATTTGTACACGCTTGTGACTTTTCACCCCGTGCTGTAAATCTGGTTAAGGTTATCCTCTTTTTTCTTTTAGTCTTGAGAGAATGACACCATCAATGTTCGGCTTCTAATACTCTTCTTGCAAATGGAATCATGCAACTTTCGAGTTCCTTGACGTGATTCACAGTTTGCAAATGCCAACAAACTTCTGTAGAATGTAGATAAAGATGTTTAATTGATCCATCTTTGCCCTCTCAAATTGATTGATTGTTTATCTCATTGTTTTTCAATGTCATCCTAGATGCACAAGGACTTCACAGAGGCCAAAGTCAATGCATTTGTTTGTGATCTTACTGTTAACGATCTATGTGCTCATGTTGCTTCTTCCTCAGTGGACATTGTGACAATGGTAATAGTTTGTCTTTGATCTTTGGACTCTGTATCTCGATCTTGGGTTGCAACCCTCGTGCCTATTCCAATATACTTTAATTAAAAAGAATATATTGGTTTTTGCTCAATGTTAGTATCAGAGGTAAAGCAGATGCACTTTTTTATACACATGCTGTGAATTTTTCTCTTAATAGATTAGGATGCTTTTGTTAATGTGAAGTTGCACACTCGCTAACTTTTTTTTGAGTAGATATTTGTTTTATCGGCAGTATCCCCAGAAAAGATGCCACTGGTGATGCAAAATATCAGAAAAGTTCTCAAGGTGAGTATTCAATTTTTATGCTGTTGTTTTCACTACTGAGGTCCATTTGTGCTTAATTTCTCTAACACAACACAAATTTTCAATGCCAAATGGGCGTGTACTATTTCGCGATTATGCTGCTGGCGATCTTGCTCAGGTACGGACTAGTCCAAAAATTGATTCGCCTGTTTTTGGTACTGTGCAGTTCAAATCGATGCCTGCACCATACTTAGTCATTTTATGATGCCTCGCTATATGTACATGTGAAATAAGGTCGATTCCTCAGCTATTATTGCCCTCTTGCTCTCACTCTTGCTTATCCTCCTTGTCACGTGCAAAGTAGTTTTGAGTCTTTCAATCGGTATTAAGTAGAAATCAAATTTCAGTATGATCAGTGCTGCAATGTTTTTAACAGCATGTTTATGGCAATATTGACAGGAACGGTTCACTGTCAAGGAACAGAAGATTAGTGAAAATTTCTATGTTAGAGGTGATGGCACTGTAAGTTGCTATTCTTTCAGATTAAAGCTTCTCAAGGTTCTATGAATAAAATCGATTTCTCATTGCATCTACACTGCTACTAGAGAGCTTTCTACTTCTCGGACGAGTTCTTGGAGAACCTTTTGAAAGAAAACGGGTTCGGCATGGAAGAACACGTCTTGTGTTGTAAGCAAGTGGAAAATAGATCGAGAGAGATAGTAATGAATCAGTGAGTCCTATTCGTTTTGTTAGGAATTCCTTGCTAGAAAAGCATGCATTCATGTTACCCAACAGTATCAAATTACAGGCGGTGGGTGCATGCTGTATTTCGCGCAGCTGAGACCAACAGTATTGGTTGTGGAAATGCTCCAGCCCAACTACAGCGAGACTGTGGTAAACGCGAAGATGACATCCAGGCAGCTGAAATTGATATATCGGAGGGTATTGCTGTAGAAATGTTCGGTATCTCACCTTCCATTGAAGAAGTAGCCTTCTTTAATGCGCAAGTATTTCTAACGTGATTACGAGACTGTGGTAAACGCGAAGATGACATCCAGGCGGCTGAAATTGATATATCGGAGGGTATTGCTGTAGAAATGTTCGGTATCTCACCTTCCATTGAAGAAGTAGCCTTCTTTAATGCGCAAGTATTTCTAACGTGATTACATGCCCTAATCTGAATAATTCTTCCTTTTGTCTCACAGATTCATGAGGTGTCCGTACACGACCACACGTTCAAGATAAATGTGCTCTCGAGGGAGTTTCAGCATACCTGCACATCAACCGGCTTGATGCTGTGGGAATCAGCACGTCTAATGGCATCTGTCCTCGCCAAAAATCAGGAGATCGTTGCAGGGAAACCGGTTCTCGAGCTAGGATCCGGGTGTGAAGGGTCTGCTCCATGATAACTGCTACATCTGCTGATCTCGTAGTCACCCCAGATGGAGACACGAAAGTGCTCGATTTGTTGAAAGAAAATGTAGCATCAAATCTCAAATCACCATCTGTTGATGTCAAGAAACTCGAGTGGGGGAATCAAGAAGATATAGAGGCGATCAAGCAACTGAACAAGGAGGGTTTCAACGTCATAATTGGGACGGATGTGACGTACGTCTCTCAGGCGATCGTGCCGTTATTCGCAACTGCCCGAGAGTTGATTTCAACTGGCAGCAGATGTGCAGGAAATAACAAAGAGCCTGCTCTCATTCTGTGCCATGTTTTCCGGCGAGTCGATGAGCCTTCAATACTCTCGTCAGCGTCTCAATGTGGCTTCAGGCTTGATGACAAGTGGTCCGAGGAGACCCCTAGCAGCTCGTTACGAGGCATAATCGAGACGTGAGTCGACACTAGCACGTGTGATGTTCCATTTGAGGCACTTGCTTTTTCACATTGCATAGATAATCATGTGATTGAAACGAGGGTTGTGCAAGATGCTCAAACTATAGTATCGCTATTTTATTTGTTGTGATGAACCATATTTTTGTACAACTTTTGAAACTATAATTTGAGGTTGATTTTGTTTGTCAATTTATTTCAAGACAGATACACACATATTTTGTTTTGGCTACCAACATTTTAATTTCTCATAATTATATTTTGGGTAGCTATTCGTTATGGTAATGCAATGCAAGATGTCTGGAATCAGGTTGTTTCTGATGATTTAGAAACTGTTTGACATGATTGTTCGTGAAGTGTGTGCTTCAAATAGGTAAGTAATTGAAGATATTATCTATGAACTTATATATGTGCTTATTTCACAAATGACCCTTTTCATAATTAATTAAGTTGTCTAATAATCTCTTTTTTCAGTTCAAGACACAAATATATAAATCATAGCAAAAGCCTAAAAGTTCAACCTAAAATTATGACAAGTGTAAACGTACTATTGAATATAATAATAATTAACGCAGTCACTGAAATTAAACATGTGTAATATTATTAATCAGCATATTCATGATCGATGTTCATGAATTCAATTTGTAATCTGCACGAAAAAAAATAATTATTAAATTTCTAATACTTTAAAGTACTTTGACATGAACTTTTGACTCAAATTCATGAAAATTTGAGCATGATGAGTAAACAGAGAAAATCAAATTAATTAAAGAATTCAAAAATGTAATCAAAGCAGTGGTCCAAACTCTGAAAATGAAAATAGCTAGTGTTGAACTCCCATTATCAGATTACTTTGCTATTAATTACTCTCTTCATACCTCAAAACCATTCTTAGATTTTGGTGGCACGAGTTACAATAATTTTAATGAATACGAAATAAGTGTAAGATGTATTATATGTCAGTGAAAAAAATGGGTCATAAATGGTTTTTTTTTTGTAAATAATCGGATAGATTATGGATAAAAATTATGAGATTTATATAGAGCCATATCCAAAAATAAAAAATGAACGTTTTTTGTGGACTAATCAAAATGGAATTAAATGAACGTTTTTCATGGACAAGATAGTAATATATAAATGCACACAAGGGTCTCATTTTATTTTATTTCTTTGTGACGAAGAGAAACTCATAATTGTTGCAACGAGCTCAACTAGTTGGTGGGACAATACTTAAGGGTTTCTTTTAATCCTTAATCTCTACAAATAAATATCTTCCTAGGCAGTTTATAGTTGCAGTTAGTTTAATGTGTTGCAGAATTATTGTAATTAAGTAAATTATCTCCCCAGATGACCTTAATGGTCTACATATATTGTAAACTGGAACATGTTTAAACTTTACTGCACAATAATATTGTACTCCACTAATTAATATTGTGGGAAAAAAGATTAAGGATTCTTTAAAATTCATGATCTCATACACTCTATCATGATACAATATTAACTCTAGAAAAATGGGAGATAATTGTATATGAAATTAGAAAATGTGATATAATTATATATGATAATTATCTACAATAGAAATCATGAGTACAATGATTGTTGAATATCGAACACTATGGTTGTTCAATAAAATAACCTAGCTAGGTATACCCTTTCTGTTGAAATAAGGTTGTCCCTTCGGATTATTCAATATCCATTAAAATATACTTCCTCCTTTTCTAAGTGTATCTGAATGTCAAATTATATATACCAAAAAATAGAGGAATTTATCCTTGTAACTTTTTAAATTATTATGATAAATGCATACATACAAATAATATTAAATTCCAAAAATATTAAATAAGGGCAAAGTAAATAAAAACATAGTTCCAATAAAAGGAATCCAGGGGCTGTATTCTTCTCCAATTTGAGTTTTACTCACATCTCGAATACATAAGTTTCTCTGGTAAGAAATGAGCCACTTCAAATAGGTTCATTGCCCCCGGCCAGAATACGATTAATCCGGCATGGGCTAAATGAGCTCCTGGACTTACAAAAAAAAACCCGGAGAGAGTATATGCTAAAAAAACTTAAAATCAAGCATTCAAGAGAATCAATCGAATCTTGTCTTAAACCCGAGCATGACCACGCTTCTGCAAATTATACAGTTCATCATCACAGACGAGCGCTGCAAGTTTTTTCTTGTCACAAAAAAAAGGAAAAGAAAACAGTCTTTTGTCTTAAACCAACATATGCACCCAACAAAGAATGATTTAAAACCAAAATCTGTACATGGTGTGGTATATATATTAATGGACATGCATCTATATATGAGAAACAAAAATAAAGAGAAAAACCAACAGAAAAGAAAAAGAGGGAAGGTACATATAACTTCGTATTAATTCATCCACAAATAGTGGAGGAAGAACTTTGATGACTAAAGCGATAGATAATCGATATACATTAAAACTAAAATAAATTTAAGGTTAGTGCAAAGGAAACCCCACTCCTAAAACAAAAGACAAAAAAAGAAGAAGTGAAAATGACTGATTGTTTTAATTAGTTAAAACTTGTTAGATGGTAAACTTCATGATTGAGATCACTTCTGAAATATTGAGGTTAATTTATTGTTTTCTTTAATCTAGAGAAAAATAAAATGAAAACTCAAATCATTAAACAAGTATAGGAAACAAGAAATTAAGAACTAAAAGAAGATGGCAACTTCTCACTAGATCCCATCACAGAATTAGTCAAAATTTTCTGCTGCAGGAAATGGGCAGATGCATTTTTTTTGGAGTGTGATTGTGTCAAAATATAAACAAATTTGAGATTGACAAAGTAAATAGAGCATAAGAAATAGATCGATATAAACATTTTCAGCTAAAAATCAGTATAGAGTTGCTCATACCTTATTCTTGAAACTCAATTAGGGATTTTCTAAAGATCTCTTCTTTTTAGGGGTTTCAGTCACATGTATGTAAATCTCTCCACTTCCACGACATTCTTCAAGCCCGTTGTACGTACCAGATTCTAGCGCAGTTTACCTCTTCTGCGTGGTTGAAAAAAGGAGTTTACACACCATAAATGAAAGATTCAAATCTGCAAAACCCTAAATCAAGCTTTGAACGCAAAACAGAAAAGGGCCTTCATAAATAGCACAGATCAGCTTGACAGCAACCATGGAGCTCAAAATTTCCCAAAAAATGAAAAAAAAGGAAGAAGAAAAGAAAACGAAACCCTTTTGGCTAATCGGTAAAATTAACAGTCTGAAAGCATCATTTACAAACCACACTAACAAGAAATCACAGAGGGAGAATAATATATGTATATATTTATAGTGTGTGTGTGTGTGTGAGAGAGAGAGAGAGAGACAGGATGGGGTGACAGCAAGAGAGTGAGCACACCTAGCTTCAAGCATGAATCATTCATGCAAGAAAACGCCATGAGTGCTCACTCTCTTCTGTCACCTCCCTTACCCTTATTGAACAGATTTGATTCCCCAAAATCAACCCCATTTTGCACAGGATGAAACTCTGAAAAACCCTCAAAATTGAGCAATGTTTATTTATTATACTCTAACAGAAGGAAGAAGAGACTTGAGATTTTTGGATGTGAAGAAAAATGGTGCAGTATGTTAGGGCTTATATAGGACAACAAATTTTAACGGCTCACATCAGCAATGACCTTTGGAATAAATATGAATTTATCTTTTTTATGGGTCTCTCCCATTATTTTATTGCACCAGCAACCCCAGATGCAACATTTTCACACACACACACACTAGTAATGTGTGTTATCATCTTCCCAAATAAAAATATATAGGCACATCACACATACATATAAATGTGTCACCTAAACTTTTCGATGCTATATTAGGTGAAATATGCCCGTACTCGTATTAAATATATAACGAAACATGACACCAGCAAATTTAATCCTAATCTTGTATTCCATGTATTTCACTAAATATAGTATAAATTCCTTCATCTGTCCCGAATAATGTTACATTCTAAAAAAAAATTTGACCCATATATAAATTGTTTAGTTAATTATTTAGTTTTTCAATAATAAATTACTCATGTATATATATAATTATTGAGGACACGAGACATTTATTCAAAATCAAAGAATGAGATCAGAAGCCATAAATCTGGTTACGCATACCCATGCTTCTTGTAATCCTAAATGTTTTGCCAGCCAATGCAAATGGTGGCCTTCTGCGTCTCAAAATCAGACCAAAATAAAAGCTCGAATTGTTTAATGCTAGATTAAAATTAATTTATTTTGTTGTCTACATGATAGGGTGGTCAACCCTGCGCGTGAATTTGAAATCTGTTTGGATTAGGTTGTGACTAAATGCAATAATGCCATAAATTGTCACTCAAAGATAAGGATTCCGACATATCTGCATCATTTGATTTATTTATAATTTATTATTGTCTCGATATTTTTCAGAAAGTCTTTTATCCTACACATTTAAATTTATATATGTAGCGTTCATTTTATATGCAATAGCAGGGGATGAGATCCAATGGCAGACATGCGCATACACAATAGAAGTCGTACAACACAATTTTTTTTCAGTTTTCTACACCTTCAATTTCGTGATTAATTAGAAATTTGTATTACGAAAACTAAATTATATCTCTCATTTATGCCATCATACAACAATAAAGCCTCCGTTAACAAACCACCCCTTGACTATACATTTAGAGATGTGTTCATTTTAGGTGGGTAGGCACCGTAAAGTATATAATTTTCGATAAATAAATAAATAAAACACTAAGAAGGAAAACTGGTTTTAGGTTAAAATTACCAAATCATTTATTGAAGTCGATTATGTTAAAATCTACAGCTTTAATCTCGAAACAAATTAATTACTCTGTCTTTTTTAGGGTAAGCATGTTGTCGAATGCAGCAAAATTGTATTATGATTAATTATGTAAAAAACAATAACTAGCTGATTCAATTGTCACACCTCACATGTTTCTTTATTTCAATTATTCCATCTTAATTTCATTCTCATATAACTTAGTCACGTCGGAAAAAAACTTAACAAAATATATATATATATATATATATATATATATATATATATATATATATATATATATATATAGGGATGGTTCACGTGAGAACGCAAATATTTATGAGAAATAAAATGCAAAGATTTAACGTACAAAGTTGTTGCACTAAATGTATAAATTTGTTGCACCAAATTCTGTGCAACAACTTTATATTAAGTGTAGGGGTGCTTAAACGGGTATCGGTTTTCGATTAACCGATAACCGAAACCAAAAAAATCGGTTATCGGTTAACCGATAACCGATTCTTTTCAGTTTCGATTCGGGTATCGGTTAACCATTTCAAGTGTATTTCGGTTATCGGGTATAACCGATTAACCGACGGTTATACCCGATTAACCGAAATTAATTAATATATATATATATATATTAATTAATTATTAAGTAAAAAATATTTAATTCAATATCATATTTTCGGTAATATTTGAAATAATCTCGGTTAATTTCGGTTATGTTCGGTTATTTTCGGTTAATTTTTGTATTTTGTATTTTTTTAAATTTTAATATTAATTGTTATCGCTAATCGAACCGACCAACCGAATCGGCTAATCGGTTAACCGATTAACCGATCGGTATCGATTCAGTTAGCTATTTTGCCGATTTCGATTTTGGTTAACGAAAACCGAACCGAATTAAGTCTACACCCTAATTGATGCTACACTTTATATGTTAAATTTGATGCAACAAATTTATACATTTAGTGCAACAACTTTATCGTTAAATGTGCTTTTGTGATTCTGCTATACGGATTTTTCACCAATATTTGCATGCTCACGTGATCCATCCCTAATATATGATGGGGTTATGGTGAGAATAGATATATAGATACAAAAATAAGAATATATCTCAATAATTCATTAAAAAGATTGGATATATATATTCTCTCTTACATCTATATGCAGGGTTTTGGGTACAATAAGCGAGAAAAGCAATATTAATAAAAAAAATGTCGATTCTCTCTTAATGCATGACCGAGATTCAAGAGTCAAGGTCGTACATATCCCACAAATATTCTCTTATCCAATCATATCCCAATGCATATAACTTCAAATAGATTTCCTTTACTTCTACACATCAATCAACGTCATTTTTTTTCCATATCAGCTGTCACTTTCTAAAACAGAAAATATTGATCATAATATGTTTGGTTTTTTTGATTTCTGATTTATGTATTTTACATTATATATATCATGTGCTATATATATCATATATTGTGCTACATAACGTATCAAATAATGCAACATTATATACTGATAAGTATATGTTCGTTTCATTTGATATCTTAACTATGTATTTTACATTATATATATCATGTGCGGAATGAGATCAAATACAAATCAATCTTAAAGTATAAAATAAGAACCATTTTCATCCCTTGATTCGTGAAGATCTACGGTGAATTCATCACCTTACTTGATGGATTCAAATGTATGGGTTCGAATCTCATGATGGACGAATTTTTAATTTTCTGAATTCAGACACTTACAATGCGAATTCAGACGCTTTCACGGTGAATTCAGGCGATTTCAGAAGTTCGTAGTTTATATGTTAAGGATGGTTTTTACAATAATCACTCCCTATCATGTGCTATGTATATCACATACTATGCTACATAACGTATCAAATAATGCAACATTATATACTGATCAATATATGTTTGGTTTTTTTAATTTTGGATCTATGTATTTTACATTATATACCATGTGCTATATATATTACATATTATGCTACATAACGTATCAAATAATGCAAAATTATATACTGATAAGTATATATTCGTTTCATTTGATATCTTAACTATGTATTTTACATTATATATATATATATATATAGGAGGATCAAATAGTACTCGGGCCAGAGATAGTATGTAGTACTCAATCTCATCTCATAGATCCTATGGTTCAGATTTTTTCGGACTTTTTAAGCTTAATTTCACTGATTTTCGCTTCATTAAGGGTAGATTAGTAATTTAATTTGTTATGTGATTGCGAAAAACAAACAATGCATTTAGTTGAACTGGATAATGCATTCAAATGAACAAAAATACATGCAGTTGAACAGAATAATGCATGTGATTGGAAACTCGCGCTTAGCGCGCGGACGCGCCAAAGATGCGCGCGCCGCGCGCCGGCGTGCAGGCGTGCAGTGTCTTCGTGCTCGTGCGTCGCGCCGCTTCGATGCTCGTTCGCGTCCGTTGGCCTGTATTTTACGTTTTGTTAAATACATGAACATGTTTTGTTAAATGCATGGACATGTTTTGATCAATGCATGAACGTGCTAAGTTAAATGTATGTTTCTATTTCGTGGGAACATGCATTTTTATTTTTTGTTCAATGCAGTTTCATGTTTTGTTTAATACATTTTTATGGTTTTCGACACCAAATCTCTCATCCATCATTCTCTAACAATTCCGTCGTCTCTTTCACTGGTTATCGGTGAATTCGCCGTGAACCACCGTCATAACCACCATCTTTCTCGATTCTTCAATCATCTATCAAATTCATCTTCTATTTTTCTCAAAATCCATCAATTTTGTTCCTCAAATTTTCTTCTTCTTTTTCTTTCTTTCAAAATCTGTTGTTTGTAGTTGTTTGTGTATCTTGTTACTGCTGTTCGCCGGTGTTGCCGCCGGCGCCGTCCGTCTCCGGCGCCGCCGTCGTCGTCTCTGGCGTTGTCCGTTGCCGTCAAAGAGGCGAAGAATGCTGATTTGTTTCTTCCCATTTTGCCCCTTACGAAAATTAAAAAGAAAAAGAAAAAAAAGAGTTGCCACGTGTCAGCTTGTGGTGTGGTCACGTGTTCAAAATGTGTGGTCTAGATTGAGTACTACATACTATCCGGGACGGGTACTACGGAACCCAACCCTATATATATATATATATATATATATATATATATATATATATATATGGGTTGTTATGGTGAGAAAGCTCCTTAATATACGAAAATAGGAATAGTAGCACATCTTTCATATTTGTGTAGCACAATCAGAATTACTATATTGCACATGTTAGTTTAGCACATATTTCATCCATTCGTAGCACATATGCTAAATATATTAGTTTAGCACATCTTTCATCGCAACAGTAGCACAAGAAGAGTTCTAGTCTTTGCACAATAATCCGTAGCACACAAAACACAAAACCAGTAGCACACCGAAAATTAAATCTCAACCATTGATATAGAAAATCAAAGGTCCGATTCATTCCTATTTCCTACCAAATTATCATTTCCTACCGATCCATCTCCTATATATATATATATATCATGTGCTATGTATATCACATACTATGCTACATAACGTATCAAATAATGCAACATTATATATTGAGTAGTATATGTTCGAGAGATATGATATCTTAACTATATATTTTATATATATATATATATATATATATATATTCCATAATGTATCAATTAATGCAACATAATATATAGAAAGAAAAGTGAACGTGCAAAAAAAACCATATCCACTAAAATCGTGTATAATCCCTTATAATTGGGAACTACTATATTCTCTCTCAATTAATATTACAATATTAACCTTATTAAATTCAAAAACCACTAAATTCATAGCACACGGTTTAATGATGACAACATTTATGAAATCAAATCTAGACCATTAATCTATTCTAATTAAGGGTTGAAATTCATTCTTATTTCTCACAAAAATATCCATTCTCATATGATCTCTCTCTCTCTCTCTCTCTCTCTCTCTATATATATATATATATAAGAATCATTCTTATCCTAAAAACTAAGAACCAAATGAATTCGTTAAGAAAGTTGATGAATCCGTTGAGAAAGTTAATGAATTCAAAAATTCAGAATTTTTCACTCGGGTTCGAATCCCATGAGGGGTGAAAATTCTATTTTTTGGGATTCAACAACTTTCCCAGCGGATTCATCAACTTTCACTGTGAATTTATCATTTTTTGGTTCTCACATTCTCACGATAAAAATAGTTCTCACGTTAACCCTCCCATATATATAGTTTGGTTCTATATATATATATATATAGAGTTGAGTTCCCGTAGTACCCGGTCTTCAGATAGTATGTAGTACTCAGTCTAGACCACACATTTTGAATACGTGGCCGCATCACAAGCTGACACGTGACAACTCCTTTTCTTTTTTTCTTTTTCTTTTTTTTTTTATCACAAGGAGCAAAATGGGAAGAAATCAAATCAACCTTCTTCTTCTTCTCCTTCTTGGCGGCAGCGGACTACGTCGGAAACGACGAAGACGGCAACGGTAGCGGATGGCACCACCGCCAACGACGGCAACACCGGCAAATAACAACAGCAAGATACACAAACAACAACAAACAAAAGATATTGAAAGAAAGAAAAAGAAGAAGAAAAATTTGAGAACAAAATTGAAGGATTTTGAGAAAAAAATAGAAGATAAATTTGATAGATGATTGAAGAATCGAGAAAGATGGTGGCTATGGCGGTGGTTCACGGTGAATTCACCGAGAATCATGGAAAGAGATGACGTGATTGACAGATGGGGATGGATGAGAGATTTGTTGTCTAAAACCATAAAAATGCATTGATCAAAACATGAAACTGCATTGAACAAAACATAAAACTGCATGTTGTCATGAAACACAAACATGCATTTAACAAAGCACGTTTATGCATTGATCAAAAGATGTCCATGCATTTAACAAAACGTAAAAATGCATTGTTGGCCAACAGGCGCGCGAGCGAGCGCCGGAGCGATGCGCGAGCACGAGTGCACGCTGGGCGCGTCCGCGCGCTATGCCCTAGCTTCCAACCGCATGCATTATTGTGTTCAATTACATGCATTTTTTGTTCATTTGAATGCATTATTCAGTTTAACTCAATGCATAGTTTTTTTCGCAATCACATAACAAATCAAATTACTAATCTACCCTTATTGTAGTGAAAATCAGTGAAATTAAGCTTAAAAGTCCGAAAAAATCTCAACCATATGATCTATGAGATGAGTGGGTGAGATTGAGTACTACATACTATCTCAGGCTCGAGTACTATTTGATATCTCCTATATATATATATAGACACACACAATACTATTTGATATATCACATGTATGCTCATATATTAGGATTTAATGTGTCAAGAGCACTATATATGATATTAAATAAATTGTACACATCTAAATTGGAGCACTAGTTAATTCCTGTCTAGGTGGTTGTTCATACATGATATATATCGAAATGTTATATACATCTCTTGCATATCATGGCTATCCAAGTTGAGTAATATAGTACGTATTTTTCTAATAGAGTAAATATCAATTTAAACCCTAAACTATATATATTTTATCAAAAATATCATGAACTTTCAAAAATATCAATTTAAATCCCAAACTATCATATTTGTATCAAAAATACCCCGTATTCAGGATATTTTAATAGATATTGTTGAAAGTTTAGGGTTTAAATTGATATTTTTGAAAGTTCAGGATATTTTTGATAAAATATATATAATTTAGGGTTTAAATTGATATTTACCCTTTTTAATATGAGAAAGATATCGCGAATAATTATTTGCATAGCACGTCCCAAAACAGCAGCAATCCCAATTCCCACATGATTTCCTAGTCAAAAACACTATTGGAATGGCGTCTAGTGGAGAAGGGATAAATCATATGAATGATTCGATAATAATATGCAGATTAAATAATTCAAAAAGGTATATTTCATACTGAAACGTAAAGAACATACTTCCACCCATTCAAATTAAAGAATTTTAGAAAATACTCCCCCATATCCCATTATTGTTGACTCATTTTTTTTTTAAGTTGTCCCGTTATTGTTGGTTCGTTCCTAAAAAAAATAATTTTATACTAAAAAGTACCTCGAATTTAGTATCACACACTACTTTATCATAAAATACAATTCTTCTTAATCTATGTGCAAAAAGAAATGTGCCAACAATAACGAGACGGATGAAGAGTACATATTATAATACTGCTATGTATAGGTAGGAACAAAAGAAGGGTAAGACTTTGAGAAGAAGGAACGTAAATATTATGAAATTAAATAAATTATAGATTGATTCTCACTTCTTTGAATGTGGATGGAACGTTTCTACAAAATGGGATCCCACTTTAATAAGTTTCCCTAAGATTCCGTTTTTGAGTGTTGAGGTCAAATATTAATTATTTTTTCTTATTCTTTCCGTCTTTGTTGAGAAAAGAGGTCGAAGTTAGATTTAATTTCCAACTTCTAGGGGTTTTCCCAATTATTTTACTTCGTGAAACTTTATTAATGGATCCTCTTGCATGAATTGTATAGTTTATGTAGTGGAATTACACGTGCTTGGATTTGTTTAATGACTGCTCAATGATGCACTTAATTAATTCATATTAAATTAAATTAAATTTTCGAATTGAAGGAAATCTTGTGGTTTTGCAGGAAATAAATACAAAGACCTATCAAATATTGTCTTCATCAAAAAGGGTCGTTAGAAACTCCTCAGAAAAAAATGGTATTTGAAAAAGGTTGAGAACACCATATCGAAATTAATTGATTTTATAATAATCCATACACTAAATAGGGATAAACTGCAGGTATACGAGATGCATATGGAGGACTAGATACAAGTAAATTAATATATAAATAGCAATAATTTGTAGCATAACTGCATAAGTAAAGTATAATATTATTTTTGTGAAGATGGACTTTATCTTCATGAAAAAAGAGATAAAAGAAATAACAATAAAAATAATAAAAGGCAATGAAGCGGCGATGAACAAATCGCAGAATCGACAAGCATCGAGTGGTATACCACCACGCGTAGACCTTGTGAGGCTCCACAGCAGCTTAAAGTATATATGCTTTTAATTATTTATGATTTTATTAATTAACAACTATATTTTAAATAATAAATTATTGGTGAAAGAATATGTTCCAAATCATCTATACAAAAGGCATGCAGTGCATATCCCCCCACCCACAAGAAACCCCTAAGGGGGAACACATGACATGATATAATTGGTTTGTGCCATCAATCATCTCAAATTTTTAATAGGACCCCAATAAAATGATTAAAATATACCTATTCTCTTGACCATGGGTTATCTTTAGGCAATCATCCAGAATATGTGATTGAGATTTATTCTTCTTTTGTGTTTGTATTAGTGCACGATGGTCGATGTTGTGTTCACGGTCGTGCTAGATATGAAGTGATTTATTCTCTCTTTGGTATGGAAGTTCGTTAAAATTTTCGGAATCCATATATAAGACTTGAGACGTTACGTTTAGGGATATCAATGATTAGATTTTATTTTGATTGGTACAAAATCGCTCATAGTCCATTAAATTTAAAACAGTGATTCTAGTTTTGATTACATATCCTCTTTAAACCCGGACCGTTTAGATCCATAAATTAATGATTCAGTCTGATTCTGGTTCTGGCTAGAACCAGAATCAATATTTATTACGATTCTGGTCGAGTAAAATTCTTCCATTGACATCCCTAACTATGTTAACCAACTTTTAGTTTAATTCAGAGACCATAATAGGAAAAATTATGCAGTTCTTTTTATATAGTTAACTGCACATTTAATGTTCGACAACACATTACAAATTGGAAAACACAAGTCATTTGTTGATTTGTTGTTATTTTTATGTAATTCAAGAATATGTGATTGAGATACAATTTTTTTTGTTAATTAAATACAGAAATTTAAAGGTCGCATTATAGTGGACTCGAACTCGAGACCATTGATTTCGGGTATTAACTACTCTACTACTAGACCAACACACGCTTTGATCAGTAAATTTTAAAGGGTATTAACGAGCATTAACCACTCTACCACTAGGCCAACACACACACAACACACACATACTGAGATACAATCTTTTGTGTTTGTATTAGTGCGTGATGTGATTAGTATCGTGTTTGTGCTTAAGATTGAGTCATTTCTTCTCTTTTGTATTTGAAGTCCGTGAAAAGTCTTGCAAGTCCGTCAACCATTACATATACCTTATAGTTTTGGAAACCATAAAAAAATCTTACTATATATATATATATAGTTACCTGGATTTTATACATATAGAGAGTCAAATGAGAACCATTTTTATCCTAAAAACTAATAACCAAATGAATTTGCTATGAAAGTTGATGAATCCGTTGAGAAAGTTATTAAATTTCAAAATTCAAAATTTTTCATCCGAGTTCAAATCCCATGATCGTATAACAATTTGAAACTACAGAAATGAGCTCTTTCCAAAATTATCCAATATATATCGAAGGGGAGAGGTCATAAGGTTGCTTAGATTAGACATGAGGGTGGGGGTAGGTAGCGTTTGATTAGCCAATAATCCATGTGATTAAAGAAGTTGATTAGCACACACGTAGCACTACATTTATAAAATTTATGGATTATGGTTGTACTTTGAAATAGGTTGGTGATGCAATGATGGCATACTGTGGGTACTTAGTGCATTAATTATTGGTTATGGGATAGGTTTAAGAGGCTTCCCTTTTTTTTGGAATGGATTTGAGGTCAAAGAGGTGGCATAAACTTACCCTTTCTAGAATTCCTTCAATTTCTTTTTCTTTTCTCCTTTTCTTTCTTGATTTTAAATTACATCGCATTATAGTTTTGTTGATCAAATATCATATTATATTATCTTGAGAATTCTAATTTATTTGCTAAATTCGCACTCTATTGACTTGACCATACATAAAGCAATATTTTGAACAAAATTTGATTTGGTCATGCTCCATGTCACATCAAGATTATATATATTTATGAACAGACATTACGTACATGTTATACATTAATCTTCAATTAAAAATTTAGAATTAATTGCTAAATAAATTGTCACTTTTGGATCCATTTTACAGTCTAAAAATTATTTTTGTAAAACATTTCACTAACGATTCCACCTATTAATTTGTAGTAATCTTGACATTTTATCTTTCCAGCATTGAAACGAAAGCATTTCAACAGTGAAACATCGTCACTTACAAGAATAAAGTGTCCCTTTTTTTTGATTAGAAGATATGTATAAAG
Organism: Salvia rosmarinus; assembly: GCA_036937905.1. NCBI lineage: Eukaryota > Viridiplantae > Streptophyta > Magnoliopsida > Lamiales > Lamiaceae > Salvia > Salvia rosmarinus. The sequence continues at coordinate 98,989,645 of CM072816.1, forward strand.
TAGTTAAATTGATAAAAATGAGTAGGACCCATACTTTTGAAGTGTGTAATGTGTTGGAGTAATAATTTAAATAATAGTGTAATATTATTTGAATGGAGGTAATTGTTTATACTAAATATATTTCTTCTTCATTATATTTTAATATCTTACAAAATAAAATAATAAGATTTACTTACAAATAACTAAACAATCAATCAATAATAGCTATAAAATTAAAATAATAAGTGGTAGAGTGGTTAATCAACAATTGAATCTAAAATTAATTCCAAATAAAACTTATTAGAATAAATTTAAATAAATAGTACTTGTGTACAAAGTAGAGAAATAAAAAAGAAAATAAAATAAAGAGTCAAAATAGAGAAATAAAAGAAAAACGAAAAAAGAAAAAAGAAAAAGAAAGGAAAAGGAAAAGGAAGAAAAAGGAAAAGAAAGGGAAAAGGAAGAAAATATGATGGAAAGGTGCTGGAAAGGTTCGAACTCATGACCGTGCAGATTCTTAACCGCCACTTACAACACTTTAAAATATTACTAAGTATTAAATTACAACAGTGAAACAAAAAGAATAAATTTTGCTGATAAATTTGAAGTATCAAAATGGCTACAAACCAAAAAATTAGGGTATATAATTATGAAATGTTATACAATTAATTTCTAAATTGCAAAATTGAATAAAAAATAATTGTTCATAACTGTAGAATGAATTCTTGATTGACATCTACCAAAATTATGGGGGGAGATATATAAAATAATAAGATGATTGGTAGAATCCAAATAATGCTATTATTGATAGGAATGTATAGACATGAAAAATAATATTTTGATTGGTCCAAAGGAATTGGCCACATTCCACATTGCTGGTTCATTCTTCAGTTTTCACTTTCGGCAATGAGGGAAATATGTTTGCGTGGGACGTTGATGTACTCATCACCTCCACGTGGCATTATCACACGCTTTTTCCTTGGTGGCTGCAGCCCAACAACTAGATCACTCTCCCTGGTAATCTAGATTTCAATTATTATAGTAAACAATTAGTGTTGGAAAATGAAATGTTTGGGCTGTCATTTTGGTACGAGATTGGGACCTAGCTCCTAATATTACGAAAAACACACACCATAATCAAGATAGAAAATAAAGAAAACAAAAATTATTTATCCAGTTCATCTTGTGACTATGTCTTGAGGCGATGTCAAGCCAGAGATTCCAAAAATATGTTTCAGATGCAGATTACATTGAGAAGTTGGATAGCCGGAATCGGGCTTGAATGAACAGTCCATTCAGGCTCCAACTCCAACACCTTATTGGTGATAGAGGTGTACAGTGTGCATTATCGGTAGATAACTAAAAAGTGCATTTTTGTAGATAACTAAAAAGATTTAATATAATATTTTAAAAATATATTAATTATAAAAAAATGACTTCTTCTAGCTTTTTTACTTGTAAAGTCATTTGCAATATCATTTATTTAAAAAAAACTAAAATATTTTTTTTCATTACACAAAATTATCAAATCACTCAATCTTTCTTGCAACATTGACGATCTCAAATATGTTTTCAACAACTTTAACTTTGAGGAACTTCTCTCATTTGATGCCATAGTAATAGGTATAGTCAATAAGATTCTATATATAAGTACTTGCAACATTTAGATAACAATATGCACGTTTTACAATTTCAATAGCTAATAAATTAATGAGCGTTACGAAATAGTTTCTCCAATCCTATCTTGAATGATAATTAAAACTTATGCAGACTAGAAGACTAGAACCCTATTTTATTAGACTCAAATTGATATATACTTGAGCAAGTAACATATATACATATACACACATGTTCAATCTTCATTCTTGTCACCTTGAATCAGAAACATATATAGAGTTACTATCTATTATATATTTCTCTTGTTGAGATCGCTCATCCTTCAGCTCCTTGATCATGCTGGCTTTATAATCATTTCCCTGTTTTAGCTTTGTCAGCTCAACAGTGAGCTTCATCAGTTTCTGAAAGACTAGTTGATTGTTGACTTTGCTCAGCAAGCTGAAGCTTTTTTGTCAACTTGAAGTGCTCAGTCATAGCTCCTTCGTACATTTTCATGACTGTCTTTTAGTCAGTCATGATCTGCTTCATCTAATCCCATTTGACTGAGGTGTCTTCCGAGTCAGACACCTGCTCAGATAATACAATTGTATGGGAGAGATTATCAGTAGAGAGACGAGAAGTTACCTCAGGTTAGTCGAGGCCATTGTCAATTCTCACCATGAAGCTTTCCTCATAGCTGTCGATCTCTCTGACCATTAGACACTGGCTTTCATCATCAGTGTTGGAGTAGTTACCGGAAGAGCTGCTTGATTAGCTTGAAGTGTCGGCTTTCTCAACAACCATTGTCTTGCACTTGCTTATCTTCTTGTCGCATTTGGCACGGAAAGCTTTTCTTTCCTTGTGGCTCAGCTTAGGGCAGTCGTGTTTGACGTGCCCTTTCTTACCACAGTTGAAGCACTCATCGTCTTTATACTCAGGTCGGTTGGGCTTCCGTCAGACTGATCTTTGTGAGTTCTTTCTCTACGGCTCATGTCGTGTTCGCGGCTCTCTTTTCACTACTTGTTGTACCTCTTTAATCGGACTTTCATTTTCCTGAATCGATCAGCCATTAATGTGACGACCCGACTTCTCAAGGAAGTACGGATTAAACGGATCGTTACTGGTATGATAAATGCAGTGGATAAATATAACTAAATCAATACGAATGGTCATCAAATTACTCATAATGCATGAATTGAAATGGATAGGCTATTTCAACTACAATTCCAAGTCACAGAAGGACTTATCAAACAGGTTCAACATCCAAATATAACCCAATCATGGTACAAATTCAAGGAACGAGGTACAACCTCAAGTTCAATAGCGGAAGTAAATAACAGTCATAATCAAAAGGACACAATAAAGACATCAGAGTTTGGCAGCAATAAACGTGTGAACATACATATGACGATGCATGCTCAAGATTCTAGAAATCCTTTCAAAATCACAATAAAGCACCTGCCACTCTGCACCACCTCACACTCATCGCCATCTCTCCGCTCAACCCGCGCGTCAAAACGAATGCGGTCTTGAGTACAAAGTACTCGATGGACACATTCACGAAAACATTTTCATTGTAAAGTTATTGAGCGCCCACAATAGCACATGGGGTTTTTGTTGTAAAGACCCATGCCTATCAAAATATTTTATCATTTTTCCAAAGTGTGTCCGCCGGACTATTTTGATCCATGTTGTTCCATATCGATCATTCATTCATTCGTGTCTGTCATGCGAACTATGGAGTGGCCACCTACACATAGTCGTCGTGACGGTCGAGGTAGCTAACCTTAACACACACACACCGTGTACACAATCCGAGTTAGTCCTCAACTAAGTCGGATCCGATCGTTACCTTTTTAACGTTGGTGGACCAACTCATTACCCTTTTTTAACGTTGGTGGACCAACTCATTCTCATACCACGTTGGATATACCAACCTCAGATAGGATCACAACAAAACATAAATCATTTGGCAGTCAACAACAGTTCATGCAATAAACATTTCATAAGGCTTTTGTAAATCATGCTTTCAGATATGCATAATATTTTGTTTGAAGAGATGCCCACCTGCTAGTCCTGAGCTATACGTTCTAGGCAAAGCAGGGTATGATTGTCCTTCCTCGACAACTACGTACGAATAGGTCCTTCACAAGAAAATAACTTGTCTTAGATTCATTCTATTGATCGAGGGTCGTTTATAAAATACTACTTCAATTCCCAATTAGGGTTTCTTTGTGATTTCATATGATTGTATTAAGATAATTTCTATTATCTTACATTTCCAACTCACAATCTATATTCCTTCATCATTCATAGATGAACTTCAACTTATGAGTCATATACTCCGAGTCTAACCTCGACTCTAATCTTAGTCTTCTTCTAAACGTCATCACGTTATAGATCGTTGATACTCAAGTTATGATATTCTCAAGCCACTAGCTAGACTTAACAATTGTAGTTACGTCCTAGCATGTTATGCTTGACGGCTTGTCGTATTAACACGACGAACAAAATGAAGTCTTAACTTACGATTTAAGTTATCCCATACTATCACGTAAGTAAACACTTAGTGATTAACGAAGTAAGTTGTGAACACTAACTCGACATTTGAGACGTAAGTATCGACGTTTTATGTTTGAATATTTTACTTATGCTTTTCGACATCATGTGTTTCTCGTAACACGTCGGAGATTGTGTAAGTTGTAAAATCACTATTCGTATTGTGTTGTATTAACACTCAATCTAATATCGTATTAGATTGTCGTCGTTGAGTATTAACGCTTGTAAATCGACTTTTGATTTCTTTAACTTAGGAACTCGCGTTTGAGTGTCCTATTGTTAATCGAGAATTCTAATTTGTATCTAACTTCGATTCTCTTTAATTCTTTCTCAAGTTATCGAAATTGTCGATTTCTTTTGGATTCTTGTATATCGTGTACTATGTTGTTTGCGTTTGATATATTGTTTGTCAATATAACACAATATAAACTACACAACATCATACTACATCATACACGATATCATATATAACATATATCATAATAAAGCATTAGAAATTCCTAATTTCTAATATCATACTCAACTATTGTGTATATGTGCAAAATTGGTTCATACATTCATCATAGTCACATTTATAACTACAATCAAACTCGTATTTAATTTCTTTTGCATAATTTTCGATAATTTGTAATAATTAGCATAAGTGTTCAATAAATTCTAATAAAATCATGATATACTCCTATCATGTTATAGAATTTAATTATCAACTCAATATCATCAAATAAAATTAAATCATGACCTAAAATAAAGCATTAATTTTCTGCATTTATGAATATTGAATATTTGTGTTCAATAAATTCCACACACTTCATAACATATTTATAATATGCATTAAACATGAAATATTAACTTTAACATCAACTAATATTTATAATATGAACTAATGCTTGGAATTTTTGGTCCTTACACATATTTTGTATGTGTTCAATAAATTCCCAACAAAGCATAATAGATTCATCTTATTTTCAACAAATAAAAATCAAGATAACCTTAAAATATATATATTATTTTCGGCCACTTTGAGCAAAAATAGGAGGAGTGTTCCAATAATTCCAATATTGATATATGATGTTCACATCATATAATAAACACTATATCTCAACTATTTCTCAACAAATAAAATCAAACCATGGCCTAAAAATACTTAAATAAATTCTGCCATTTTGTGAAAAATAGGAGAAGTGTTTCAAAAATTCCAAGATTAATATATGATGTTCATACCATATACTAAACACTATATCTCCACTATTTTTCAACAAATAAAATCAAATAATGGCCTAAAAATACTCAAATATATTCTGCCCATTTGTGAAAATAGAAGTAGTGTTTCAATAATTCCAAGATTAATATATATGATGTTCATATCATATATTAAACACTAGATCTCAACTATTTTTCACAAATAAACTCAAATAAATCTCAAAGAAAATAAAATAAATAATTCAAAAATTCTCATATTTATTCTACATACTTCTAATACATCAAAAAGCAACAATATCAAATAATATTCACAAAAGCATGATTTATCTTCTATAAAATAAATTCTAGCATAAATTGAAAAATATAAAACATGCTCCAAAAATTCCTAAACTGTAAATACAGCCTTATAACATATTTCTAAGCATATTTAATTCATGGCTTGAGAGCATTTGGTGGCTTAAAAGCCACGAAAAAAATTAATACCGAAAATAATACTTATATAAAAATAAAATTCTAAAAATTATTCTACTCCATTACAATTGAAGAGGATGATGTATTATACCTTTTTATGGTCTTATAACATCATTTTGATGGTTGGGAAGGTTGGGATCTAAGATCAAACCATAGGAAGAAGTGAAAAATGGTGAAGAAATGGTAAGAACAAATGAGAGAATATTTTTGAAGAGAGAGAGAGAGTGGAGCTCGGTTCAAACTGATCAAAGAGTTGTTGGGGCAGCTATAATGGCTGTCCCCTTGTGTTAGATGGCCTTGACCGGTCCAAGTCCGGATCGTAAGTTAATCTGGGTTCTTTAAGTTTTATCGCACTTTCGATTGATTTCGAGACCTTAAGGTTCCATTACCTTAAATGACCTTAAAAGACTTATTTCATATTTTATAATAATTCTATGAAGTTTGGATTTGATCCGGTAAGTCAATTCTGAATTATCGCGGAAAAATAACATCCGACGATTAAATTAGGTTACTCCGAATTTCTCTTGAATTCTTGAGCTTTCATAATTATTTTGAGTCTTATAAATCATTTCTCATTGATTTAAACCCTTGGTTTGAGTTTCGGCTCATTCGGATCAGTTTAGGATTTTCCGGGTATATATATCCGGCATTCGGGTAAGTTCCTCCGAAATTTTATTCAGAATTAGATTCTTATGAAATCTAAATTCATAATAATATATATCTTCATGATTTTGGTGGTTCCCATTAATTTCAATGATTATCTCGTACTGGAATTTGATCCGGCTTGTGAAAAGTACTTTTGAGACTGACCGGGCAAGTATACCCAAAAATTCCAACTTTTTGCTTTCTCACATAATTTCGTGAGACGATTCTAGAAACGAAATCCGTTTATTGAGATTCGTTCTAGATCTTTCATTTTCGGTTCAGACTATTCAGAAAACCCTAATCCGGTTGGATTAGTTACTGATTTTTGATTCCTCTAGTTTTCGATCTCAGAATCGATTCTAATTCGTTTCATTGGTCACCTTAAACATATTTAAGGACTTAGAACCATCAATAATTGGTTTAATCACCACTAATAAAAGTTTTAAATTTTTCGGGTTATTACAATTAAAGTGTACTGGGTCTGTAACTCGTCAACTTTCAAGGCAACGTCTTTTCTCATGCTGACTTGTCAACTTTATCCTTAGCTTTCTTCTTGGCTTCCTTGCTCTTGTTAATTTTCAAGGCGGCGGCTTTGCTCATGCTGACTTGAGCGCCTTCTTTAGAAGCTTCAACCTTTGTAGACTCTTCAGTACGTCTGATGTCGTACTCGTCAGCTTTCAGTGCTGAGAAGAGCTTGTCCATAGACATCTCATTAAATCCGACTTTCTTCTAAAGTGCTACCGTGTAAACTTTCCAGTCAGTAGCAGGGAGTGTCCAAAGGACCTTGAGATTGATTTCTCTTTGAGTGTATTTATCATTTCTCAGGGTCAAGATCTCATTGATGATGGTGGCGTATCTGAATTTCATGTGACGAATCTAAATTTCATGTCATCAATGGATTCTTCTTTCTTTTGCTTGAAGTTATCAAACTTCTTACAAGCTATCGTAAGCTTGTTTCCTTGATTTCCTCGGAGCCTGCACATCCCATATCTCTTTGATTGGCACATACTTAAACAGTTTCCTTATGTGACAGTTGGGAACTATTTTGAAGATGATATTTTTAGCTAGGTTATCGAGCTCATCTTGCTTGCGGCTTCTGAGGTGAAACCGCTCGTTCCTTTGGCTTGTACTCGAAGGTAGGTTCTTATCCCGGTTGTGTGCTCACTTTCATTATCTTCTCTGTGATAATGATCGGATCATTGGTGATGACCTCCCACATGTGGTAATGTTATGCGGTGAGGTAGCTCTTGAGTCTGAACTTTCAGATCTCATAGTTGTCTACCTCAAAGGTGCGATGTAACAAATAAACCTGTCGTAGTTAGTTTTCATCACAACAAAATATGCATCAATATGCAAAAATATATAATTTTAAGGAACGGTTCTGAAATAACGATCACTGGGGGAGTTAGTTGTTTTTGTGAATAACTTGCTCTGCTGCCAATTGATGGGTCCCGCTGAGTACGTACTAGTGTATGGATGGTGGATACAAAAGTTAGAAAATTTTAAAACTTTTTCTGGTGACAAGGTTGACTGGTTGCTGACAGCAACTAGTCGTGTAACTTGTAGTCTAGTATTGGTGTTAGTACTAGTGGTCAGTTCAGATAAGTAATATCTTGTACTTAGTGATATCAGTTAGCAAACCTACTAACTACTAAAGCAACAAATCAGTAGGACTGATAACTGATGTACGTGCAGAATGTGGCGGTTACTGGATTTATCTTACTGAAATACTAAAGCAACAAAATAATATTGTGTTGTTATATGCTCCTAATGGCAGTTCAATAACATGTAATACTAAAGCAGAGGTAACAGTAAATAACACATTGAGTTTTACGTGGTTCGGATAGATCAACTCCTATGTCCACGAACTAATTACTCAGTCAGTCCACTAACTTTGGATTTATCTTGTTTACGGTTATAAGAGTAAATCTAGATACTGATGTCACTTTACAGTATCCCATCTAACGTGACGTTCCTCTTACGCTTGCTGATGCTAGAACCCCTAATTGCTTTCAGGACGGAGTCGACTTAACATCTAGCTTATGGGTGTTAGAAACCAAGCTTTCAGCAACTAACACGTCGTCGCTTACTTGCCCAAATTACCACTCAACTATAGGGGATTTTATAGAGTGGTTTTCCAACTGGGAATCTGAGTTATCACATACGATAAACTCATGATGTCTAGGCTTAAGATATACATGGTGAATATCCTAGACGTAAGAAAGTGTATGTTGAATTCATAAGTTGATAAGTATATATTTGAGATCTTGAGATTTATTGTTACAATGGATACTTCCTTCTTCGAAATTGTTGTTTGATTGACTTTGAACTTTGAGTTTGAATGCTTTGAGATTTCAATTGTGCAGCATCTCGGTAACCTTCAAAGGTTGGATTCTGCACAATATATATAGAGAGCAATAAGAATAGTGCCGTTAGACGGACAACCATTCAAATCCTTCTACTTTTCTTCTGAATTCTTCCCGTTGAGAATCCTCGTACGTCTTCTGATAATGGTCGCATCATCGTGTACTGTAGCTTTGTAACTCTGAAAATGTGATATGGCATGTCAGGATCTTCTGCAAGAAAGCTACTACATGTGGCGAGTCAAACATTCAAGGCTTAAATTCTTCTATGTTTCTTCGGTTGAGTTGACTCCATATTTTGTCAGCATTGACTTCAGATTGGATCAATCGAGGTTGTATTTTCTTATCAATAGTCTGGACTCCGTCTTTTATCAGCTTAGAACTCGTGAGTCAGTATGATGCATTCAGTCGACATAGATACTAATAATCATCTTCAATGTCGATAGGTAACTTTGACTTTTGGACATCAGCTTTAACTCCTGACAGTCAACTATGACTCTTGACAGACAACTTTGATTGTTGGTATCCAACTTTGACTTCTGCAAAGACAGTCTACTGTTTTATATGACACTTAGTCATATCTTGACTCCTTCTCGTCCTTCAGCGCTAAGTCTTGATCTTGATCTTGAGCTCCGACATCGATCTTGACCTTGAATTTATTCCAGTAACTCTGATCTTCGGCATCGCTAATACTTCAGTTTTCAGACATCAGTTGGTCTTTCATCAGTCTTCAGTCTTAGTATGCAATTCTTCAGTTGAGCTGTCATTAGTTGCATTGATATTGATATTCTTATCAGTATGACTGACTCCCAATATTGCTAGAACTCGGCGGTTTGGGTGCATCGGTGGTAGTTCATTCGAAACTTGTAACATATATAAACACTTAACTCGAAAACAAGTTAATAGCATTAATTATTTCAGCAAGACAATCATCAGAGGTTTGAGATCTAATCAAAACACACAATTAAGATGGATTAATTCTTGATACCCAGAAATTTCTCAGTATTCCCGATACTTAGAAATTTTCCCAACAATGTATAAATGGATACATTTTTGAATTAGTTTTGAATTTGAAAAATATTTAATAGATATGTGTCCAATCTATTGACATCTCTACTTAGACAACTATTAATTAAGGGGTAGACTTTACTTGCGTAAAAACGTTTTATTACAAAATTATGAATTCCTGGCATATATTTTGAAATGAGCCTCAAAAGGGCCCACGATAAACGGATATGAATTCTGGTTATATAAAACGGGTCTAAACATCGGGCTTCATGAGAATTTTAGTCCATCATCATAAGTACAGTCATAATAAAATACGTCTCAATATAAGAAATAAAATCAAACATAAGAATATATATATATATATATATATATATATATGAGAGGGTTAACGTGTGAACCATTTTTATTGTGAGATCCAAAAAATGATGAATTCATTTTGAAAGTTGATAAGTCCGTTGGGAAAGTTACTGAATCCAAAAAATAAAATTTTCGCCCACATGAGATTCGAACCCGGGTGAAAAATTCTGAATTTTGAATTGGTAACTTTCTCAACGGATTCATCAACTTTCATAGCAAATCCATTGGTTCTTAGTTTTAGGATAAAATGGTTCTCGTTTAAACATAACTATTTTTCTCTCTCTCTATATATATATATATATATATATATATATATATAGAGAGAGAGAGAGAAGAATAAGTGATCATATAGTACCCGAGTCTGAGGTAGTATATAGTATTCAATCTTATCCACTCATCTTATAGATTTTATGGTGGAGATTTTTTCTAAATTTTGTTGATTTCGCTACAATAAGGGTAGATTAGTAATTTGATTTATTAAATGATACAAAAAATAAATTATGCATATAATTGAATATAATTATGCATACAAATGAATACAACAATGTATGTAGTTGAACACAAACATGCATGTATGTTAGAAGCCTTGACTCCCAGCGCACTCGCACTGCGCTCGACTTTCGTGTACTTTCCGGTAGCTTATCGCCAACATGCATGTTTATGTTTTATTATATGCATTATTACGTTTTTATTATATGCATGATTATGTTTTGTCTGCATGTTTATGTTTTGTGGTTAACATGCTATATGGATGTTTGTGTTTCGTAGCCAACATGAGTGTTTATGTTTATTCATATGCATGAATGTGTTTTCATAAGCAATGATGTGTTTTAAAACTCTCTTCCATCATTCTCCTTCAGTTCTGCAGCCTCATTCTCCGATTACCAGTGAATTTCGTCGGAAACCACTGCCATAGCCACCATATCTTTCGATCATCAATCGTCTCTCAAATTCTCCTTCTTATTTTTTCTCAAATCACTCAATTTTATTTTCAAAGTCATAATCTTTTTTTTTCCTCACAAAATCTGATGTTCGTCGTCGACATCACCGCCATCGTCGCTGCTATCCACCGTCGTCGTCGTCCACTGTCGGGTAATAATAATAATAATAATAATAATAATAATAATAATAATAAGAAGAAGAAGAAGAAGAAGAAGAAGAAGAAAAATGTGGTTGTTCGATCTCCTCCCATTTTGTCTCTTGCGAAAATAAAAAAAAAAAAAAAAAAAAAAAGGCGGCCACTTGTTAAATTATGGTGCATCCACTAGATTGAGTACTACATACTACCCGAGGACCATACATTGTGGCCATGTGGATAGCATAGACAAGCGACACGTGGCACAATATTATTTTTATTTTTATTTTCACTAAGGGACAACATTGTAATCTTCTTCTTCTTCTTCTTCTTCTTCTTCTTCTTCTTCTTATTCTTTTTCTGCAACTGCTACTATTCACCGGAGAAGAATAGAAAGCAGACAACATCGATAACACAATGGAGACGGTCACGGTGGCGGCGATCGCGATGGCTGATCGTTACCTAAAATTGCAGAAAAATAATTGATTAGTTGCCTGAAATTGAAAAAAGAAGAAGAGAATATTGAGGTATCGTGAGAGATGGTAGCTATGGTGGTGTTTATGGCGAAATTCATCGGAAATCGGGGTAGGAGACGGTGGTTTACGATGAAGTTTTTCGAAAATCAGAGAAGGAGGTGAATTGGAGAAAGGCGGCGAGATGATGCCATCTGCAAAGAATATGTATATTAATACACATAAACCTGCATCACAATACACATAAACATACATATACCACTACAAAAAGCGATCGATCGTGACGGAAAATTCGTCGCAAACCACTCTCGATCCGTCGCTAAAATGGATTAGCGACGGATTAGCGATTTAACTGGGGTCGGCTGAAACACGGGTTCTAAGCGTTTAGCGACGGAATTATGTCCGTCGCTAAAAATAGCGACGAACAATGACGGAAAATTCGATCGCTAATCTGCGACCTAAGAACGGCCGTCGATATAAATACCGTCGTTAATCGATGCTAATCCGTCGTAGTTAGCGACGGATTAACGACACAATTATTCCGTAGCTAAAGCGTCTGTAAGCTAATTAGCGACGGAATAAAGTCCGTCGCTAAATTTATAGTTTTTTTTTTCTATTGCGTAAAAATATTCCGTCGTAAATCCGTCGTAGAGGCGTCTCTAGTCCGTCGCAAGTCCGTCGCAATTTACTGTTGGTTCAGTTATTTTACGTTGTTAATCCGTCTCTAAACCGTCTCTAAACCGTCTTAATTCCGTCGCTAATCCGTCGCTATATTACAAGCCAAAGACTGACCCAATTTCAATTTTGATACCAAACACTGTTTTCAAACAACCAACCCAAACAAATATACAAACAACCAATTCCATCCAATTCAATATATTGATCCAACCAAACAAACCAATTCCAACCTCCAACCAATTCCATCCATACAATACAAACTATGAAAACAAACCAATTCAATCCATATAATACAAACTATCGAAATAAACCAATTCGATCACAGACAAGAAGCCATTCCAATCCAAACAAAACATTTCGATCCAAAATACGGTAATATCCAAACAATCCCATAAAAACAATTCTAAATCATGCGATAAGTTAACAAATTCATAATACAACCCGAATATGACGGTGAGAAAGCGGAGCTCATATCACGAGGGTGGGGGGAAACGGGAGCTGGCCATGAAGCGCTCTAGGGCCTCCTGCTGAGCGCGCGCCTCTGACTGAATCTGTTCTTGCACGCTATATCGCGCTCTCAGCTCAGCTTGCATTCTGGCCTCGTATGCGGTATTAGCTGCCGCCACCGCTAATCGGGCCTCGGATCAATATCATTGTTGATAAGCGGTGGGATCGTGCAGTGGGCACTCTCCACCGAATGAGACGACGCCGCGCTCTGCATGTATGCCGTGATAGAGAACCGACTCAAACATCCTATTCTTTTTCTTTGAGGAGCTCCCAAGGACATTTTGAGAATTTGAGTCCTATCTGGCTGCCTCATCACTCCTCCCAGATTGGCTCAAGCTGGTCACCTGTTCCTCAACCCGCCTCGTAATATAATTTCATACAATTATTATTTAATTAAATGCTCGTTGTTGCGCTAACGAATATACTTACCGCGATACTCAGAGCTTTCCGTGCTGTATAGCTCCCGTCGTCGGTGGCATGATACTTACGGAATACATCCCTTTGGACATCTTCTCACGGCCACTCCACTCTCTTGCCTATAAATAAGTCAAACAAATTAAATAATTAATAAGTATCACGATTCTTAAATAAATTTACTATATCTAAAACTTCAAAGTACTTACAATCTCTCTCGATACTCGAGTGCGGGCGTGAGCCACCCGATGCTTGACTATCCCGGTACCCTCGCCATCCGGCTCGGACATCCTGTTCTTTGCGGGCCTTTGCGCTTCTCTTGGGCGCCCTGTCCGAGCCCAATATGCGCTCCAATTATCCCAATCTCGCTCGGGGATAAATGGAGGTGGGTTAGGCGAGTCCTTCGCCGCTTGATCTTGTGAACAAGATCTTTATAGCGTTCGCTGCCTTTGCGCACCGGTAGGAATAGACGGGGCATCATCCATCGTATCATCCCAATAAAAATATTTACGCAAAAATATATGATTACAATATGCAAATTAAGGTCAAATCATAAATTACCCATTATAAACAACACGAACCTTGAATTCATCGAAATAAATCTGCTTGAACTCTTGAGGTACCAATTTCCAATTGAAGCCGTTGTGATTCATGAATCTACGGAATGACTCGTAATCATGGCTATATCATTGCTCGGACACAAAATGCTTCAATTTATAGGAAATAAAGACATCGAATGCTACAATTTATTTAAGCGAGACATCAAGAGATAACGTCATACCCATTCACAATGGCTATCTTCTTCATCCCCTCTAGATGGCACTCCACTTCTTGCTCGAGGCGGGATCGTGAGAGTGCCTCCATGCCTTCTTCTAGTCTGGCGGGTGAAAGCGACGGCGTGTATGACCACGAGTGCCTCCTACGTGATGACATCGCAAACAAATGTAAAAAATCTTGTATTAAAATTCACAAATAATACATATCATAACGTTTATACTAGAAAATAAAACGTTTCTTGTGCATACTAGTGACAATTATCGTCGTCTTCATCATAACGTTTTGTGTGCATACTAAAAAATGCTATAAATTCACAAATAATGCATATCATAATATTTTGTGTGCATACAAAAAAATGCTATAAATTCAAACCCTATTCATCGTCGTCGTCATCATCATCATCCAATGTATGATTATCTTACGACTCGACAATTCAACTTCATCATCCTCATTATCGGATGTCTCTTCAATGTATACATGAGTGTACCATCGGGATGAACTAGTTTCGTGTCCTCGTCCACAACGACATTAGTAATCGAACTAATGCATCCTCTTGAAAGGGAAGGTACTATCGATCTGAGAACTCTCATCCGAAACTTCCACATTAGATCGAGCTTTAATTTTGCATACTTCCCACCACTCTTTCTTAGATTGTTTTAAACTTGGATATGCACAATAGTATACTTGAATGGCTTGATTGGCGAGGATAAGCAGTTCGAACTTGTTATATCTTACGGTATGATTTACGAAACCAACTTGTACTCGGAATGAATTGATAACCCCAATCGTGAAGGATCAAACCACTCGCGTCTAAACAATGTTGTGGTCTTCGTTGGTAGCCGGGATATTCAACTCACAAACCTCTAATAATCGCCCATAAAAATCGAGTTCTTCGTTGGTACCATAAGTTTCACCTTTAATGCACACCCACTATTCATAGTTGATCTTTGTGACCCGTGTTCTAATGTGTGAAATTTGTAACCATTTATATAATACACCTGGTGCGTCTTAATTAGAGTGAAGGCCCTTTGGCGAGAGACAATATGAGCGGATTCACAATGTTGTTAGTATGATCTTTGACCTATTATTAGTAAAAAGCGATTAGAATGACTAAGCGTACATATTAAATATTTTCTACTAATAATCATCGAACACACATATGCCTCAAACCAAAAGCGGAAGTCTCTTTCAATCGACCTTTGAATATCGAGCTAGAGATCGATGGATTTGATCTTTTCACATCTTGATGAATAAACTACATCAACATATATTCTGAGCCTAGTTAATAATAACAATAATAATAATAATGTGGAATGAATTCTAAGAAAAACTCGACACTTACGCCGTGTAAATGTCTCGCAACTTCAACACGAGTTGAGCAACACGATATAAGCAAGCATCATATTCTCTACTATCCAAATATCTCGTTGACATATTTCCAAAAGGTGCGCCATCTTGCTTGAAGATTTGAAGCATATCTGGATAGTCTTCGTGCTAATCTCCGCTTGACCATGATGCAAATCTACGAACTTCGTTCTTACGTGATCATCAAAATAATCGAGCAAAATGTCGATGCTTCTTCTACTAAGTAAGCATTGCAGATAGAACCCTCAACCTGGCTTTATTTAAATACGTTGTTCTTGACTTACGTAAGTATCTACAAAATTTAGAACGTTGTTCTTCAATTTATATATATATATATATATATATATATATATATATATATATGTGTGTGTGATAATGTACTAGCGGTGCCTTTCAAATGGATACATCCATCGGTATTGAGCAGGGCCCTGCAATACGGGCTTCATCGACTAGATGAACAGGAAGATGTTCCATGGAGTCGAAGAAACTAGGGGAAAAATGCGCTCAAGCTTGCATAAAATCAACGGAATATTTTCTTGGAGCCCTTGCGGATCATCGAGCCCTATGTTTGAGAAGTTAAATCTTTGAAGAATAAAGATAATTACATACGACTTTCCAAACATTGGGTGGGAGAAGTTCGCGAAATCTGATCGGTAGAATTATTGCATGAAAATGTGTGATCATGACTCTTCATCCCAAACATCTTGAGTTTTGTCATGTCTACACATCTACCCATGTTTGAAACGTACCCGTGAAATCTTAAACCTCTTACCCACTCACATAAGACTTTTTCTCACGATTGTCAAGTGTATAAGAAGCTTTGGATATTTTCTGTTGATTCATTCATCGTCGACTACAGTGCATAGCGGTATAAATTAAGTTCTTCTCTAGATTTGCTCGTATCTTTTGTCTTCCTGGACATTCATGATCGTGTTGAAGACATTATCGAACACATTCTTCTCTATGTGCATGACATCCAAATTATGCCGAATCAAAAGAGAACTCGAGAAGGTAGATCCCGGAAAATACTTCTTTTCTTCCATCCAGCCCAAACCGCTTGGATATTACGCTATTTATTTCATCACCGCCAATCTACATTACGGAGACTAGTCCCATACCCATAATTAGTGATGTAAGCTCATCTCCGATCGCGCTTACGGTGGATCGTTAGTAATCAACGTGTTCTTTACGAAACCTCTTGATCCCTTGAAATGGGTGATTAGGAGCTAGAAATTTCGATGGTTATCAAACCATGACCGCTTACCACTTTTAGCTAAAGTAAAAGCATCGGTATACTCCATGCGGTGCGGACAAGCTAATCTTCCGGTTGTACTCCATCCGGACAACATAGAGTATGCAGGAAGTCACTAATTGTCAAAGTAATGCGTGCATTTGAAAATTTCGCTCAACGATACATCATAAGTAAAACGCCGTCGTCCCACAAATCTATTAACTCGCTATCAATGGTTGCAAGAACACATCAATCTTCTCATTCGGATTACGCGGTCCGGGCACTAAGATCGTAAAAACATGTATTGCTCCTTCATACACAGCCGGGGTAAGATTATAAGGGGTCGATATAGCAGGCCGTGATGAATATTGCTTTCCGATTGACCGAATGGCTGAAAACCGTCGGTTGAGAGTCCCAATCGCACGTTACAATTTCGATGCAAATAAGGAAACTTCGTGTTCAAATGTTTCCATGCAATTGAGTGCTGCCGGATGACGCATGACCCCATCATCGGCCAAGCGATGCATGCCAGCGCATATTTTCCATTGTAGCATTGGATGCATATAATCTACGTAGTCGAGGAGTTAGAGGAAAATAATACATCTTTTATATGCTACTTGTGCTTTCCGTCGACTTCCACCAGCTCGGTATTGCTCTTGAAGCGAGGATGGTTACTGAATTTGCAACTCGTCGATTCGAATCTTGGCATGATAAATCATGCAATTAAATGGACAACAATCAATTTTGTGTACAGCAACCCCATGCCACGCAACAATCTCTTCGTCTTGTAGAAGTCATCGAGCACGCAATTTCCATCTGGATGCGACTCTTTCATCGATTCGATATTTGATCAAAACCGCTTCTCGTAATGTTGTTCTCGCTTTCCAACTCGGAAGTCGAGCCACAAATGATAATTGTGTATGATCCGAGCAACCCGGCCACAAAGGTTTATCGGCGACATTCAACATATCGTAAAATTTTTGCATCGAATTTGGCTCCTCTTGATCTCGTCAAGTGGAGCGTGGACCCGGCGGCATCCACTACCATCGTATGATCGTATTTGGTTGACGGTTAACATCTCGAATCCACAACATTGTACTACTTGTGGTTGTCTCCTTGAAATATCCATGTGTGATAATTTGGAATAAATCAAATTTTGATAAGTGATATCATACGATATCTTTCTTTTGATAAGGTATATTCTTACACTTCTTACACGGACACTTGATTTTCTCTCCATCCAGCGAATAAAAGCGAGCACTAGCGAATTGATAAAACTTTCAAGTCCGTCTCGAAATTGATATTTAATCCACCAACCGAACTAAACCTCTTATACATCCACTCACGATTGTCATTCATTCTTCAAGCTCCTAATTATAAATAATTAATTAAATATATTCAACATAAGTTGTACAATATAAACTAATTATACACTCATAACTTAGGAATATGTTAATTCATCTATGAAGTAGTTTCTTGTGATGACATCCTCATACAAGGACATATATGGACCACACTCGTTTAGAAAATGTGATCACACTTAATTATTAAATAATTATGAAATATGAAATTTATTATGGTGGTGGGTTGTGGGCTAAGATTTTGAGCTTGGATTGCGACGTTTAAGGGAAGAATAAGGAGATGGGTTTGTTTTATTTAAAAAATGGAGATGGGTTTGGGTTATTAATTCATAAAATTTCAATTGACCAAACTCATCCAAATTTCACCAATTTATCACCATATGCATAATTATACACTTAACAACTCAAAACATCTCACGAAATGATGAATTTATCATCCCGATTCACATCAAGTTAAACATATTCACACCAAGCTTATCAATTTCTATAAACATTTTTATCGAACACCACATATGCGTCTGATTAACTCACGAAGCGATGAATTTATCATCCCGATTCACATCCAAACTTATCAATTTCACAAGCCCAAATCACAAGACTAACATTCAATGCATCATTTTCACTATCAATTCGATAAACTCAATTCAATTTTCACTATCAATTCAATCCATCATATATAATATTTTCACTATCAATTCAATATCATATATAATATTTTCACTATCAATTGATACATCATATAATAATTTTAACTATCAATTGATATATATAACAAATATATAAAAATTAAAAAACCAAACAAACCAACACAGACGGATGGCGGTGAGACGGCGGCGGGTAGAGGCGGTGGGGCAGACGGCAGCAGTGCGCCTGGAGGCGACGAGGGTTAGAGGCTGGTGTGGGGGTGGGGGTGGGGCTGTGGTGTGGGGGGTGGGGTGGGGGGGGTGTGGTGTGGGGGTGGGGGGGTGTGGTGTGGGGGTGGGGTGGCCGGGCAGGTGTGCGGTGAGGCTGCAGCGAGGGTTGGGGTTAGAGGTGTGGTGTGGGGGTGGGGTTAGAGGCTGTGGTGTGGGGGTGGGGGTGGGGGCATGGTGTGGGGGGTGGTGTGGTGTGGGGGTGGGGCTGTCTTGTGGTGTGGCGGTGGGGGGCGGGGGTGGGTGGGGGGCGGGGTGGGGGTGAAGCAGCAGCGGGGTGGAGGTGGGTGTGGGCGGCGGGGGTAGGGGTGGGGCGGTGGGGCTGGGGTCGGGGGTGGGCGGCGGCAGCGGCAGCGAGGCGGTGGTGAGCAGCAGGCGCGGTGGGGCTGGTGGGGGTTGGGAGGAGGTTCAATTTCGATGCGAAATTGGGGAAGGAAAACCCGTCGTAATTAAACTTTTAGCGGCGGATTAACGACGGACTAATGAATTTAACGACGGTATAAGTTTATGACGGAAAAATATCCTTCGTTAATTTACGTCTGAGAATATAAAAAATCAAAACATTTTAATTTAACGACGGACTTCATTCCGTTAATTAGCGACTACATTCTGACGGATATTCCGTCGCTAAAATTATTGGGAATAAAAAATTCAAAATTAACATTAACGGACGGATTTTTCCGTCGTTAAATTAAATAAAAAAAACTAAAAAATCCGCACATTTTACTACGGATTAGCGACGGACTATTTATCGATTTAAAAATAACAAAAAAATTAAATTTAACGACGGATAGTGTCGAGTCGTTAAATTAACGACGGAATAGCGACGTAAATTCCGTCGTTAATACTTCAGCGAAATCCCGCCATATTACGTCTACGATCCGTCGCAAAAAAATTCTCTTTATTAGTCTCTAATCCGTCATGATTCACGACCCGCATTTCGCCGTCGCTAATCCGTCACCGATCATTTGTATTTTGTAGTGTACATAATAATCTATAGACATACATATTAAAAAATAAAACATGCATACGACTAAACATAAACATGTATAGAACGAAACACAACCATGCACTCTTTTAAACAAAAATCATCATTCTTGATATCTCTTTTCTCTTTTCTCCAATCTGCACAAACACTTTTCTTGTTGATTTTCTTTCTTGTTGATAATTTGTTTTCTTTTGAATTATGAAACTAGAAGTAATTGATCTAAACTAGAGAAGAAATTATGAATAAATCAATCTCACATTCATTTTCTTGTTCAACATTATGCAGTTTCTTGTTCAAGCATATGTAGTTTTTTGTTTTTAAAACATGCATGGTTCATTTTTCTGTATCACATAACAAATCAAATTATGTAGTTTTGTATTCAACCGTATGCACGGTTTTATTTATAATAATAGGGCCGAGCATTTGGATTTCGGTTTAGATTTTTGCCCAATCCGAACCTAATATCCGAAATTCGAAAATCCAATTTTTTTATAAAAAAATCCGTACTGAACAGAAAAATCCAAAATTATGAAAAACCGAAAATTCGAAACCAATTTTTGTTAATTCTTATATATATTTATATAAAATTTAAAAATATTTAAATAAAATATTATTTTTTATATAAAAATTATATATAATTGAGATTTTTGGATTTTTTTGAATTTAAAAAATCTGATCCGATCCTATCCAATCTGATTCGAAAATCTAAAATTTTTAAAAATTTCAATCCGATCCGATCCGAAAATCAGAACCGAATTTTAAATTTCGGTTTGGTTCCGATCGGATATTCGATTTTCAGATTTTTTGCTCACCCCTATATAACAATATATATTTTTGTATTTAATTGTATGGAGTTTTCTATTTAATTACATTCATGATTTGATTTTCTGTATCACATAACAAATCACATTACTAATATATGTTGTAGCGAAATCAACGAAAATAAGCTTAAAAAAATCCTAAAAAATCTTCACCATAGGATCTATGAGATGAATGGATGAGATTGAGTGTTGAGTACTATATATTACCACAAACTCAAGTACCAAATGATCCATTCTCTATCTCTCTCTCTCTCTCTCTATATATATATATATATAGATGGATCAGGTAGGAAATGATAATCTGGTAGGAAATGAGAATGAATCTGGACCTTTGATTCGCTGGATCAATGGTTGAGATTTAATTTCGATTGTGCTACAGTTTTGTGTTTTGTATGCTACACGGATTATTGTGCAGCATTAGAACCATTCTTCCGCTACGCTGCAATGAAAGATGTGCTAAGAGAGAGATTAAATCTATGTAACTTTGAAATCATGTCCAAAACTCACCAACTTATATAAATTATATGGTTCTTGGTAGACACTAAAAATTCTCCATCTTAGTTATACATTTAACGTGGAAAAAATATGTATTCAAGAAAATA